>RAPC01000019.1:0-373221 GCA_009806235.1 Neurospora sp. CHS-2018c
GTAATTAAATACTATATAAAATCCCTATTGAAAATGCACGATATTTGCAGTCCGGTGGGGTTTTGGCATGTCCGGTGGTTTTGGCACCAACTCTGTGGAGCAGAGTTGGGGAACAGACAGGAAATCTGTCAGCCTCCCCAACGGGTAGAAAAGACTCCAAGCTGTTCTTCTCCCAGTCGATCGCTTAGCGCACGGTTCCAGAAAATATGCGTTCTCACCCAACTACAGAGTCCTCCAACATTCTTTTCCTTGGCTTATTGCATGATCGGTAGGCTCAAGGGTCGACAGGGTCAAAAAACAAGCAGGCGCACCTCTTCAACATCCTTGAATCTTTGTGACCGTGGCGTCACTCATGGTATCAGCAACATAAGCACGACACTCATGTCTGCCGTTCGTGCAAGTCCTATTCACGACCGGCGAGTTCACTGGCCAAGCATAAACGAGAAGAGTGTGTCTCGTCATCCCAAATGCCGCCCTAGATGGAAGGCTCTACCCATATTTTCTCTGGTTGAACAGGAGCATGGTTCGGTTCGCAAGAAGGGCGAGAAAATCTGGGATTCCGCCACGATTGATGTCGAGCCATTCGGAAAGCGAGGATGTGCCGTTTTGAGGATTGTTCATAATGCTGGCTTTGCTGGTTTGTATGGGTTCTAGCCGATGTAGTAATGGCGTTTATATTGTCGAGGTAGCTGGGAACGCAGAAGAGGAGGACTCCTTCTTATCGGTTGGTACGGTGTCCCGGAATTCCGGTCACCTTTCTGCGAGCGGGTCCGTCGATTGTGTGAGCACCGATCGTGTAGCTGGAGAGAAGGATCTCTTGTGCCGATTCGTTCGTCGTAGGTGATTCTGCTCGATGCCACACGAGCACGCGCCTATAGAGCCAAATATGTGAGAACTGAAACTCGGCATTATGTGGAGAGAATGTGTCTAGTCGAGATTTCCACTTACCCGTCGATATTGCTTCAGACCTCTCCTCATCGTGATCTCCGTGGTCAAACACGACCTCAAGCATCCACTCGTCGGATTTAGGCCGGGTCGTGGAACACAGCTCCAAGATTTCGAGATCTCAACAGAGTCCGCGATTGCCATATCGGATGCTTTTGCTGTGCTTCTAACGACACCTTGCCTCTTGAGTTTGGTTCTGCTCCCGCTTCAAGAGGCGACCAGCAGCATCAGCGAGGCTTTTGGCATCCTCTTGCTTGTCGACGTATTCTGGAGGTATATAGAGGTCTCTCACATCGTATAAGCGACACCCTGCCGATGTTCGCCTCGGAAAGATTCGGCGTTCGTAGTGATTTTTCTCGGTCTGCTTGTGAGGAGTTTTGCTACAAGTCGCACTTGTATCTTGAATGGCACCTAGAAAACGTCGTTAGTCAGCCACTTGGAGATAGATAGGGCGCGCTGGACATATCTTACCTTGGGATTTGGAGTTCTGGTCCAGCACTGAATATGCCACTGGATGGAGAACCACCTCGTCGTCGAACGGGCATGCGCAACCATTCTGCTCTCTTCTTGCACCATCGCGGGGTATTCGGCGGCTCTCCCTTCTTTGACTGCCTCTGACGTTTAGCGCTACGGCACAGCAGTCTTTGGTTCATGTTCCGTTTTTGGCAGCGATGTTGGATGTTGGTCGTTGATGGATGTCAATTTGGCAGAGCGCCTAAATCGACCCTGTGCTTGGCTTAAATACACTGTGTTCACAGGTCACCCCAAAGGTTGGTGTTAGGTAGGTTAGGGTTAGCGGTTAGAGTCAGTTAGTGTTAATTCCGGGATGCGAGGTCTATAAGAAGCCCCAGTCTTAATAGGAATTAAGCGCATTGAAGAGAATAGTTTTGAGCTCTCGTTGTTGTGGTCAAAATGATGGCTTTGGTAAGGAATTGGTGAAGTTGCGGGCGCGCCGAAAGCGATGCTAAACCTCCAGTCTTAGCAGTCACTGCCAGCGATTTTGTATGGCCCAACCCAGTCGATCTACATGGAAACACAGTCTATTTAGCCGGTTTGCACTTTGGGAGCCGCACTGTTTGTTGGTTGGAAGTTTGCCGAACCACAAGGACACCAACAGCAGGTGCAATCATGGTAGTCGCAATGCCCACCAAGAACTGGAAACCCCGCTGTCAATTCAGAAAAAGCGATCGAGGCATTTCAGCATCCTCATTTCCTTCAGGTATCAGACTTTAGTCGCCGAGCAAAACGATGCGGTCCTCCATGAATGTCCAGCACTTGAGGGCGTTGAGGTTGAGAACAGAATTAGGAGAGACGGCTCATGGGCGTGTCCTCGACATCCCTGGCGGCAGGATGGGGTGAAAACTCGACCAACACTCAACAGCGGGACGGTTTCGGGTCGATAAAGAGGTACGCTCACAACCAACATGTGTGTCAAGGTGGTGTAGACAGACAAAGGCGAGTCGATGAAATGGCGGCGACAGGAGTGCTGACTTGCGAGTGATGTCAACCTAGGTCAAAGACTGCCCGGTTTCTCATCATGGTGTTGGTAGTTAACCTCACGGCAACCCAAAGGTCTCGCCTTCCGTCCGACTCTCTCATGGATCACTCGATGGCTACGTTGGGAGCTTGCTTTAACAGACCTGACGAGTCTCGTTGGCGCTCGAGTCCAACATGACAATGAACCCGTCATGACAGTCAAGGCACGCGTCCCGTGTTCATGACGAGAAGAGCGCAAACAGTTAACAAAGATATGGACTTTCGTCGAGCGTCTAAGGACTTTTGGCGGATAGAAATAAGATCTTGTCGGCGCTTTTTCATAATGCATTCCGACAACACATCGTCGAATACCAGTGCGCGTTCCCCAGAAAGCGAATAGAACCCACGCGAAGGCAAAATCAAATAGCCCACGATGTCTGCCGCGGAAAACCGAGCTGGAAATGGCCAAACTGTCGTCAACTTAGCGAATCACAGAGAGGAGCTCGTTAATAAGAGCGATAATTTCAGTAAGAAACTGCATCGCTATGTCGGAATTTTGGCCCAGCATGGATTAAACGTCGCTTCGGAAACGCATCCAGGTCTCAACATCGCGGAGCGCTGGGACAGATTTGAGCATACACAGTTCGAAACATTGACGGAAATAGCGGAGGTGGAACATTGGATGAATGTCATAGAGATGTTGAAAGCAGAGGCTAGAAAATGTGAGAATATATCCACCATGATATCAATTCAATTTCCCGCAATAATCATCTTCATCTTACCTACCCCTTGTACTCAAGAATACTGATTTGACACCGTTAAAGTGCGTTGGCAAGCGGATGGTTTTGCACGGGAGAAGGGAAGCAAAGGAGTTATTGCCCCGATCCAAGGTTCAACGACGAGCCACGGAGACCTTTCGCGAGTATCTGAAAGTGTAAGTTCCTGACCAAGCTTCATTCATGGCAGGTAAAATACATACTTGCAGAGGAGTTGGATAGGTAGCTAACTTTCCGGTACCTTAAGCGACGTACTATAGATCTCGAGTTACAGAAGAAGCAAACCGACATCGGGAAAACGCTCGGCCAAATCAACCGGATGATGGACGAGGCCCGGACATACAAGTAACTAGGAGACATAGGTCCTACGGTTTATGATGAGTGGGCCCAACACATTTATTTGAAAGACAACTAGGGGAGAGCATTAGCTGAATTAGTCAAGCTTTTCATGAAGTAAGCGCCGGCGAGTGACTGCAGTGAGTTCAGAGGCAAGTTTTCGCTGTCCCGAGATTCTCATGCATGTTTCTATCGGACCTATTGGCGCGGACCCTTTTTCTCAACATAGTCGAACACTGGTCTCCCTGAAGAAACCTGCTATAGATGGCCAACTCTGAATGAACTCGGAACTGAACGAGCTAGTACTAACAAGGCGTAGGTGTGCTCGTTCATACATCGTTTCAGGTTGTCCCTTCAAAAGCCTTGTCACTGGCCTTAGGATCATGATCCACATTCGGTAATACCTGTCAGAACGTTTTGCTGCCAACGTCATACCAAGGACATTGACTTCTTCGTTGCAGTTGTCGCCGGTGGAGCTGCTGTCACTACCGCTTTCTCGTTCAACCTTGTCGAACATACCTCGGGGAACCCATAGCACCTCCCCTTCTAGAAACGGTGGCCAGGTAACCGTCCATTTCCAGGATGCCTTCTCGTTCCCGGCCCCGGGCCTACCACCATTTTCGAGCCACGCCAGCTTCATATCCATTACCGTTCCTTTAATCACCAAGCACAGCGGTATCTTACTCTCCTGGCGTGATAAGTTTTGAATCTCTTCGTTGTCTTTCTCCCAGTCCAGCCTCCGCACAAGACCTGATTTGTCTTCATATTCTACATGCACCGTGGTGTAGCTGTCGAAGATTCTGTCCAAACTCCCCCATGATTGACGTTTTATCATGCAGGTTTTCCAGCCGGCCCATGTCCAACTTGGAAATCCTGATCTTCGCAGGTGTCTTTCTCGATCTATCGGCATAGTCATTAATTCGTACGATAACGACTCCCAATTGTCGATCCACAGGAGACTATTGACTAATCGATACGTAAGGTTGGTGTAAATATCGTGGGCTGCAGACTCTGTACCATCTGGAATGCATTGGGACAAGGACTGCCCCGCAAGTTGCACCCATATTTTCCGCATTGAACTGATCGTTGGCGCTGGGACATAGTAATCGCTTGGCGGAAGAGGAGCAATAGGTAGACCGCAAAAGAATGAAATCCCGTTCTCTTTTGTTTTGGAGGTGTTGAGGCTCAAGTACCTCCCAAAGATGCCAGCAATGGCATCCAAAGTGTCTTCGTCAAAGGCAAGCTGCCTTCGTGCGAACTGCTCGATTCTATCCCAGACTGTATCGGGATTTGACCAATCGGTAATCCACCGTGGAAAAGGAGTGCCAAAGTTGGTTTGTTCGATGCTTGTTTCACTATACTCGAATGAGATATAACGAAATTCATCAAACTGACCTAACACACCAGGAATTGGTAGTGATAGAACTTCATCGCCGTGCATCTCGTAGCATTGGAAGTAAGCCAATTCGTCTGTGAAGACGAGCCGGCGCTTCGACAGCAAGCCCTCTTGATAGGTCCAACCACGGGTATTCCATCTGGAGGCATCAAGCAACACACTAGGCTTTTCGTAAAATAACAGGGATATGTCTTCAGCCACTTGCACACTAAGTTGTTCGATGCGATGGCGTGAGCTAACGCCCGGAAGTCCGTACTCTGGCCCGTCTCCGGCTGCCGCAATTATGGTCAAGACAGAGCAGGAGTAAATCCTCTCCATACTCTTAATCTGGATCTGTTTGGCTGGTAAGTCGTTCTGGGGAATACAATACCGGTCAATCCAAAGGTAGCTGTATCCAAGCCTCTTGACGACCTCAATTGCATCGCTAATGACCAGGGGTAAGTCGTCTGGTAGAGAGAGAGTATCTTCCCGCAAGACTGGCCCATTGAATCCCGCCTGACCCCAGACATAACTGAGCGTCGCATATTCAAGACGACGGGGCTCTCCACCACCGGCCAGAACGTCAACAACAGCAAGGATACTCATCGTGGTACAATCAATGACCTGAAATCCGGGGATCATGACTACATCGGCATCATCATGACAATGAACATGCCCCAAGCGACAAAGACTTAACCATTCCCCGATGAGGTTGTAGTTGATTTGATCGGGAATGGTCCTTCTAGCGAGTAACCCGCCCCCAGCCGCTCTTTCCCTGGTCAGACCTGGAAACTTCTCGGGATTATCGACCACTCGCAAAATAGCATGGTCCATATTTCGTTGGTTCTTATACGAACGGTCATCGTCGACACGAAGCCCCGGGTGTATGTATTGCCCCACGAATTGCAGTGCATAAACGTCTTGCACATAATGGTCCATGCAAGTCCCTTGTTTACACCCTTCATGCTTGATCGGGAAGCCGATCAAGGAATGGAAACCTTTTAACGAAGGACCATTCCGAAAATTCCAGCGAGATTCATTCTCGCTTCTTGAGGCGATGTCTTTGGATCGAAGCAGGCACTCGTTGTAGAATTCGCAAAAGCAGCACGGTGGTTTGGAATCCTTTGCCGACTCGGGGCCTGGCCAGCCATGCTTTTCACGGGCCTCGAGTATCTCCGCACACTTGCATGTCTTCTCTAGGTATTCTTCGAGAATGGGACGTTCGTGACTCGTGAAAAGAGCTTTGAAGTCGATCTGACTGCATGCCGAGCAGAGGTGCGGTCGTGGGGGGTGATAGTGTTCGTTCTCCGGGTCCGGGGAGCTCAGGCCCGATTCTTTGGGCTCCGTCATATCTGCGCGGCGCTGAAGTTTTGCAAAGGCTTCTATGAGCCGCCCTCAAGGCGATACTGAAATACTGGTGTAAATGGCTTGTGGTGTTGTTGTCATGGTGGTTGGGCGCTGAGCGCCAACTCATGTTTACTTCCAGATTGAGGCTACAACAGCCGCCCAACCAACGTCGACTGCCCTGCATGTTAGGTTGTTAACTCGATTTTTCGGCTGGCGTCCATCGGAGCGTCACATGTTTGCAGGTCGAGACAACAAGATGGCCAAATTGCAAACAAGTTTAGATGGAAGGATGAAGGGAATATCATTATATGTCGATTCGAAGTACTTACGGTCAATACTTCTTGTGTCTCTGTGAGCGCACACAAGTTTCTGCTCAACACACGGAAAGCATCATGAGATCACGCACTAACAGACACATATGTACAAGAGATGCTTAGTCATCAATAAGCGCCCAATGGAACCGCACGTACACGACAAGGGCGGCTAGACGCCTTATCAGCTGCCTTATCGGCTCACTACATCACACAGTATCAACATCACAAGGCTTCCCATTTCCCCTCCTTCTTCCGCCTCGTCGTCCTCCTTCTGTGCTCGCACAACATTGCGACGACGCGGAACACGTCACCGACCAACAACCACATGTTCTGCAACGTTTCTTCCTTTCCCCCAAGCAACCAAGCAGTCATCGCTCTGCCATGCGTTCGGGTCTCGCCAGCCTCCAAGTCCCAGCCTCCCAAGCTCTTGACGGCCAAGTTCGCCCATGTCTTGACGTGGCACCTGTACCCCATCTTGGCCGCTTCGTCGCCTCTATCAGCAAGATCCGAGCTTGTTGACCCGTCAACAATACAAGTCACCGACAAGCCTGTCGCTTTTGGACAGGATGGACACGGCCCGCGCCTCGAGTCCGGGCTGGCGACGCGACCAGAAGGGCAGCCGTTCCGTGGTTTTGCCCAGCTTGAAATTGGCTTGAATAAGAGAGCCGGCATACCGTCGAACCGAAGCCGTACCACGCGTTGACGAAGCGTTCTTGAGATCTCACATGGCCTAGAAACCACTCGCTGGTGCCCTCGGCCTGCATCGACCGCGCGACGATCCGAACCGACTCGTCGGCCGCCTTGCGCAGTCTCGACCCGCCCTCTGACGCGGTGTACCGAAGATGGAGACTAACTTCACCGATCGTTTTATAGTCGAACTTGCGAATCTTGGTCGGCAGCTCGAGCCGCCAGTTCGAAATCGCACCCGCACCCTCGAACGGCGTATACTGGTTTCCAGAAGAGGACAGCTAGAAGGCGCTGGTTTCGTACGATCGCGCGAGTTTATGGCCACCGAGGAGATAGGCACGCGTTCGAAGAAGAAAGCCGACGTGTCTGTCCCGCGGTTATCGGCCTCCTTCGTCACAGCGGACGCCACGTAATACTGGCGGCTGAGGAGTAAGAGGGTGGCATTGACTCCGCTGGGCTGGCCAACAACAGCTGGAATTGTCACGGACCGAAGATAATGGCATTTATAATGGCCGGACAGGTCAACATCGAAGAGATTTCCGCTCGAAGAAAAGGTTGTGCTCCCCGTAAGACGGAGACGAAGCAAAGCGAGTGGGTCAATTTGGCACAGAGAAACCGTCTTACTGATGCCGTAGTCGTGGCTGCTTAATTCAGTATACGCCAGCTCACGGCGTTTCAGGTCTGCCCAGAGATGGTCAGTACCAAAAAGTCCATCACGCGAGGCATCCCAGTATTTCCCCCAGCTTGAGGGCCCAACATGCTACAGGCCTTGCTCGAACGACAAGGAGCTTTCTGCTCGTCTCGCCGCGTCCAAGGCTAGATTACAAGCCTGGAAGTACAAGGTTTCGTACTTCCTTCTTCATCTTGCCGTGAAGCTGCTCCTTTGTGTATACTTTCTCCGGTACCGCTCCTCCATCTGCTTCGGTTCCTCCAGCCCCACGTTCTGCGCGTCGATCTGACGCTACGCCACGTGAAGCATGACCTGTTGCAGCTACAATGAAAATCTCCCTGTCATTCGACTTGACCTCGCGTTCCTTGTTCCTCGGATGTTAAGCCTGAAGGTGCCACTCTTACAGCTGGGGAACGATGCCAGCTTTGCGTTCTGCGCGGTCTCCTTCGTTTCTCCTACAACTAAGTAGGTACGGTCGTGATCTTGACTGCCGCAAAGCTAGCCTGTAGTGGCGCAGAGACATTGGCTTGGGCACTATCTTGCTTTGCTGTATACATCTGAGTTATCTCGGCGGTGGCAGAGCACTACGCGGAATGACCGTGCCATGTTCATGGCTTCATGCAAAACGTTAAGGGTACATGATACCGGAGTTGGCGATCCGGCAACTCGAAGTTCTACAAACATTCCTTCCGCGATGGCTCAGAATGAAGTGTGTGCATGTCGGTTGGACGACGAGGTAATTTTTCCGAGGCATTAAGTGCTATCTAGTATTCAGGATCAAAATTCCAAATCTTGTGATAGGTCCAGCGTTATCTACGTTTCTACTTTCTAGAAGGGCTACACTCTGACTTCGCGCACGTTACATGTAGGCCCAAAACTCCGACCCAAGCAATGTACGCCCTTTGAGTCCACTCCCTGGGGACACTCAGCCACAGAACCTCTGGCCTTTCGAGAAGACGGTTTGTTTTCGTGAGTTCATGTTTTCCATTCTTTCTCGGAACGTGGTACCTCGTTGGTTCTTCAGAACGAGAATGGAGAATATCAGAGTCGAGCAATTAGTTTTAGACGATCCACGCCTGCTTTTTCTTGTGGTCACTTAGTATCTACCTTACCGTCGTGTGTGGAGTGAGCCTGAGAAGGGTTTTCTCAGATGCCAGGTCCTGAGATAATAGAAGTAAAGTAGATGACGGATGCGATCAAGCCGGTGGATGTACCTTTGGCAAGGTGTATCTTTGCACCTCACTGTTGGAAACATTCTAAGTATGCTGAGAGTATTGAGTCAGTTTGTTTCGCTATAATAATAGGACATACTTGAGATAATGGGTAAGTTTAATAGGCGGGGTAAGTACCGAACCTTACACAACCAGGTCGTTCCGAGAATTGGAACGGCATGTAATATTAACGAATATCTAAGGATCCTTTCTTAAACCGACGAAATCCTTATCCCGAAGGACAAAATCAATAAACAAACTTCCATTCAATCATATGTATTAGATGTAACGCCGTTTCTAATATACAAAATACGTTCTTGGTGTGCCCCTTGGCCTCAAAACCTGACTGTGATCGTTCTGAGTGGGTAGATCTCACCAACCCGTTCCTCATCAAGATAAAATCCGTACACCACAATGTCGAGCCTTTTTAGTGAGGGAGGAAAGGAGGTCTCAACCAAAGCCAGGGCTTCTTGAGCTGTGCTCGGTGAAGGGAGAGTCTCTGGGGGTGTATTTTCGTTAATGAGATGAAGATCCACCTGGGACATGAGAAAATGTAAGGGCAGCCTGAGATACGCCAACTTTTTGAGTTCTGGTAAGCAAGATAACGTCTTGGTAGGTCCAAAGCGAGTGATATTTCTCAGGTCCTCCCATCTGGTGATGGCATGACGCGGAAACCGAACTCCCCGGTAGCCATCAAACACTAACTCCTCTAGCGTGTCTTTGTGTCTCAAGAGAATGGAGTTCCAATTGTGTTGAGGGGGAGGCCTACTTCCAGAAGGCATATATACGCAAAATGCCTCATCAAAGCCCTTCAGAAGCCGAAGTGAAGTCAAGTGTACAACACTATCCAGCCATTCATAAACCGAGTCGAGATGCACCGGAGGGCCGGAATGATAATCATGCATCCAGTTTGAATTACCCAAGAGCGTAATATACTCTATGGTTGGAATGCATGACATCCAGCTCTCATAGTCAAGGTTCTCAAAATCGCGGCTTCTGTCGTGTCTTGGGAAGCCTTCCGTGTGGAGACTGAGAGTTTTGAAGAGTGGACGGCCGCCTTCAAGAAAATGCCCGCTATATGTCATCTCCTCGCCATACGCAAAGGGTGTATCGCAGTAATTCGACACAGTACGCAGGTGCAGCGCACTGAGCAATGGAGAAAGGTGAACAACATTCCATAAGGCCGAATTCAAGATTTCTCGGAAGCGATAGACGTAGTCTGTGTAGTTTACAGCAGCCAGTAACTGTGGTGAGAGCACATGCTTGATGAGACTGATACGAAGCAACCTGGCGTTCGGAAGCTCCTCCACAATGGGTGTGAACAGGATATCGCCCAAGTTATCAACAAAATGTGCCAAAGTGACCATGCCAGCAGTATCGTCCCAGGCGTTGTACGGCCCCATATAAAAGCTTTCGCATTCATATGAGTATATTGGTATCAGGCATCGAATGAAACGTCTGTTCTTCGGGTATAATAACAGACTCCTGAGCAACTTCATGAGGCACCGAGCACTGCTTATCGGAATTACCGCAAATAATGCTCGCTGTGCTGGACGGGACCAGGCCTTGGAAACAAGTGACAAAGCTCGAAGACGCTTTTGGATTATTTGGCAGTCGGGGGGTCGATGTGGTGTGGTCCAAGAGAAAATCCAAGGATCATCTTCTGGAAGGCTGCTGTAGTGCAGAGCCGAGTGCAGCGCTGAAGCCATGTGCCCACATACCCGATCTCTTAGCTCCCCCGGAAGCTTTTCGATGGGCGAGGGCTTGTCACCGTGGGTCGTCATTGGAAGACTGGAGGGGCAAAGCCAGGCAGGTGAGTACCTGAGAACGAGGAAAGTCAGCTGGGAAGCCACGAGCGAGTGTCAGACTGGAAGGACGGAACTAACCTGGAAGAGGACTTGTGTTTATCCTACTTTTGCTCTTTGGGCAGACGGCGTGGAAGCGACGGTATTCGAGAACGTAAAAGATGTACAGGTGGTGGTTGTCCGGCTGCGATTCGACGACCTCAGCTGCGACGCTTTGGCTGCCCTATACCGCGGCGAGTGACGGGATCAAGAAGCGTGGGATATCCAAGGTCGAGTGTGATAACGCGAATATGACAAGTTGTGTTGTACGTGGTCAAGAAGGGTGAGATGGTGGTGGAAAAGAACAGAGATAATTTCTTTGCAAGACCACGGCTAAGTACGAAAGTGCAGGTGCCCCTGGGTAGGCAGATAGGTGCGTGAGGCGCTCCTTCCCAACAAACACTCTTCACGCCTTGTCATTGCCTTCCTACATTGCTTCCCGCACGCAAACAATTTCTGAATGGTCATCTGTGCTGGACCTTCTTTCAAATAAGCAAGCATACAGTTAAGCTTTACCAGACAAACAGACAACCAGAAATACAATACAATGCTGGTTTCTTTGTTAGTTTGGTTCTTCGATCATAGCTTGAACAGGGAAGTTTTGGAGCTCTTATTCACCTTTCAAGAGAGGAACTGTCCTCCGTTTGAAGCGATATGGGACAATGGCAAGGGTTGTGACGCTACAGAAGCCTCTAATAGGTGTCTTCTTACGCCTCTCTCCGTCTCCTTCAAGGTCTTCAAAACTGGAAGATAGGCCTACAAAACTGGAAGATAGGCCTTCAAAACTGGAAGATATTAGTCTCACGGCGTTACCCGATAGAAAGCCGAACGCTTTCCTATATCCAGTAAAGTTTTGGCTCTTTTGTACTAGATTAATAAATAAACCAGGTCTGGATCGTAGTATTAGAAAGGAGTCCTGGCTTCGAGTATCGGCGCTCTTCCATGTAACAACTTGGCTTCAATATGGCTTCTCACGGGAGTGAAAGGCGTATTTAAAATCGAAGCATCCCAAATGGAGTCCGGTGTATGTCCAAGTCTTTCCAATCTTCTGAAAGACATGCTGCAGTTTCGTCATGGCCTCGCAAAACCAAGCGGCCTGCAGATGTTGTCCATTCCGTTTAATTCGTACGCCCACACGGCAGAATGGTGTGGTAGCGACCGCCATGTCGACCAACGAGCCGGTCGGAGGTGAGGCAAGCATCAACGTAGACGCCTATAGGTGAGGTAGATGATATCAATCCGCGCCGCGGAAGAACCACCGCGTCATTGCCCTCCCACGACACTCGCGGGCAATATACATTGTACTTAATGGTGTAATGCTCTTAACCCGTGTTAGCCACCGTAATCGTGCCGGCAGACGACCAACGGAAGGTAATAGACGGAGTAGAGCGGCTTTGACGATCGCGTCATAATCGGAATTGAAGTAGTGTAATCAACCGAGTGCTTAGTTCAGATATGAGCAAGCCGCAGATAAGTTTCAAACATCACGTATCAGTTGAGTGACGAGTAAGTAAAGCATGTCGAGCAGAAGGTGGATTGAACGTCTGGGTTAAGTGTTTCGGAATTTACCAAATTCAATTTGCAAAATGGGCCCACTGATTCAGGAAATGTAAAAATCCAGTTGATTGAGGCGCTCCTGGCGACTAATCGAGGGAGTGTCTCTCCGAAGTTCACTTTCTTCGAAACCTCATGTTGGTGACGAGGTGTGTGTGCCAAACATTCTGATAGGTTGTAGGGGCGGTAAGTTCTTGGCGCAATATTTGAGATACGAGACAGAGTAGAATTAGTTAGAAAGTTCTCGAAGTCACAGGACCAGTGATAGAGATTGTGCGGATCGTTGGCTCGGATGGTGTTGTTGATGTATGGGTTGAGGTTGAACATATGCAATGGATTATGTTGTAGGGGTTCGAGCGGCTCCGCATTATCTTGTAGAGCTGATCCATTTTACAGAGGTTGCTGGCGGTGGAGATCAGGTCCACTACAGTTTAGTGATCTTGGCGGGCCCCACATCCCCGCATCAGACTTGAGCTTTGATGGACGTCAACGTCCCATAAACGAATTTGGATTTTTGCCCCTGCCACTAACCACCCACCAACCGAAAATTCACTGTCCCCCTCGACTCTCGACAACGCTTCAACCGCCATCGACTCGCCATACACCTACGTTACTCCGAGTCGTCCACGAAGCCCAGCATGCCGAAGTCCAAGAAGGCGGCGGCCAAACGCAAGCAGAATGTCGAATCGACCGAGTCGTCGGCCAAGCGAGTAAAGACGGCTGCCGGCGCCCTGCCCTCCCCTCCAGCCGAATCCGGACCCGAAGTCGACCGATTCGAACCCAAGAGCATCGCGACAGTAGTCTCGGAGGATGAGTTGGAGGTTACAGTCGACACTCTTCGCACATTGGCCGAGAACCCTGCCATAATCAAGTCCAAGGCGTGCAAGGAACTGCGCTCCGTCGTCTACGACTTCAGACAGGCCTGCACCACGGGCATCAACTCCAGCTCCGACGCCAACCTTACCGCAAAGGTCTCCGGCTTCCTGGCCGACGGCAAGTTTGTCGATGCCCTCGTCACACTGGCCGAGATGCGCATTCGTGGCGACGTCCCCAGGCTAGGCGCCTTGTGCCGCTGGGTCAGAGATCTCGATGTTACTAGCGGCCTGTCGCAAACCGAAACCACCAACAGGCAGAGTCGACCCGAGCTGCTCAAGATAATGGACGCCATTCTGAGAGCCACCGGACAACCAATTGATACGTCTGGACTTGGGGACTCGTCATCAACAACATGGACAGGGCCCATTGCGCTTCAGAAGATGTGGGATATTCGAGAGCCATCAACAACACCATTCCCCATGCGGCAATCCGTTCTAGATGGCACATTATTCTCGGTATGCCCACCGAACGTCAAGGATCTGTTCAAAGCCATTGAGACGACTCCCGGTCCTCAACGGAAACCACCCAACCTCCACCCGGCTGTCCTTCACCTCAGCAACGAAGGTGCTGTTCCTCTCTCACCTACTCCCCCGACCATCACCAAGATCCAACATCCCATCGTCCCCTCGCTGTCAATCCTAAAGGACGTTCTCTCGCCCGCCGAGTGCAAGTCCATCATCGCCGCCACCGAGTCCGTCGGCTACCTCCCCGACGCACCCATCAAGGAAGACGGTTCCGAGTCCAGCATCCTTGCCCACAACGTCTACTGGATCGTCGACCAAGCCTTCCACGATGCTCTCTGGGAGCGCGTCCGCCCATTTATCCCCACCCACGACGCCGGCAGGAAAGCACGGGGAATCAACCGTCGCTTCAGGGTCTACCGCTACGTCCCCGGAGCCGAGTATCGGTGCCACTTTGACGGCGCCTGGCCTCCCTCTGGCATTCACCCTACTACGGGCAAGTACATGTACGATGCCTCGCCGGCGGACAAGAAGCAGTCGAGTCTGATCACCTTCCTCATGTACCTGAATGACGAGTTCGAGGGCGGCGAGACAACCTTCTTTACTCCGAGCGTACGTGACGGTGTCATGAATGCTCATCCGGTGAGGCCGGTTATGGGCTCGGTGGCTGTGTTTCCACATGGCGAGAACCATGGTGCGCTGTTGCATGAGGGCACGGGAGTCAGGAAGGGAGCCAAGTACATCATCAGGACGGATGTGGAGTTTGATGTCGACGCTGGACGGGAGGACTGATATGTTTGACGTGACCTTGCTTTGGGCTATGTATTTTGTCCGAGGTTTCAACAAATTGTCTACCGTTACCATACAGTATCAATCGACTACAGCTTAAAGTCCCTTGGCCCACGTCTTAAACGATTCGAGATGCTTCGCTAGACACTATAACTT
This sequence comes from Neurospora sp. CHS-2018c, assembly GCA_009806235.1. Taxonomy (NCBI): domain Eukaryota; kingdom Fungi; phylum Ascomycota; class Sordariomycetes; order Sordariales; family Sordariaceae; genus Neurospora; species Neurospora sp. CHS-2018c. Next base: position 14,818 of record RAPC01000019.1, read on the forward strand.
AAACTGTACACCAGAAAACTCATGTAACCAACCCTTCGCTTTCTCGCTCCTCCTCGACCTCGGGGGATTCTGCTCACATCGGACGACAGTCAGTCTTCGGACGAGAGCCACGGAAAGCAGCAATGACCTTATCGGCATCTTGGGTGCGGCGGTCAATCTCCGGACAAGGTCCAAACTCTGGATCCCACACAAGCTCTCGAGGCCACTCACGCTCCTGACGACACTCAGTCTCTCCGACGTCCGATTCTGTGGAAGGAGTCAACACCACCTCATCGTCACTAGAGGTATCATCGTCATCGTCAGCGTTATTGCAATTCTCCCACGCCTCCCCTTCCATACTGAAATAGCCACTGTCGTAGTTCTTGTCATTTCGTACCTCCTTTGCCATTTCACCCTGCACGCCTGTTTCCACGCCGTCTTCCACGTTGTCTTCCACGTTGTCTTCCACGCCGTCTTCCACGTTGTCTTCCACGTTGTCTTCCACGTTGTCTTCCACGGCGTCTTCCATGGTGTCTTCCACGGTGTCTTCCATGGTGTCTTCCATGGTGTCTTCCACGTCGTCTTCCACACCGTTTGTCGTATCATCTCTCTCGCCATTCTCCACATATTCCTCTTGTCCAATCCCATTTTGATGGCCTCCGTCGTAGCTCTCCTTCATTCTCCCCGTCTGCTTATCAAACCATCGTTGCTCGACGATCTGCCAATGGTAGGCATAGTTGAATTCCCAGATATCGACGCTCACTACCCGCAAAACGGAGAGAAAAAACATCAGCATTTTCCCCAGCCAGTCCATGTCGCACGGGAACACCACCCCACTTAGCATGTCACTCACCTTTCCGAACCTCCTCATAAACCTCCTCCGTCAACCTCTTCAGCTCCTCGATCGACACATCCTCCGGCACCCCTCCAATCCTCCCCAACGGATCCCTCGTCCAAGTCTGCGTCATCGCCGCAGCCAAATAGTACAGCGCCCACGGCTCAGCGAAATCGTCTTCAACCGCAAAGATCGGAGGTCCGGCAATATTATGCCATGTTTCCATGATGACGTCCAGGTTGTTGACCCACTTCATGGGCCAGTCGTCCAGCCAGATGGGAGGGTACGCTGGGTGGGGTTGCAGGAATGCTTCCCATGATGCCATGAGCTCTGGAGGGTTGAGTTGGAGGCGCCGGATTAGGCAGAAGGCTAGGTGGAGGTTGGCCATGCGGATAACGAATTTTTGGCGCCAGATGGGGTCGGGGAGGAGGGAGTCGGGGAGGTGGTAGATGTAGTCTTCCATTGTTGGTTGGTTGGTGGTGAACTTCGATGGCGATGGGCGGCGATGGCTGGAGTAAGGATAGGGAGACGAGTGCGCTGGTAGGTATTCCAGATGCTGTCTGTTCAAAAATGTGGTGGGTGGATTGAAAAGGATGCGTGAGCAAGAGGAGGGATTCTCAAAGCTTTCGGATTCACAAGATGCACTGCTTCTTTTCTTTACACCCGGATCTTAACGCATGTTAAGAGCAATCCTACGAGAAAGACCGAGAATCAAACCAAGGGAAGGGACATTCCTATCAACGAGGAATGGACAGGGAAGAGTTGAAAGTTCCAAGACCAATCCTCGTGATGGACCTCGTAAGCCCAAAGACAATGTGTCATAAGTAAGCAACCCCCTATTTTCACACCAAACAAACCTATCCATTCAATCGCATCCCCCTATCGTTCTTCACTGACACAGAAACCATCTCGACAAAGGCATCAACTAAGCTCGCAGAGAAACATACCATGAGATCGAAGCACCGATTCGTTTCCGCGACCCCACGTGTCTGCCGCTGTGTTCTTTCCTCGAATTCGCATCACGGTACTATTTGCTCGTTCGATATTTGCAGGCACTACCTCCCAGTCGCACATACTTGCACATCCACAACAGACCTTGGAATTGAACCTTCCAATCACCAATTCCAACCAACGCGGGTCACACATCCATCATATTCATCGATCGCAATTGACCATTTTCAGAAGCTACTCGTCACAGCTCGAATCTCCTCTCTGACCTGACCTTTGGCGCAGCTATCTCATTCGATCGAGCCTGACCGGAGTGAGATAAACCCCATTCCAAAGCTGCAGTGGTCAGTGGGCGGCCTTCTATCTCCATTTACCCCGGATTTTCCCTCTCATCCATGCTTCTCCCACGTTTTCTAAATACATGGAAGTGCGTCGACTCATCTTCTAGAGCACGGTTGAACCGTTGAAGTGAAGATGGTCACCAGCAACCACGGTTCGGTAAATTACCCCAAACTGGCGAGACGGAACTAGACTTCATGCTCAGAGACCTCCAACCGTTGGGAACATCAAGACGGCCGGGAATGGGAAGATCGGATGAGTGATAGAAAGCCAGGGCAGGCACAGTACCGTCGATCTTCGGCAAAGCGACAAGTGGAACTGGAACGACACACACCTCGTGCAGGTTGGGAACCATGGTGGTGGATGAGATGAGTGTAGTGTACGGAGTACCACGTGTGTCTTTTCCTTTACATCTCGTCTGTTTCTGGGGAGAAAGTGATCATCATCTTGGCAAACGGTAGAGGATGAGCAGGATTTACGACCTGCTTGTCTGAGCTTGCCCTGAATATCACGCCCAGATGATCAAAGATGATCAAGACGATCGCTTGATAGCAGTTAAGATCGTCATCGACCATTGGAATACGACGCATACTCGTCGGTTAGGTGGATTCGCTTCGCCAGCCAACCGACTCTCCTCGTCCCTCTGAGAGTCGGCTTTTTTACCTGTAACGCGTAAGGTCTGTAACGATTTGAGATAACTCAACCAACTTTTGAATTTTCAAGACAAAAGTTCATCGCTAGGACCTTCTAGCCCTTCTCTACCAAGGGAATATCTTTTCATTAAATTTGGAGAGAAAATGGCCGAGAAATGAAGGATCAAAAGATTTCGGAAGCACTCTACCAAACCCTAACCCTGACCAGATTTTGCCTGCAAATCTTCCGAAATCGATGGCCGGATATTGAATAAAAATGGTCACCGAGCGTGCAATTTTGAGGTTGAGACAATGAGACTTTCTAGAGATCCTTCTTATATCTATACTTACACTTTAGTTCATTTTTGTCCAAATATCATTTGATAGGGTTGAGCAATTGCCGCTGAAGCTCCAAAACCGTTACAGAGCTTGCGCGTTACAGGTAAAAAAACCGACTCTCAGAGGGACGAGGAGAGTCGGTTGGCTGGCGAAGCGAATCCACCTAACCGACGAGTATGCTCCGTTTATATAACCCAGAGTAGTAGTACTCTATACAGTGCTCTCTACGTATACTGTGGTAGGTAGTCCGCTTTAGCTTCCCGTCCACATTCCAGTGCAAGTCCTCTCCGCATTCCATCCCGTCTTTGCATTCCACGGGAGTTTTATCCCACATTCCACTCTATTTCCACACTTTTGCACTTCCGCACTTTTGCACATCTGCACTTATGCACCACTGACACCTGCAGGTCCGCACATCCGCCCACATTGAACCGTTAACCGTTGGTCATGCAGGGCCGTTATACCTGCATAATGATTGCATCCTGCAGTGACAGTGATCTGCCAGGTACCCGTCCGTGCAGCGGCACAAGTGCAATGCAGTGCAGTGCCAGTGGAGTGTGAAATGCTGCAACAGAAGCCTGGCTTGGAAGCTTGGAAGCATGGAGGTTGTTCGTTTCATTTTCCTTCTGCGGAAGTCGACCGTCCTGCCAAACTGCCAAACCGCTGCAACGGAACTGCATGAATCGCATCCGAACCGTTCGAGCCGTCGACACGGCCCGGGGACCACGGAACGGTTGGGACGTTGAAGCTTGGCACCAGACGGCACAGATCCCTAATCCAACTCCCAAGTGAAGGAAGGCAATGGAGGGAGCCAAAGCCAAGGCCAGTTTCATCTGTCCTGCTGTGACTCTATAAGGCAGTCTCGTAAGGCTTAATCATCATCTTTCTGCCGTCCGTTTTGAAAGGCCATGTGTCAGAGTAGAGGGTGGATTTCTGGGTTTCTGGCTATACTCTATGTGGGTTAGCTGCCCAGCCCCCTGATATTACCTGATTTCTGGGCATATCTGGGTTACCCCAGCACCCCCCATACCTTCTGGAGCAGACCGCTCGAGCAAATTACACACACTCTTCAATTAATCAATTCTGTACAATCACATTTGATAATTAATAGTCTGATTTGCGTATTCACAACTAGATACGCTACGATAAACGATTATAAATAATATCCCTACGAAACCAACAACGTTAATAATATCTCTATTAAAGGAATTTACCGATAAGGCTATTATAATTATCTTCAATACCCTATCCGACTAGCCTAATTAGTATAAAGCTTTTAAGAGATTCGCTAATAGTAATTAAGACTTCGGCAATTAATTATTTAAGGGAGGATTTATAATTTAGAGAGTTCTACCGCTTAAGTTAGAAGATTTCTTCTTTACTAAGTAAATAAAGGACTGCGTTTAAACCGCGAAGAAAAAGTTTATTAAATTTAATAGAGGAATCCGAATTAAAAAGGTCGTAACTATATTTATAATAACTACTACTATTAGCGTTATAACGAATAGTATTACTACCGAGACGGCCGCTACTACTTAATTCTAAAATAAAACCGCCGCTGGTATTAATAAAGATAATAATAATAAAGAAGAAGAAGAGGAAGAAGAAGAGGAAAATAATAAATACCGTACCGAGTAAAATATTAGGGAAGATATAATTATTAACCCTACTACCGATTTAATTACCGTTAGTAAAATAATATACGATTAAACTAATAATACCTATAATACTCGTTATAAATATTAAAAAAACTTTAATAATACTAATACCCGAATTAAGAATTGGATAAATACCTACGTCGCCGCTTATTATACCAATACCTTTTTTAAATAGGATAAATCTACCCGTAAATAGTTTAAAGAAATTAAGAATTAGATTAATTACCGCCCTATCGATTAAATCGCCAATATTCGGTAAAAATATTAAGCTTTTATTAAAAAAATTAATAAAAAGTAATTTAAAGACTTCGAAAAGTAATTATTAGATTGGAAAGTCTTTATTACTAACGGGAAGAAATTCGGTATTAGCGAAGTAAATTCTCCTACTTCCTAATTTACGGACTTCGTCGATATAATCTATAATTATAAACTTATTTAGGTAAATAACGTTTAGAAGTTCGATAACGAATTTAAAGATATATCTTTAAAATATAAGGACGTATCCGTTAATTTTAAAAGGGTTAATATACTAAAACGTACCGTACTATTAGCTAGCTTAAAGAAAGTTGTGGTTCGTAGCGCCTAGAGTACTAGCCGCTCTAATTCGTAAGAGTTTGCGTTTAATAAAGAGGACGCTCCTAATTTTAATTATAAAAAGAAGCGGAAAGTAGACGTAAAGAAGAAACGTAGCGCGGATAAAAACGCGAGAGATTTTTTACGGCCGAGAAAGAAAGGAAATACTACGCCGTTTTATAAAATTTACGAACGAAGCCCTTACTTAATAAAGCGCTGCTAGTATTTAATATTTAAAATTAGGGATAATCCTACTTAGAAGCCTAGTAGCCCTACTTAAAAGCTTATTGACGAAAATCTCGAAAAATATCCCGAAATTAGTAAAGAAGTTGAAAAAGTTAAGAATTAAATACGGGACTACTTTATTACTTCGGCGTAAATTGCTATTTTAAAGAGTTGAAGGAGACGAGAAATCGGTACTTATAATATAGTATTTTTCGTTAAATAAAGTACTTTTAATACGAGCGAAGGAGAAAATAATATTTACCTATTTAAGAATTTTATAATCCTCGACTTTAGGGCTTCCCTTTATATTTTTAATAAAATTAGTTATTTCTCTTTATTTTGAATAGCGTTTTTAAAGGACTACATTTGGGTTAGTGATTTTTAAATACCTATTAAGGGCTTTAGGACTATTAATATAAAAATATAAGGAGAGAGGGGAACTCTAAGGCTACGGTTAAAAAAAGTAGCCTTTTACTTTAACTTTACTATAAATCTTATATTATTACGCCTACTTCGAAAGTAAGGTCTTTATTAAGACTATAAATTATTTAATAATTACCTCCGTCGGCTAAACAGTTTACTCTTTTATTTCCTTTAAGAAATCTATTATTAAACAGTTTTCGAATACCTTCCCCTTTCTTTTAATTGCGCCGCTTTCTTTGCCCATTAAAATCGTTTTAACTCTTTTACCGGCCGCTACGCGTATAAAATATCCATTAAATTCTAATATAAACAATTCAGTTATTACAGTCTTTAAATCTTCGAATACCTTTATAATATTAAGGGCGTTAAATTTAAAGGCCTTACTACTTATTAATGCGATATATATAGTATTTTAAAGATTAAATAATAAGTTAAACGAAAATTACACAATAAAGGATTTAGCTTAGGAAAGCAATTCGCTATCGATTTTCTCGAATACGAATAAGGGAGAAGAGGATTTAAATATATTATATTTATTATTTGTCGATGGATTGGATTTATTTGGAATATTTATATAGCGAATTGTATTATTAAAACTATTGCTAAAAGACTTCTTTCAATTATCGATATAATTAATTACTAGTATAACGTTAAAGTTAAATATATCAAATGTAATAACGAGTTTAATAATTAATATATTAGGGATAAATTCGCTATACGCCTTATTATTTTCGAGCCCTTAATATTTAATATTTAAATTCAAAATAGCAGTACTAAACGCTTAGGGGGTATAATTAAAGAAAAGGCGTATATTATAGCGAATAGCTCCTACCTTCTTAATAATCTTTAATTTTAAATTGTTTTAGCCTCGGTCTACCTTATTAATTAGTTACCTAAATATCTCTATAATTGGAAATTATTATACGAGAGGTTTTATACCTTCGTAGCCTATTGTAAAGGGGTGTAAATTAAGCCTTATAAGCTTGATCTTAGCTATTTACGCGTTTACGGTTGTAAAGTGTATATAATAACGAATATTATATAGAAGAAAGAGTAACGGCGTAAAAAGCTTTAGTTAAAGGCCTAAATCGGTTTCTTCGTTAGTTATTTAACTTCCTCTATTTATTAAATTTAAAATTTATAGATTAATTATATTATCTATACTTATAACGTACTCTTTAACGAAGATTTAATTTATTTAAAGAACCTTAATAATTTTAAATAAGGATTAAGATTAATTAGCGATAAAATCGCTAACCTTCTTAACCGAATTGACTAACCCCTTTAATTTCTTATACGATACTTCGAATTTATTAATACGATTCAAGATATAGAAAATAACAGTCTCAATTATTTCCCTCCGTTACTCCTCGATAACGAATTTTAAGAAGATAATAACGAAATCGCTTCGAAACTACTAAAGCCCGCCGTTTAAAATAAAATATTTATCAATTTTATATTTAATTATTTTACTCTATTAAGTATACTACTAATTGCCCTCTCTACCGGCCTTATAATAGACCTACTAAAACCTATTTCCTTCCCGATATTCGAATTATAAGAAATTATATTTAACGTTAGGAGATTTATTTAATTAGTTGGGAAATAGTAAGGTAAAATAATTACGAAGGTAGAGATTAATTACTTAATTATTAAAGGCAGTAAATTGGATTCTATTAAATATTAAGACCTTCCTTTAGTTTTAAAGATTTATTACAATTTAGAATATTACAATTTAGGTAATTTCTTTAAGTAAATAGAGGAAGTATATTTTAATAATTATAAGGAGATAAAATTATAGGTTAAAATCGATAAGGATATCCCTTATACTAAAAGTCTTTAAATCTTCGATTGTATATAAGTATATATTTATAAGTTCAATAAGTACAATCGTTTATTAAAGGTAAAAGTTCGTCTCGTTATTAGAAGTAATTAATAATATAATTATAGTAAAGAAACGTATACTTCTACGTTAGCGGGTCGGTTATTTCGCTCTATTATTACGTATATTATTAAATTTAATTTTAAGCTTATCTAATACGATATAGTAAATGCTTTTATTAATATTTATTTCGATAAGGAGATTTATATACGTATACCCCTTAGTTATTATAAATATAATATTATTATTAAACTTCTTAAAGCCCTCTATAATCTCTAATACGCTCTTTTACTTTAGTAACGAGAATTTAATAATACTTTTAAAAGTCTGGGGTTTAAACCGTTATTCGAGGACCTATATATCTTTAAACGTAATAGTGTTTTAATCTTTTACTATATTGACGATATTATTTTTACCTTTAATAAAATATAGTAAGATGAAATTACCTAGGTTATAAAGAAGTTGGAGGAGAAGTATAAATTTATTAATAGCGATGACCTCTAATAGTTTTTGGGCATTGAAATTATTCGAAATCGAAAGGTAGGCCTTATTTGGCTATCCCAACGAGAATATATCTATAAGATTACTAAATTAATTAAGAATCCCTATACCTTCGCCTTTATTTTAATAAGTAATAAAGAATTTATACCTTACGACGGCGTAGTATCCTTTAATAAAATCCGGGAATATTAAATCGTTATTAGGTCTATAATATACGCCGTTATTATTACCCGATTTAATATTGCCTTTATTACTAGCCGTTTAATTCGCTATAATTATAACCCCGGTCTTTAATATTATAAGGCTATTAATAAGGTATTGTACTACCTTTAATTTTACTTTGATTTCTCCTTATATTATAGGACGTTTTTGAAGTTTGAGATAGCTTTAAACGCGTTGTACGCGGACAATTTATTAGATTGAAAGAGTTTATATAGGTTTACAATTAAGTTTTTTAGCGGTTTAGTTTATTAGGGTATTATTAAGTAAAAGACGGTATTAATTTTAATAATAGAAGTAGAATTATTATTAATTTTAAACGTAGTTAAAGAAGTTATTACTATTATACGTTTGTATAAGGAGATTAATATTCCCTTCGATTAGGAGGTGCCCGTAATTAGTTGTAATAATATATAGACGATCTGTATATTGACTATTGAAGCGGTAAAATTAATAATAAAGTTGAAGTATATCGATATTTATCGTTATTAGTTAAAGTAGGAGATTATGGAGGGTAGGATTGAAGTCGAGTATTTCAAGACGAAGAAGATACTAATTGATAGATTAATGAAGGTTTTAGGATAATTGGATTACGAAAAGTTCTGGGAATTAATAGGAATAACGAATATACCGGCTCGTAAGGAGATAGGGATGGATAAGGAGATTTTTGATGAGATTTTGGAGGATATTTAGAGTTTGGCCGGAGAGATTAATGTGCTAGAAGAGAGAAAATTATAAATAACTTCATTTTTGCCCTGTTTGGAAGGTCTGCAAGTGAAGGGGTGTATTAGAGTAGAGGGTGGATTTCTGGGTTTTTGGCTATATTCTATGTGGGTTAGTTGCCCAGCCCCCTGATATTACCTGATTTCTGGGCATATCTGGGTTACCCTAGCACCCCCTATACCTTTTGGAGCAGACCGCTCGAGCAAGTTATATATACTCTTCAATCAATCAATTCTGTACAGTTATATCTGACACTATGTGGAAGTTAGGTATAGTAGGTATGGGACTGGGAGATGGGATGCAACGCTGCTTCTTTACCGGTAGTTTTACCGGTGTACCGGTCTACCGGTCGACCAGCCTTAACCCACCAAGGTCCGCAAGGTTCCATGGACTTGTCGACACGGTACGCCGAGACGCGTCAAGAAGTGATGTGTAAAACGGAGGACCAAGTAAGTAACCGTCATCGTCATCGCCATGGGCAAAGTTTCACCCCTAGCAATACAACCGTTCGCTGACCTACCCAGTGACCAAGTGACCCAGCCGGTGACAGGGGAACGGCCATCAATTCAGGTTCCTTCTTCGGTCCTTCCATAGGCCTTCCAGAAGGTTATGCATTCAGAAGGATTCCTGCAGCCCGGCAGCGTGTTTGATGTTCCATGTTCCATGATGATGCTCCACAGTGACGCCGAGGGATCGGTCCTGCCCAATGCCCAGACTTGCTAGGCTAGATTTGTAGCCCCTGATTAGCGCAGCCTAACTGCACACTGCAGGCACTGTCATGTTTCCAAATTTGGGAGACAGGACCGTTTCGTTCGCCTTGTCGCGTGGCCCTGCCGTCGTCGCCCTACTATTGCTGATGGAGTCCGCGGGGGTCCGTAGTGTAGAGTCCGTGGGTCCGTATCGAAAAGGCTGGTGCCCATCTTCTGTGGTGTGTGTCATTTTGCCAGCGTTGTATCCAGGAGATTGGAAGCGAATTGGGCACCAGTGATGTGGTGTTTGGGTGTTATTAAACGGTCCCCAGTTTTTCTCTTCCTTCTGTTTTTGGATTTGTGATCGAAGCAAGCGTTTTGACCTTCCTTCTTTGGGGAAATGAAAAGACCAAACTTTTTTGTCGTCTCTCTTTTGGTTCCGTTGTCAAATCCCAAAATGACGAGTCACCCTGTCCCTGCAGGTCCAATGTCTCAACCCGCGGAATTGATACCGTCGCCTTCTATGATTTCCATCTTGCTTCTTCAGATTTATCACAAAGTCAAAAGTGATAACCGTGACACGCAAACTGTCGGGATCCGTTCCCCGGTTGGTTGGTGTGCTGTTCCTTGTTGTCTTTGCTTCCATAACCGACTATGAATCCTTGATCACTCGCACCCACCGTTCGGGCTGCCCAGACAGGTGTTCGCTCGTTCGAACTTCGGGCCATCCGGGTGGGAATTTGGCGATGGGCCATCAGTGCTAGTCGGTACCTGCAGTAGCGTCGCTAGGCGTGCTAGCGCGCAACTCCACAGGCCACGAGGACGTCCCAGGACCCAGGGCGAGCATTCACGACCCGACTTGGGATGGAAACCTTGGAACTGCCCGTAGCATGCTTCTGGAAGATGTTTGGAACCGAATAACGGAAACAGTGCCTCACGGTGTTCGCTGCCAGGTTTGTCCTGTTCGCCTGTCATTTCCCCCGGCACTAACCAGTCATCTTTCATCGCTTCTGTTTGCCGGCATGGCATGGCATGGCATCGCCGTTCCCCCGTGTTGAAATGCGATATTGGACCGGGGTTGAGGACCGTGGGATGTTTTGGGAACCTGGTTCCCCGGTAAAATGACATGGATTAGGAAAGGCCGGCGCAGTTTTTGGGGTGGTTTCTCAGCTTCGATTGCTTCCTCCTTTGCTTCTTCTGGTTCTTCGTGATTCTAGCCTCTTTCCCCTTTTGGGTTCCTTGTTAACGGAAATTGTCCCCCCTCCGTTTTGGAAGGCCGAAAAGAAAGGCGTTTTGCGTTTCGTAGGGATTAGTTTGCGGCAGTGCTGCCTGCTTGAAATGTCACCCCCGGCCCTGGGTGTTTGGGCTTCGATTGTTCCATTTCGAATTGTTGTTGATGTCGTGAATCATCCAAAGCCCAAAGTAAAACCGTCCAATGTCGGAAAGGTCCCGGCAAAACGACGAGAATTGTTAGGAAAGAGCCACGAACCGAAGCGACGCGAAGACGGGACATGCCGAACGTGCACTAATCAGTCTTTTTTCGTCAAGGTTGTCAAGCGAAGCGGGTCCGAACACCACTCATCATGATTGAATATCAGCTGCTTTTTTTTTCTCGCTGGGAACTCCTCCCCCTGCCTTGCCTTGCATTGCCTTGTCGCTTTTCCACTTTCCCCCACGAGTCACACGTGAAATGTTCACGTGTTGGCGAACTAGTGATTACATCGACTCCAATCCATTTCACAAGGAAAACGCCGTGAGTTTACATATATCCCGGCCCTGGTCCCGAGGTGATATGGAAGTTAGACAAGTGGGACCGGCATCACCTCACCCGACCTCACCAGGCTCACACAACACTCTTCCGTCCGGATTTCTTTTCCCGGGCTTCAACCCCTTGTCGTTCCGGCGCCGTTAAGTCCAAGCCCAAAGCCAGCCCGGTGCTTGAGCTTGACCAAACGGGGACCTTCCTCGAAGCCTGTCCTGTTCTGTCTGAAGCAAGTCCGCTCGGTGACCCCCGATTACCCCCGGTGACTGAACCCTGGACCCCCGATGTAAAGCCAGCCAAAGCCAGCCTCAGGCGCAGTTTGACTAGTATATTTGTCGCGTGTCAAACAAGGATCTTCGATACCTCTAGGGACCGAACACCCACCGAAAGTCCGGACGGGGTTGTTCGTTGAAGGAACGGGTCCGAGGGGGGAAAGCTTCTGGAAGGAAGAAACGGTGCGGGAGAAGGAGTGGAGCAAATGCATGAGTTCATGCATGTTCATCCCTAATCCACTTCCACGCCACCCACCATACCACATTGAGCTATCGCAAAACGTACACCCATTTCTGACAGGTCAGCGAATAGGAATACCATACTGTTGCAAACCGTGGAAGTTTCTTAACTTCAAACCATTGAAGTGAAAACGGAGAGAAACCCGTATGCGCGAGCGTTTGACCTTTGGCGTAGCCCCCAAATGCGTGGGATGGTGGATGGGAGTTTGGTGATGAGTTTCTTTCTTTCCCATTCGGGAATGGCTTCAATCCAAGTAAAACGTTTGCACCGTGTTTGATGATTGTGATTGTAACCCCCCTGTTGGAATCCGTTAGTTTAACGTTTTGATCGTCTCAAACGAGGAGGTAGATAGTACCTGCCTTCTTGTTGTTTGGGTTTCAATGTTGTTGTTTTGTTCTTTTGATGATATTGCGATGCTGGTGAATGTTGGTTGTGATTAGTACCATTATCGTCTGGGGAACCGTGAATGGGATAACTAGAGACGTGAGTTAACAGTACAGCTTCTTTCATGCTGTTCCCTGTGCCATTGCCATTGGCGTTGGCGTTGGTGATTGAGATTTCCTCCCGCGCAAGGATCTGTAAGATCGACATCGAGAATCAGGCGTGTTGATTGCTTCCATCCCCCTTCCATCCCACACCTTCCTTGCCACGTGCTTGCTTTTTCCTCTTCCTATTTCAAGTCGCCCCCAATGTCCCTCTCGTTTGGTTTGTTGAGTTCGTGTCGAAAAGTTTGGTTGTGTTCGCTCGCTTGATTTTATCTATCACTTGGGGGCCATTAAGCAAACACAGCCAATATCAACGCCAGTTGAGAGTTGATAGGTCATAGTCAACCACAAGGCCTCACCTTGCAAGCCACATTAGAGTCTCGCTGTCCTTACCTACTAACCATGTGGCTTTACCCGCTCACACGCACACGCACCACGCACGGCAACGCCGCAATTGTTGAGTTAAGTTGCTGATTGACTGAGAGACTGACAAGCGTCCTTCCTGGCAAGCCACGATAGCCATGCCATGCCATGCTTCATCTTTCATAACGGTTATAACGCCACCACGCACCGTTAGCCGTTTTTGAACGTCCGTGGTTTAGTGTGGTGTCTAAAAGTGGAAGTAGTCAACCTGACTGCGTGGTCTTTTCCCACACGCAATGTCTCGCCCGACATCATGTATTCATCCCACTACATTATCGGCCGTTGTCAAGGTGCGCCACAGCGGCAATGGTCTAGGCTCTCGAGCTCTCACAGTCCCTCGCTCACGTTGACTTTCATGAACTTGTATGTAGGCTCTCGTCTAAGTGAACTGGAACCTGGCTTGACCGGACCGTTATCTGCTAGTTGTCAATCAATATAGAGTTCAACTGCCGGCCGATCGCATTGAGTGAGTAAGTCAGTGAGTGAGTGGTCTTACGCGCGCCTCAATCCTAATATGCCATATATAAGTCGCGTGGTGGGCATGAAAGTCCCCAGTGCAATGAGCCCATAACAATTTGTTTAGCGTAGGGCAGGTGAACGGCTTTGACTCAGCCATTTCTCATCCCAGTTCACGCCCACCTGTCATAATCATGTCAGTTAGCCTTTCCCGTCAAGTGAGTGCGGGTGCACAGAGACAAACTGATAAGTGTCAGTCAGTTAGTCCATGTCAGCATTCAGCATGACAACCGGCGAGACTGGCGGCTGGCGGCTGGCGGCTGAGGTGCCTGATGCCTGATGGTTCGTGGGGGTCTCGCCGGTTGTTACTTCTACTGTCGTTGAGTAACAGGGGGGCTTGAAGTAGTTGGATGATGCGGCGTCCTGGCCATCTGTCAGTTATTTATGAAGACAGCTGCGGGTCGGCTATGCTTGTCTCAGTCACTTGTAAGTCGTTGCAAGTCTGAGACAGAATGGATGGAACTAAGGCATGCCAGGTCGCCAGCGGCCAACCCATTTAGAGGATTTCTGTTTTGGAATACTCTATTCGTTATGTCCGTATACCTAAGTCAGTCAAAAAGATTATCAGTCAACTTTTCTCTTGGTAGCCCTTCTGCTTGTCGTCGGACAAGTGGTGAAGATCAAACTTCGGTGATAAAATGACTGGTCAACATACGCGTGGATGATGACAGAAGGTAAAACCTACCGATGTCGTGCACCGTAGACTGACTGACCGACGGAGGGAATACAAAACCGCATATGCGGTTGCTCAACCCAGCATAGGTAGGGCAAACTGTGCGCGGAGTAATTCCGGGTTCATCCAGTTGTATGGATTTGCCGTTACGTCCGCTCGGGTGCTCTTTTTAGATTATGAATGTCTCTCTTCCCCAGAATATGGCAACATCTGAGATTCGGAGATCATGTCGTCTCACATTCATCCGATCTTATGCACGATCCGTAGGTGTGAGGCAGGGCAGACCTTACCTGATGGATACAGCGTTGAAGTTGACTGCTAGGCAGCGTACTTTGACCTTCTTGACAGCTCGCAAATTTCGACGCTGTGTTGATATCGAACCTGCCCTCTGAAAGGCACATAGTCGGTACTAGACCCTGGAAAGTAAGGTAGTATCAGCTTATTTCCTGAGGGACTTCCCACTCGAGATGGCTTTCGACGTTGTGGTCGAGGGGTATGCTGCTGTCTGGACATCTGGTGCTATCCTCAGCCCCTGAATAGCCCATCAAGGCAGTCCATCACCAACACCACAACACCAACAACATCAAGATCATCATCATCAAAAGGAAAGTCTGTAATGAGGCCAACAGCAGTCACATGATCCAAGGCGAATGCATTCCCCGGAAAAAGAAAACCTGGGGGCCCAGATTATCAGGCCGCTGTCTTCTTTTCTTCTTTCTTTTCGATTTCTTCTCCGCGGTCACTAGCTGAGCCAGGGTCGTGGGCGGATGGACTTCCCATTGGCAACTAACCGCCCGGGGCGCGGCAGCCGAGTGACGATCATCGATGCGCTATTTGCCCTGCTGCCCTAGCACCAACGGAGAGATTCATCACAGTGTGTCTGTCTGTGTCCAATGCCACTTGGCGTATTCAATGCGAATGACGGGCCTCAATGTTTGTTCCACTCGTCACCTTTTCTTGGATTTGGTCATTCGGTCTTGGGTCTGGAGGATTTGGGCTGATAAAACCCTCCGTTTCGTGTAGGGGAAAGAAAGGCAAAGGAAATATGCTCCAAACGGAAAGCGAAGAAACCAACTTAGCCTTTGACTGGCCCCAGCCGTTGCGGCCCTGAACCCGTCGCGTTGGGTGTTTGGGTAATAATGGTCTGTGACTCATCCACGTGTGATTCAGTTTGTATGGTGATTGATTGATAAGAAAGGGCAACAGTGACAGCCGAGTTATTCGAGGATCAAGCAAGAAAACAATTTGTTTTCCGCTGTAGCAATCAATCAAGCACTCGTCATCACATTTGCCTCTCTTCGTGCGTGTTTCAGGAGAGCAAGCAAATCTTGATCCAAGGGGCTTCCAGCCAGCTGGGCTAACGGGGCTCAGTCAGCGAGCCGGGCCCGACATTGGTTGAGTGAAATGGGAGTGTGTAGTGCGAGCGGCCGGCGGTCCGCTCGTCATTGTGCTTTGTCGGGTACCAAACTTTACCCATGTTTACGACGGGGAGGGTTGAGGGAACGCTAATGCAGGAACACATTTACAATCCTTGCAAGGTGTAGAAAAGGCATTTCCGTCCCGCTCACTCGGTGCCCCGGGGGCGTGCGTGTGTGCATGCGAGCTTGCCGTTTCGTAGCACGCCTCTTCTCTTTTTGTTACTGCTGCAAGGTACCAAGGCCAGGTTCCCAGGTTGAACTATGACGGAGGATTGGCACCTTTTCTGGCATCGAGCTTGTATGTCGGTACCTTGGTTGGCCTCCTCCCGTGGCCGAGCTCAGCCAGGCCAGGTACAAGACGCGGGACGGAGGGATCCGAGACGTTTACGGATGGCCGTCTCAGAGGAGGGACAGGACCAAGTATACAGTACATCACTGGCCACCGTTCTGTTCCCTTTTTGTTTGCAATGTCTCACAACTTCTCAGCCTTTCCGTCCCACTCAGCAGTCTCAGCACGGGGGGGCCAAAACATCACTTACCTAGGCTGCCACAACGGCGGCACTCCGTATGGTCCGGTTCTACTTAGCCTCAGATAAACTGTCCGGTTGAAGCGGATCCCCAGGTGCAGCATCGCAGTAGTCAGGCATGATGAGGCTCAGCATCTGCAACACACGCTGAGGATAGATGGACCGGATCCGTTCCCCGGGTTGTCGCTTCGGCCTTCTGAATGCAATCCTCAAGGTCAATCCGTAGTGCCGCCATCACCTTCCACCTGTGCATCGTCTTGCCGCCTCGTTTGTCTGCCTAGGCTTCCGGCTTTTCGTCGGGTCGCTCCTAACCGCGAACCCATCTGTCCTCTGGAAAAGGTGACTGTGCTGATTGACACCCAAAGCATGAGTATACCCCAAATGGGCAATTTGCGATTATGAGAACGTGCGGAAGGGTGATTTTGGGTTAGGTTTCCTTTCGCGGGGCTATTTCTGGCAGAAAACACTCATGGCATTTCGGCGAATAGGCGTTGAGATCGAGGGAGGGGTCGTGGTAGGAAGGACTATGCAGTTTCTGTGCCGTTTCGTCGGTATCTGCAACCAAATGCAGCAATGTAGCTACAAAGTCATGTAAGTAGTAATCTTGGGGTACCTTTCGTGTCTTGGCCTCCTCCAATCCATATCCATAGACCTTATTTAGCGACGATGTTCCGTCAGTGCTGTGAATGGTCATGAGCAGTAGGGCATCACGGCAAAGCCCACGATGATGCAGTGGGGGTCTGGAAACAAGATGGCTCCCTCCAAAGCATCTCTTCTGAAGTCGCCCTCGATACTTTTGCTGAAGCGCGGCCCTGCATGATGTCAGTTCCAGTTATTCGACACCTTCAAGGGAACCTCGGGCAAGAGCATGGGGGCAATGGAGGCCCCACGACACACAAACACCCGGGACCTTGCAACCCCCGAAAGTGTATTGCATCGCACAACAGCACCTATTTCAAGGTCTGATAGCCATATTGCCCCAAAACAAAGAAAATGGATTGCTTAGGATACGACGAACTGGCAACACAATTGTGTTCCCCGCACCCTTGCTGAACTTGACAATTGCTGGTAGCCTTGCCTGTGTTCGCTCCAATGTCTCAAGTTGTAGCCGTAGGAAACCGTGACATTGCGCTGTATGCTCCGTCGCTCCGTTATTTCACTTGGCGCAGCGTCGTCTTGGTCAGCCAAAGTGACTTTCATCATCCCCGTGTTACCCGCTACGCATGTCAGGCTCGCGGGCGGACAGTCCCATTCGGTGGGCTGTGGGAAACTCGGGCGGCGTGGTCGCGGGAAATAGTACTCGGGCCTTTTCCATCCACCTATCCAACTTCCAGAAATACCTGCGCAGCCAGGATAGTGTATGTCATAGGAGGGCGATTACTTGAATCCACGTGCTGGTAAGGCAACCCAATACCACAGAACATGGAGTTCTGGAAATATTCGACTGCAGCACCTGGGCTAGATGCAATGCTATTCGACAAGGTATTCTGTAGCTCATGGTCTGTAAAATACCGTGGGTAGATTGCAGTACAGAGGCCAATGCGGGAGGCAAGTGAACTGCCGCTGCCTGCTCAAACATGAGGCTTACTGCATGTCCGTCATCTCCTGCTGCGCAAGAGCGGACGTGAATCTGTGCGTAATCATTAGTACGCGGCTACCATAGCGCAAGGAAGGAAAAGATAGTCCACGATACTTACCCACGGCTGAGCGCCATCAAGTCTACCATTGGCATCCAACCTCTTCCGAGACACCGCGAGCTTCAGGTCAAATCCAGACAGGCAATTATTCGTATTCAGCGCATATCCCATACGTACTTAGCTGGATTACCCCGAGAGGGAACCCCGCTCGCCCGGGTTGTCGTGTGGCTGTCAGTTCCCGCAACGCGGCACGTCGGACGCGGGTATATTAGAATTGAAAGGTGAAGACCCGTAGCAATTTTCCACCATGTTACATTTGTGCTTGGGTTGCTGTCTCGGAAACCTGGGGTAGACAGTCGTGTGTCTTCGGAACAAACTCATATGCATGCGCACCGAGAGTTCGTCACGAGGATGAGGTACGATATGAGACGAAAGCTGTGATATAGTTAGCTACCCGAACAGGTGTTCCTCGTTAGGTATGTTCCGCTGTCGTACGGCATCCGAGTTTTACTGCGGATCCGTTGATCCGTCCAACCTTGAGGACGTGCAAAAACAACGACTGGCAGAGTTTTCATCCTACAGGCCGTCTTTCAGCTCTTGACTTATTTAAGAGTGGTCTTGAAGACAAACGCGCATACCGCGCTTCCTACGCAGGCCGTGTTGTTTCTGCAACAAGGTCTTACGGGGTACCGTCTCCGGTTCCATTTGCCTATCATGCGGGAAAAAGCTTGAAGACCCTGGACCCTGCAACTACTGCGTTGCTGGCTGGACGCTACTGTGCAGTCCTGCGAGTTTTGTGGCAGATAAAGTCGCGATGGCTTCGCGTCGCCAGCTAGAGCTGGTTTAGGCAAGCGGCGTCGACTCTGTGGGCTTTGTTTTTGCCATCTTGACGGCGACTGGTTTGTTGTCTCTCACCTTGCGAGTAAGTGCGTCGCATTGCATCCATCTCGTCTCGTCGGCCGTTGGGCAGCACCGCTTTGGAGCGGCAGACTGGCCGGTTTCGATGTGCGTTTTTGTTGACCGAGCAACTACTGGTCAAGGTGGGGACGGTGAAGTGGTTGCAGATCGAGGCCATTCCTCTTTTGTGCTCTGACGGCTTAGCACTGCTGAATGTGTGGTCCAGCAGCCCTTGTTGCACAGATCGCCGCATCGCTGCCATGCTGAAACCGTATTAGCACCATCGTCACTCTGTGTTTAGGCCACTCGGGAGATCAGATTAGCGACGATCCTCGGTTTCTGGGCATACTAAAGTGCTTAACAATATTGATTCATCAGTGTCCCTGCGTTTCGAGGAGCTTCAATAACATGTCTACGTAGTACCCGCTGCGACTGTCCGGGTGGTGCTAGAATATGAAATAAACGCTAGACGCGTCAGTGAAGGTTAATCGTAACAACATACCTCAGGTGTGTGAAGAATGCCCTGGCCTCAATCCTGAAAACGGAGCGGCTGCCACATGATACCGGCAGCAACGCTCCGGGTACAATCCGGGCAGCTGGGTGGACACAGTGTGGCCTTTCAAAGTGGCCCAACGACCCTGAGGTCGCTTTTCATCTGCCCTGCTGGTAACCAACACACTCACACTAACAGATGTGTCAATATACCGCTTTTTCTCACTCGATTTGATTTCACTCAAATAGGTATAGCGCCGGGGATATCTGACCTAGCAGGCCTTCGACCAATCTTCTGCTGAGTTGATGCGGGTCGCAGGGTTTCTTGGGACCGATCCAGTAACAGGATTGGCTTGTGTTTATGTTTTGGTTCGGTTGTGAAGACTGACACACTGTGGTAGGTGAAGGTTCGGTTTTCTCCCACCTTGGCCCGACCATTACTATGGCCGACCTTTCCTTCGGCCTGCAGCAGCTTTGGATTGACAGCTCACAGCATGCCCACCTATGAAACCAAGGCTCAGTCATCAAGTGGTAGCCTCTGGTGAACCAGACTTTTACCCGGGTAACCGTTCCGGACATCTGACGAACGGTACGAGGGCGTGGTGGCTGGGGCAAGCGAAACTCGGAGCATAGTGCAGAGCGAAACTCGCGCAGATTGGACGGCACGATCCGGGGCCGGGGCAACTACGCTCGGCGTGCCTATCAGAACATCGGACGGCCATTTCTGAGGAGCGACTCTCGTTGTACGATGCAGGCACACCACGACCCGGAGCACATTCGCTGTGGTTCAAGTCCAGATCTGCCGTTTTCAGGGTGTGGACAGCGTCATAGCAGCCTGACTTTCTTCAGGTTACAACCCCAGGACTGCAGGAAAGTCCGCCACGTCCGGGGCCGCGAAGCTGCAACCGGCAACAAGCTTGGTTCTTGGCCAAGATGCTGTTGTTTTCAAGCCATTTTGCGTGGAGTCTGGTGATGATTTATTCCCAGAGCGAGAACTCTGTAGCCTGTCTCGGGCAACTCTGGCCCATCTCTGTGGATTCGATGACTCGCTGGGCTTTGTTGTTTTGTGGACTGGAGCAGGACTGGTGTTGTGGCCCAGACTACCCAGGGCGGAACCGGAGGGACTCGTTGACTCGCTGACCTTGACAAAACGCTCTGGCTACGGCCGAATGAGAAGGAGGAGGCTGGAGGCCGATGGGGACGCTCTGGAGATGCTGTCCATAGGTGGGCAGTCCTATCTGCAGGCCACCACGGTAGTGCACTGCGGGTGTCCAAGAGTGCGAGGCCGTGGCCACTGGACGGACGGCAATGCAGACGGAGAGAGCACCGATCTGGGGCCAAGTGCAGAAGAGGTCATCAGGGTCTGGCTACCGTGGTCGTGTGGACGAGGGAAAAACGTGGACTAGAGTTAGCCAACACCGAGGGCGACCAGCAGCTTCACTATCGCAAAGTGGGCCTATTATTAGCTGGATATCTGATGCAGTGCCACGAAGCCCAACAAGCACCGAACCAGCACCGAAGAGAGGAAGGCCGGCGCATCAGCAACATCCCCGGTACTTGCCAGTTTGGTACTTTGTGGTCTGCCGTCCACCAACCCTTGTTTCCCACCTGCCCTAGGCAGAATGCCGCGTATGCAGAGTCCGGGGGGTCTCCTGGTCGTCCGGACAGGTTCTTGGTTTCCCCAATGGCTCGGCGTTGCTGCACACGTTCCTTTGGTTCCGAGATGCGACAAAGTGCGACGAGATGGCAGTGGATTCCGGGCTAGGCATGTGGTCGCCGGCCATGGAGAAATCGACGGGCGGGAATGGACAAAGCTCTCTGGCCGGTGGGACTCGGATGTCCAGATATGGCAATTGGCAGACTGGTGATGATGTTGTCGAGCTGCAACGCCGCCGTATCGTACCAGTGCCCACCCCCGTAGCAGCTAGAGCAGACTGGGCCGCAGTAGCTCTCTAGGCTAGGCCATAGTCTACGGGTAGTTCGTGGTTAGTACGGGGTAAAGACTAGCACTAACGGCGGGTCCAGGCAAATCTGAAACTGACACTTACTGCAACTTGCATGTCCACCAACGAAACATCTTCATCGCTCGTGAATGTGGGTGAATGTGAGAATGTGACCCAAAATGACGAAAAATGCTGTCCTTTGTTTTTCTTCCTTGTTGAGAAGCTGAATGTGCGGTGCGAGCCGAAGGGAACCAAGGGCACCGCACCCGGAACCCCCAGCCATCGTATCATGTTTTTGGGTACATACCTGGAGGTACCTTGTGGCCTGTGATGGCAGACACGATGCCATCGTCCAATGCCCTGAGAGAGTGCCAACTCTGCATCAAGAGTGCAGCGGCATGCCGCACTTCTCTGCATATTGTATGTTCATGACGCGGACTCGGGGTTGGCTCAATTGAGAATCAGAGAAAAAAAGTTTGTCGAGGATCCAGGGGTGAAATTCTTTTCTCTCCAATCATGACAACCGTTTTTTGAAGAGGATAAATTGAGTCGGTCCTGTCGTCGATGGCGGTGGTGAAGATGGTTGTGGCGGCGGGATGACCGTGTCGGAATTAAGAGCAAGGCGCAGCCATATCGGGCATCCATCAGTCAGCGGCGGTCCTGTCCCGCTGTCTTGTTCCCATTGTAGGACATATAGATCCGGCACCCAGAGAAGCCGGACAAATCGAGATGATCTTTTGTTCCTGTCATCCGGCGGATTGCGCATGTGCGTCTGATAGGTGTAAGTTTGTTTTCGTGGCTTCCATTTGACATGCTTGCAGAGATCAAACCATCTGTGTCTGCTTGTCTTGTGGGCGCGGTGTGGTGTGTGTGGTGGGTGTGGCTTGTGGCTTATCGTAGCGATACCACTGCAAAGAATAAAGCCCTCAGAGAACGAACCCTTCAACCGGATTGGGAGGCGGCAAACGTCAAGATCGAAAGAGGACATTGAGAAGATGAAACTGGTGGCTGGGCCTGTCAGAAGTCGCTCAGAGGAGCAACTCGCGTTTCGGACCGTCCTTGATATGGACCTTTATGGTTCTCCGTATTCCCGGATAGTCTGCCCCTAGTTCCCCATTGAGGCCGATCCGGAGAAAAGCTGGAGCTGTAAAGAGGAGTTGAGAGACTGAGAGGCTCCAAAAAGGCTGCAGCCCTACTGCACAGCCCATGGTAGTCTTGTCTTGTCAAGCGCACTCGGACCTGGGGTGGGAGACGGGAATAAGGTGGTGATGCAAAGAGACTGGAGCGGCTCCGAAGAGGCCGGAGTTTGTTAACGGAAGAGTGGATGGATGGATGGATGGAAGACAAGAGACAGCCTAGGAGACGGGAGAGGGACGATCGAGAGGCGATCGAATGTCACCATTTGCATATGATAATAATAATAAGGGTCGTCATATAATGGAGAACCAGATTTTCAGGGTCGTGAATTCGTGGTGTGTTATTGGGGCGTTGCGAGTCTTGGTGGTGGTAGTGGTGATGCATGTTCCGGTTCCTGGATCGGAGTGTGGTGAGGTGTCATTGCACTGAAGTTGTGGAAGTGGAAGCCCTAACTGAGGTTGGATTGATGGGCGCCGTTCCCGCGGCGTGATTCCCAAGAACCAAGTGTGAAGAGATTTCCCGTACCACGGTAGAAGAAGGAACACGGACCTTCGTTTGAGTGCTGCCTTGAGATTGCTTCATTGCGGTTTCCTCCTTTGCGAGTCCATTCAGTTTGTGAAGCGGAAGGCACGAAAGGAAGGAAGAGGAAGGCTATGGTGGGAGGGTCGGTGGATGTCCTTGGCCGGCCGTGTCCCTTCCGTCCCGGGCCCGAGCGCACCGCAAAAGTGACGACTATGACGAGTGGTCCTTCCTCTCTCGACGCCGTGATGACGAGGCTGGCATCAAACCGAAGAAATTTCAGTGAAAAGTTTTCAAGTGCGGCTGCCGTGTGTGTGTTGTTTGTTCGCAACCTTCATTTTCCAGCCTCATGGCCAATCCGAAGGATGAAACATCCGGAAACAAGTGGGCGTTCACGGCACCGTCCATCGCCCACTGCATCGGGTCCGGATGCCCGTGATTGTAGGCGGGCAATGCGGCCACTGCGGGCTGCCCACTGGAACATGGCGGGCAATAGGTACGCGGGCTTTCCAGGCACGCTGCAACCTCTCGTCCGTAGAGGTACCTCTGCCCCTCCTTGCTGCCTTGCCTTCCACTTTTTACTTTTTCCTCTGTTTTTTGCATCACGACGGGACCTGGGACCTTTCATCTCAAGACAAACAAAAAAGCAACATACGGATTACTGAACGAATGAACGAACGGATAACGCCCCAAACTGGCACTGACACACCTTTGCATCACGATCACGCAGGAACAAACCCATTTACCCATTTGCGGCGCAATACTTTCGGAACAATCGCTGCTTTTCCGACGACACGACGGGAATTTTCCTGTGGTTGTGGTTGTGATGTCTTCCACTTTGGACTCGCCGTCGCCGACGTCAATCACTAAGCGCGACCCCTGTTTTCTGCGGTGGTTCCCGTGGCCCCGTGCTGTGACGGCGATGAGGTAGGTGCCAATACCCAATATCTCAAGAGTCGACCGAACAACATCAGCACCAGCCTCACCACCACAAGACGTAAAGCCGGATCCCATGGCAAATGTAACATTCAAAGACAGGAAAAAAAGTGCAAAGCGCAGGAGAGAACATCATCAGTCAGACCGCTGAGCTGCACTGCACGCCTGCGCTGCACTGCGTACACAACCACGGACACTCAAGTCTTTGCCAACCAGCAGCAATCTGATTGCCCAATGTCTATCTGGATGGCACCCTCCGTACGCACGTTTGAGGCGATCAAATCAGCTTTAGGAAGGCCCCAAGCTGCCAGGGCCCAGGGGCAGTTTGAGTCTGACAGTTTGACATTTGCTTGACAGCCCCAGACACTGGCTGGCATCAAATGGCACCGGCCAGGCGATTCCGCGACGGGTGGATGGCAGCCACGGCAGGATGGGCAGTCGACATTCGACAACAACATCGTGGCTCTTCTCGCCGGGAGGACTGGCTCGCTCGCTGTGTCGCTGGATCTCTCGGGCGTCCGTGCTGAGGGTGCCTCGAGTACCGTGATACCGTTACTGGAGGGCACAGTGCCAGAGTGTGCCAATCTGCTCACCTCATCATTCCGTTTTCTCGCTCGCTGGTACCAGCTACTTACCTCTGACCACTGCGACAGCGCCAGCAACCTGCCGCGCCCACACAAGCTCCGTTCCTCCGTTTCTCGAGACGTGTGGGAGAACTGGTGGATAGGACAGGGAACCCCCCGGCCCGCTGAAATCCACCGAGG
Organism: Neurospora sp. CHS-2018c; assembly: GCA_009806235.1. Classification (NCBI taxonomy): domain Eukaryota; kingdom Fungi; phylum Ascomycota; class Sordariomycetes; order Sordariales; family Sordariaceae; genus Neurospora; species Neurospora sp. CHS-2018c. The sequence goes on from RAPC01000019.1 coordinate 39,425, forward strand.
CCATCCGCTGGGTCCTGAAATGGGCCTGAAAATGGAAATCTCCCGGCAAAAGGAGATGGGTCCGTCCAAGCTGTCTTTCAGTGGGTGTCTCCAAACGAGTGAGGTACATGGGTACAAATGAGTTACGCTACTGTACCTCAGGCGTTGTCCAGCTCGTCTCGTAAAACGGAGCTTGCACGCAAAGACAGGCCAGACACACACCAGACAAGGTACCTGGCTGCTTTGGCTGGGTCCCCTGGCTGCCCTGTCGTGTCTGGTGTGGTTGTCTTTGGGATTGGGACTGACTGGGTACCGGGGTGTGGTCCAAGAGACAATTGATGCCAACGACAAGGTAGGGAAAATAAGGTCACCCCCTTGACTTCCATTTTGACATTGCCTCGTTCCAGTTCCAGTAATCCTCATGTTATAAGACCGAGAGATCCCCTTCCCCGTTCAGACCTCTTTTCTTGGAATCCCCATCACAGCTTCTCAACCATCTTCGGATCCTAATTCTTCTCCTGTGTTGTGAATAAACACCAGGTACTTCCGAAACGGGAAGCATACCGAACAATCACAACAACAACCACCACAACAAAAACACAAAGCTTACGCACTTGTCGACGACACTTCATCGAATCCTAATTCTCGCCGATTACACTTTGGCGTCTCAATCGTGAGTCATGACGCGCAACAACATATATGGCTGGAGGTCTCCAGATGCCGGGTCGGACAGATAGCTAACCTTGGTGTCTTCTCCGTGCTACAGCTTCACCACGTTTTCTAATACAACCTTCACAACCGCCAAAATGATCACCAGGTTCGAGTCTCAGTCCGTCAACTTCGGCCGTGGCGCCTACGATACCACCGGTGTCCCCAAGCCCCCACAGCCGCCCAAGCCCAGCCGGAGGTAAAGGGCCCTCGATCTTATCGGGACCTGATGCGTGCCTGTTCATCCCTTGATTCACTGCAGCGCGGATCATTGTCACACATCCACGACAAGATACCGTGCGAAATGCAGCGAAACAACGACATTTTGGCCATGTTTTCATTCCTTAATCGACATTGGGACGACAAGCAACAACCAAACATATCGGCGATCTCGAACAAGCAGCACCACCTCTTCTTTTTGCGACTTCTCTTTTCGACTACTATACTATAATCGGTTTTAATCTCGCCCTCACCATCTTTTATCGACATCTACCACCTTTTAGTCAACAACCTCTGCGATCTCATTCTCGGGCGATTAATTTCAATTCGGAGTACGCCTTTTAATCATCATTCCTCCAACATGGAGGACAACACTACAACAACAAGCGGGTGGTTTATTCCGGGCGGCTGACTCTGGCTTTTCACACTGAGTTTTGCTTTTTACACCTGGTGCACGGCGTTTACACATAGACATGGGCTTGGTTGCATTTTCCTTTTTCTTGGGATTTAATGGAGCAATACTCGAGGAGTCGCTCTTGGGGTGGTCACTTGTCATTTTTACACCAAACCTGTTTTGCGCGGATCACAACGGAAAAGAAGCAGCGCGCAACCTACCAGCTTCTCTCCCGAACACATTCGACCACCAACTTAATCACGCCCTCCCAAACCCAGCCGGAACACGATCCGGTCTCATAATTCGCCGAATCACGATAGCGGGAACGGCACTTGATCATGGGCTCAGGGACGGGCATGCCAGCCAAGAATGATCCGCGACCGACATCACAGCGTTTCGGTTTTTCTTTTCTCGTTTGTCCTGGGTTGGATTGGGAAAAAGACTTGGGTGGTATTGGGAAAACTGCTTTTTATTGCATCTAGACTTTTTGTATTTTCCCACATTGTTATGGGATGTACCACCACATCGGGATGGTTCTCCTCGCGGAGATCACCATCATCACCCGCACAGCGCATCATGGCCCCTATTTCCTTTTCATGTCACATCACATCATCATCACATCACCACTGTACACCATCTGGCATATCTTGGAGGATACACATTCTGGGGCTTCGGTTTCCCTTGGTATCTCCAGCCATGAAAAGGGCAGTCAGTGTTCGCTTGGCTGGATCCAGGTTATAGAAGATACCCCCTCTCGTCTTTGTTTAGTATAATCCCCTCCCTGCACCTCTTATATCAGAAATTGTGTATAAAGATACAGTCGGAGGATGGATAAATAAGAAGTAGCTATATAGTTTAGCGAAAGAAAGCTTGGTCTATACATACCACAGCAAATTGAACATTGAGATTCACATCTCAACAATCACTTTTTTGGTTCTTTCAACATCCACTTGCCCTTTGTGAATGTTTTCAGCCGCACTTGAACACAATCGGATAAGCTTCTCCTGCGTCCGATATACGAACGCAAGAAAAGAAAAAAGAAAGTTCGCATTGTTAATTGTGGCGGAGGCTTACGCGGCGGGGGCCGGAGAAGGAGAAGAGTGAATGGCGACCTCGAGAATGCACGTTCCCGATCTGTTTGTCTCATACAAAGATAACGCACACGCGAAACCAGCTACAGGAAACCTATCATTGCATTGAGTGCTGGATCTCGCGACTGCTTGCCGCAGTATTGACACTTGCATCTATCACTATTTCTTCCTTTTTTCCTCTTTGTTGACGTGCGTGCACCTACGTACGTGATTCCCTGCCCTGCATGGCATCATATGTCAAGCTCCAATTCCCAAACGCGGGAACATCCATGCATCACTTCCCAAACGAAACATCCCAATCCAGCTGTGATTTCTCGCTTCTCTAAAAATGCACACACACACTGAACTGAACCGAGTGCGCGCGGACTGCCCGGACCCGTTCAAGTTTTATGAAATTGAACGTTCAAATTGAATATTGCGCTCGACCCGCGAACAAAGAGATTACAGCAACCACCCCAACAGCGGAGCTAATTCCGGGGTACCTAGGTGCCAGGTGCGCTGGCGGGCCGATAGCCGGGCCGGTCAGTTGTAACAACCAACAAGGTACGGCGCGGTACAGCGGTACGGTACGGCAGGCAGGTACCTTACAACACCTAACAAAGTTGTAAGGTAAGGCCCGTTTCGACCTTTCGCTGCGGCCCGGAACGGGTGGACGGGTGGTTGGCTACCTTAAAAATTGAATATCTTCCCGTTTGTTTGCTTGCTTAGTTTGACCTCCTACTCCTGCAATGTTAAAATCCACGACGAACGACGAGGGGACGTCAACAGCAGCGATCAGAGGATGCCGTGGGTGGGATGTTCGAACAAAAGATCTGTGCTTGAACTCGTCCGAACCGTTGTCCAGTGCTGTTACCTGTACCGTACCTGTACCTGGTGGACACACCACCAAGTGCCTCGTGCTCTGTTCGTGCCTGCATCGATCAAGGAGTGCAATGCAGCCATTCCCGAACCCCGAATTGATCAACGAAACGACACCATGTGGACCCCACCAGCCCACCACTCAAACTTCATCCAGCTGTCCGCCCAGCTCGCAAGAACCTCTACGGTTACCACTAGGGACTGGGGGATACGTAAGAGCACTCCAGCAGTGACAACTGAACGAAGCCTCAGATTTACCCCTACCTACTACGTAAAGGCGAAGCGCAGATCATATTCCTAATCGAGCATCACGACAAGAAAGCCATCGCCCATTGCCTGGCTCGGAACCGGCGACCGGAGCTGGAGTCCACGATATCGTCATTCGGCGACCATGAAAAGCCTCAGGACTTTGAGGTCCCGTCGGATAACACCCGGTCGTTAATCGTCGTCACCTACCCGAACTAGACTCTTCAACTACGACGACATTGATGAATTACCAATGCTCGACAAGTAACACGAGCAGCGCGAAATGAACAACATGCCATACCATCATATCATCTCATGGCATCAGTAACCGATAACCGACAGAGACAACAGTCGACATCAGTCGACAACAGTCAACGCCCCAGAGCCCCAGACAGACAGCGGGACGAGACTAAACCTCCAAAGGATTATGGAGCCGCTAATGCAAGCTCTAAAAGCCAGCCTATACTTCTTTCGATTTGTCTTGAGCAAGTGTAGTAAGGTGCAAAGTCTTTCGTCGTCTCAGGTCCTTGCTGGCTGCTTGGCTGCTGCTGCTGGTCTCAGATGTTGCATATTTGACGATGTCCTCGTGATTCAAAAACCATCATCTATTCCGTCCATTCCGTTCATTCCGTTCATTCCCCGGACCTGATACCAAGACTTCAGAGCCAACTTGCTTTTTCCTACCAAGCGTACGTACCTAGCTCGTCCCGTGAGTGTGGTACTAATGCCAGGGCAAGGAGAACATTTGTTGAGGTACCTCCATTCAGTGTCAAAGTCAATGCCAAAGGGGAAATGTTCGGGCATTGCCGTCGTATCAGAGTCTCAAGTCCGAAGGCGTCAGGGCGATGGGGGACTACGTTCCGTTACGAATATGCCAGATTCAGGATCGGATAAGGGGGTTCGATTCAATGTCAACCAAGCCCTAAAGCCTCAGGAATCTCAAACCCGAACTTTCAATGCTTGGCTAGTAGGTATGTAGGCCCTGTTCGGATGGGGGTGGGGGCACCAGAACGCTTTGAAGCTGGAGAAGGAGATGTCCGAGAGTAATGCCCGTACGGAGTACCGCTTTTTCTCACTCGATTTGATTTTACTCAAGCCAATCCTGTTACTGGATCGGTCCCAAGAAACCCTGCGACCCGCATCAACTCAGCAGAAGATTGGTCGAAGGCCTTGCTAGGTCAGATATCCCCGGCGCTATACCTATTTGACAGGTCCGTAGTCCTGGGTCGGGTCGGGCGCGGCGGCCGGGCGGACTGACTGCCCTGTCAAATCTCAAAAGGGCCTCATTTGGGAACCTCCGACGACGTTTTGGGCGAAGCAAGGCGAGCTGCGCGCTGACTGATGCAACGGGTGAACCGGGAATGGCCGCGGTGCAGGAGTTGTGGTGGACACCACCACCACCACCCTTCGAAATCACCAAAAAGTTCCCAAAGAGGGCGATACCCCCTGACAATGACGGAGGGATTCACTTCTGTGACAGGAACGAAGCCGCTTCGGCGGCCACTCAGCATGATCACCAAGCCATGTACAAGCCTCATATCGTACTTGCGTACGTACGGGGAATAAAACGACAAAAGGGGATCTGGCAAAATCTCGAAAGGATGGGTTCATTGGTAGTGATTGCACCCGACGTCGCCGACGTTGTGTAATCCTCGCTGAACCATATCTTTGGGTCACTTCCAGGCACTTCTTTTTTTGACGCGGGCCTGACTGACGGGCCTGACGGGGCGGGGAGCTGAGAGATGATTTCCCCGGGAGGCACCATCACTGCATCGTCCATCACGAATGTTTCACATCATCTCACTGGGTCCTATTATATTCAAAGGGGGGAGGTTCTGGGTGTGGCGTGATGCAGTGGCTTTTTGATGGACGTGTGTTGCCGTGGTGAGGCTTGAGAGGGACTCGAGACTGGAGGAGGGAATTGGGACGGGACTAATTGGGGAGCTGGGAGGGCTCCACTTTCAATTTTGAATCCATTTCCCCAGTCCCCGGTCACGTCGCATTTTGCATCCTTCTCATTCGTCGGAAACACGGTTCCATTTTTCCCCAAATTCCCATCCAGAAAAATGGAGCTTCAAATTCCCCCGCTGTAATTACCTCTGCGACTCTACAACTTTACAACCACACCAAAACGATGAAGTCACCACCACCGTCACCACACGGGTCCCCCTTCCGCGCACTGCACACCACCAGCTGTCACTTGGCTTGTCGTCGGATCGCTTCAATTGTCTCAGATCATTCCGCTCCTAGATCAGCGAGAGTCCATGCAAGGCACGATATGGCAGGCAGGTCGGCAGGCAGCACGTAAGCCTCACATTGACGACCCTGACTCTCGCTTACCACTTTTGCCGCGAGTTCGAGTCACTTCCATATTCCCGTTGCATCATCGTCATCATCATCATCATCGTCACTCGTTGGGAATTACCTCGATCTTGTCTGTCGTCAGCCTATCCCGTCGTCAATATCGCCGATATGGCCTCCATTGGTAATCACGACGAAACCTCATGAAGCAGCCTGCGATTACTACTCCAAGCCGACGCAGCGCGGATGTAGGGGGGTGGGATGATGACAAGCGTGGATGACTCCGTCCCTCGCCAGTCCTGTCAAGACGTCAGGTACGAGACCGACTGGATGTAACACGACCACCACACGGACAAAAGAGTAATAATAATCATCCCGTCCCCCTTCTTTGGGATTCTCCCGGATCGCTGCTGCCATTGCCGCTTGACATCCATCCAAATCGATTCCGCGTCCGTCTGAGACAACCCAATCGGATGTCGGGAGCTCAGGAAATATCGAGAGTCGTGCACAGCCTCGTCGATAACGTTACAGTCATCACTCATCTCAGGTTAAAAAAGACGAGGTAGTGGAAGCACAAAGCAGCACAGGCAGCACAGGCAACACAAAGTTGATGTGGAAGGCGGATACACCGTTACAGCACCTGAACTTTGAGCACACTTGGGTCCTGCGGTGTCATCATCGTGCTCCGTTTTGGACATCATTTTGTTCGTTGACTTCCAGTGGTTGTGTAGGTAAGTAGAGGTAAGTATTGTACCACTAAACTGCGGAGCTACAAAATCATCCAATCATCTTTCTCCATTCGCCTCTCTTCTTTCTTATTTTGTCTAGCCATGCCATTAACCAGGGGCACGCCTCCTTTGACTTCGTGCTCCAGAGCGAAGAAGATGATTCCCGGCGGTAGATCCCGTCGAGGCCCGTCTTACGGGGTGGGGGTCCTCCGCGGGCCCTTCTTCTCCCACTCTACTCCATTCATCCTTCCAAGCTCCGTCTCACCACGGTATCATCATGGTGATGCCCTGATGGCGGATGGATGGATGGGCTGCTTCCCCCATATGGTTGTTCCATGTCGCAAAGTCACGAGAATCCCTCTTCGTACTTCCAGGCAAGTTCCCGGTTGCCATCCGGCTGCTCACCCGGCCCTTACCCGGATCCCCGATCCAACCTCAACCATCCCGCCTCTTCCCCGGACCACGCTACACAGAGCGAGCGAGGCTTAATTAAGAAACCACGACCTTGTCAGCCCGCATGGAAACATCCATCAGATGCCAATCCCATCCGTTTTCACCCAAGCCTAGAGACGGCACCATCGCCATGTATGTGTTTCCCCAGCTTCTTAGTTCTTCCCCCAACCAACTCCGATCGCACTTAGCAAGTGATGTGGTGGGGGCTTTTCCGTTTTGGGAGAGACTTCTTCAGTCTTATTTTGTCTCTCTGTCCCTATCACCCACGCAAGACCAGGTTTAGAGCCCTGGCTTGAACCTCTTTAGCATGAGCTGCTAGACAGGCAAGAGACAGGCCTAACTCGCCTGTTCGCCTGGCTCGCCTAACAAAACCTGGTATACGCATTAGGATCTCAGACATACAGTCGGTATCAAGTGGGAAAGCTTCCATGCTCGCTTGGCTAGACACATATCGATATCATGCACTACACTAGGACAGATCGACGAGATAGCGCCGGGGTTGGTTGCAAATCCTCAAAGGGATGGAAATCATCCACTACCACCCCCAAAAATACTGGGCAAAAAATGCCAGGGGGGGCCGGGGACCATGCGGCACTTTCGCTCTGGTTTGAGGTCTTCCAAATTCCGCACACACAAGTTATGTGCCCCGGTACATGACCCCCCCGCGGACCACTTCCGGTCCCTGTTCAATCACCCAGAAAGCAGTCATGGGATTGCACGCCCAATCAAGGCCAGTTACCAGCCTTTCGGATCCCATGGCGTAATCTGCAAAAAACTGCTGCAGCTGCCAAGCTCGAGACAGGGCCGGCCTTGCTTCACGGGCCTCGCTAAAAAGATTATCCTTGCCATTATCGTCGTCGAAACAGTGACGATGTCTGATTCTGACGGTGTTTGATGCGAGCGAAGATGCTTCTTTTGTTGTTCTATCGTGGTCTAGACTAGTGGTGTGGTGGTGCTGGGTGATGATTCTGTCTGCAGTCTTGATAGTGCAAGGTGCTTCCTTATCGGTTACCGCTTTAACAACGCTCTCACCACCATGCTTCAGGAACAGAACACTCACATCCGCGGTGGCAGCCACAAGATGCCATCCCGGATTCGGTGCATGACTTTCAAGGCTGCAGTGAGCCTTACCACAGAGTGACAGACAGCTGGGTCGGCCGAACGGGGACCTCCATTCTGTCATCCAATCCACCCGATTACTATTCTGGGCGAAAGTGGAAGTGAGTGAACCTTTCCGTCGTTCCATCCAGGCTTCTAGAAGCTCCACTCAGCCCCCTGATTCCTTCCTTCCGTTACGTCTCGCCCTGAATTTCGAAACTCCGGGCAATGGGAAAAAAGCTCCACCGTACCACCAAGACGGCAGCACCGCGGCGGCGCCGGCGGCGCGGGCTCATGGCATGGCATGGCATGGCATGGCATTGGACTTGCCCGTTCGCCGTTTTGGAACCAGACAGCAGGAGAAAGGACCCTGAAAACAATGAAGCTTCAGGCATCCCCCTGCTTTCTGACATTTAACCCTCGAGCTGAGAGCCTGAGATGGAGAAAACGGAGTTTCTCACTGGACAGGCACGACAGGCTGTAGCTACTCCTGGGAAAAAGAGAGGAGAACGGAGTTGCGCGGAATTTTATGACAACTGACGTCTCTCGTTCTCTCTAATTTCCCGTTTTCTCTTTCTTTTTGCCCTGATGCTGATACGGTGCAAGTGCGGGTCTTTCACATTTTGGGACATTTGGGACATTACCACCAGCAATGGAGAAGCCCCCACTGGGATCCACTGCAACCGCACCTGTTACCACACCACCGGCACCAGATCACGATTTCTTGTATCCAGTCCCACGTTTTTTTTCTTGCTTTTGAAAGATGGAGTAGGGTAAAATGATGTTTGATAGGTATCAATTGTTGGTATCATGATGTGGTTTGTTTGACATATCAGTTTTCTGGGGAGCAAATCGCGCCGTTATAACTTGGTCGTGGTCGTTCTTGCTTGTTTTCCTCTGATTCAGGGGTTTCAAACAGGGGGTCCGGTCGACTGCAGTGGCGATAACACTCGCTCGCTCAAAGACTCGAAACCATGGACAAAAAGGGAAGGCGGAGATACCGACACCATGGCTCAAAGGCTCAAACAGAGAAATGGCCAATCAACCCACCCAAACTGTTGATTCACATCAAACTGCTATATCCAGCCTCGCTATCGCCGTCGTCATCATTGTCGGCCTCGTCATCGTCGTCGTCGAGACCCAACGTCATGGGCCCCCGTCAAAAAGACAGAGAAGAAAACGCCGTCGCAACCGAATGGATGGAACTGAACCCTCAGCGGTGCCGGGGTGCCCGCCGGGGCCTGGGTGGCAGACTGGACGGAGAAACTTCTCGCTAACATACGGATCTACAACACCTCATAAAGCTAACGCTGCTATAAACGGTATAATTCAGGTCCCCATGGTCCCCGGCATTCCCAATCGTTAACAGCGACCAACTAAAACCACGTGGGCCCTCGCTAAACAATTTCCCCCAAAGCTTGCAAGCCTCCTTCCTGGATCCTAATCGCAAGGTATAATGGAACTAATCGAACATCACCGTCGATCAATTCACTACGATCGAAACCCAATGCAACCAACCAGGCCAACCAATTGCAAGTTCCCATTTGCGTTTTCCCATTTTCATACAATCGGCACCTACCACGAGGCTCGCTTCCCCTTGCTCACCACCCACGGGATCAAAGACCACCATGCCTGCTATCAAAAAGAGTTTCCACATCCCCGGAATTTCTCCCTGTCTTACCTAGTATCAAATGGGAGTTGGTGAGTATACTATCCATAGCAAGCTGGTCACCAAGGGGCCCTGCCCCTGAGTTTTCCACTTAGTCGGTACCTACCTAGTCAGGCACCGTTTTCTCTGTCCCCTCGTCCCCTTGCTCGGTCCTTCGGTCGCTTCATGACTTTCATTCGGCGACTTCTCGCTATATTGGCGAACACACCTGGCACAATGGCAGCTAGGGGAGAGTCATTGGATAGCCTCAGGTGACTTGACCCTGTGACAGATCAATGGAACCTTTTGGGGGGTCTTCTAGGCTGTCGAAACGGAGTTCGAGTGGGCTTCCAGTTTCTAGATGAATTATCTTCGTCCCTACTAACTGTATCCAAAAGCAAGGCGTCAGGGCGGTGACGCGGCAATTACCGGATCTCTTCCACTCTTTTTTGAGAGTTGCATCCCCTTGGTTTCCCTAGGTCCCTTAGGAGGTCTCCTGGATGACCCTTGGTAGAGAAGCCTCACCATCGACCAAGATAGATGCTTCTCATCAGACTACAGTCCTGAATCTCTGGGGAAAACGGAAGGATAGGATCCACGGATTCGCCGATTAGCTCGTTCGTTTGTCCGCCCGCTCGGGTTGTCCTTGGTCTGTCTCAGCTCTCAGGATGTCCCCGTCTGGTGTTTGTCTGGTCCCTTCGGGTACTGAAGCAGATGTGCAGCTGGTACTGGAACTGGAACTGGAACTGGACCAGGCTACCTGACCTAATGAGGTAGGGCTCAGAAGCTGTCATGGCTGTCCTGGTTTTGGGAGAGCTCTGGGCCGGATAGGCATCGCTGCCGGCTGGGAATGCCTTGACTGTCTACTGCAAGTCAACGTCTGGAACAGTTCTAGCTAGTCAAAGGCCGAGAATTTTAGCAAGGCATAAGCCAACAATACAGCTATTAGAGCTGAGTTTCCTTCGCTCAAGTTCGCCAAGGTTGAACACCCTACACTACTCAACATCTTCCACCCCCCACAACTCGCTTTATCCCCTACTAGTTCTTGGCCTCAGTCTCACTCAGTCTCAGGTCCCCTAAAGCCAGCATCTCTAACTCCCATGCCCATACAACCCCCACGTCAACACATTTCCAGTACACCGCCCAATAACCCGGGAGTTTCTCCGGTTTATTAGCCCATCCCGTTCCCCCCCTTCGATCTAAAAGTAAATCCCCCAACTCCCACCATACGATCCCGTCGTTACCGGTGCCCTGGGTCCAGTTCATAGACTGGGACTGGAACCCGGGTCCTCCGCTAGTTATTCCACACGTTTTTTCTCTATCTCATCATTCCATTTTTAGTCAAGTGCTAGAAAGGTAGGTAATGAAGGGCGATCGGCATCGCCTAACCCTCGCCTATTTCCTCGCCTACTCTCGCCTACGGACTTAGTCTCAAAACTTGGTTGCTATCCTGAGGATCCGGTACCCTCGCCTATGCGGATAATTGGGTCACGATGGCAAAGAAGAGGAGCCCTTCTTTCTGTTCAGGGCAAGGCAGGACCCCTAGCTGTACCTACTACATTAGGTACGTATGGATTCGCCAGGGGGATGAAAGTGAAGTGGGAGAAAACGGAGGGGCCCCTGATGTTAATGAGGAAGGAAGAAAGGAAGAAGAAGAAGAGAGTGAAGTAGTCGGTACTTTGGAGAGTTGGAGGAGGGGAAGTGGGATGAAACGGTGGAAAGAGGGGCGCACTGTATTTTCCATCGTTCTTTTCTTGTCTCTGGATGGACGTGGCACGGCAGGGATGGAGAATCGTCAGGAAGGATGGATGGAAAATTGGTAATGGGGAAATATGACGTCGATGACGGAAAGAGTTGGAAGGTATGGTGCGGTCGGTAGGTGATTGAGTTGGGTGGGCGGTAATGGGAGAAGGATGCACCGGGATACAGCCAGTGCGCCGGCCCCGGCTTGCGGCGCTTACAGGCGACGGATGGCGTTGGATTACGGAAGTTGCGCCCCGTACAAGGCGGGGTTTTGGTCCGGTCCGGTCCGGTCTGGCCTACAAGAGGTAGTGACTGCTAAAAGATGTGAGAGGATAGGAGCATACAAACCCAATATAGGTGGTCGATAATTGTTGAAATGATTTGTCGGTAGTTTGCTCTTTTAACCCGCATCCTAATGTTTATTCCGTTCTAGCCTTATTGGCTTATCCGTTACCTTAGGTTTTCTCCGGATTACTTACCCTACCGGCGTTGAGCGTGTGTTTATAATAGAAACCTTCTATTTGTAGTGATACTTCATTCAGAATGGCTAACCGGCTGGCGTTTTGGTACTAAGAACTCCTTTCTTGTCCTACAATCCAGATCTGGTTTGTTTATTAGTCTGGTACACTATCGGGTAACGCCGTAAGACTGATATCTTCCAGTTTTGAAGGCCTATCTTCCAGTTTTGCAGGCCTATCTTCCAGTCTTGAAGGCCTTGAAGGAGACGGAGAGAGGCGTAAGAGGACACCCATCAGAGGCTTCTGTAGCGTCACAAACCCTTGCCATTGTCCCATATCGCTTCAAACGGAGGACAGTTTCTCTCTTCAAAGGCCAATAAGAGCTCCAAAACTCCCCCATCAGACACACTTGAAGTTTGAATGAGCCCTTGAATGACGGACCTCAAAATACCTTCAATTGTAGCTGACAATCAAACTCCACTTGCAGATCAAGGATCTCTACACCCTGTGGGCAGTCCAGTTCGATGTGGACACGCCCCAGCTGGACGGGACGGAACAACAGCAACTTCTCAGCCGCCTCGGGGATATATATCAGAAAGTAACGCAAATTGACTTCACCATTATCAAAATCGAGAACGAACTAATCAAGTACGGCGGAAATACTAAAAAGAAACTGTTGTCGAGATAGCTGGCTTTAGTACCGCACCCCCCGGCTATGTCTAGGTTCGGCATCTTGGGAGCATAATCCTTACAAAGGGAATCGAGCACCCGTACCCAAATGGTGCCTTTGGCACCTAACCCCCATATCCCTTCCCTAGTAAGAGGTGGAATTCTGCGCGTGCTTTCTGTTTCTCTCTTTCCTTTGTCTACATTGAAAGGGAGAATGACGCTGGACGTCATGTCTGACTGGGAATGAACACTGGGTAGTACTAGCACTACATATCTCAATCGGGGCAATGATGGAAGGGACAAGGTCACTCGTTTTGCAACTGTTTTTTAGGTCGTCATTTTATTAGGTAGTTAGCTGCTGGTTGGGGTAGGGAAGGGAATACTATTACTCGTTTTGCTCTTTCAAATGCAGGCGAGGAATTGTGAAGGTCAAGCGGCCATGGACTTAACAGTCCAATACACCAGTGATTGCTTGGATTGGAAGGTTTATGGAAATGAAACTACAACACGCCGTCTATCCCTTCTATCGAACTGGAAATACCTGAACAAGAGTGGATTGGGGATGCTGGGGTTGACAGAATGCCTGTCACTGATCAGTTGGATGGTGTCAATGAGACAAAGTCAGGAGTGAAAGAACATACCTGAGGTGTTACGATCTTGGGAAGGCTCACTAGGAGGACTACTTTGGAGGGGTACTTAGAGGTCCGCCAACCCCCGGGATTGCTTTTGTTTTCTTTTTCTTCATCATCATCTTCTTCATAAGAGGTCGTTTACTTTGATTCTTCAGCTATTGTCTCTGTAAGTGCCCCTGTGCTTGATCAATTCCAATCTCACTCACCCCAATACGTGCAGAGAAATTTCAAGCTGACCGTATCATCATCACGCAGGTGGGAAACTCACGCAATCAGGAGAGATACGGTCGAGATCAACCACAACGATGTGGGCTTCAGGATGAATTGCTTTACTTGTCAATCGAACGCGAGAAATTCGGGAGACCGGCGGCCAATCGTGAGAACGGGCACCAATCATCATTCTACAGACGCGCGCAGACTGGGGTGACGGCACACTAGAATGAGAACCGGCTGTGTCTCTTGCTACCTCGTTTAGCCGTAGCCTAAGGGATCGCTTCTCTCTCTTCTTCATCTTCTTCATCATCTTCATCTTCTTCTTCATCATCTTCATCTTCTTCATCTTCCACTCAACCATCAACCACCATTACCATCAAAGTATCTACATCCTGGAACCCATGGTTCCGTCAACTTCGACCTTTCCACCGAAATACTCCAAGTTGCTCCACCCTCAGCTCCAGAGCCTGGACCACAACCACGCCCAGCACCACAATTACCACAAGGACCACTCCAACCACCACGGTTATTAAGACGGTCACCACTACCACGGTAGTCACAACCACGACCCCTCTGTTGTATCCGACATTCTCAGCAAGCACGCAATTCCTCATGCCTTCATCGTCGGGCTGACAATTCGTCCATCAGACACAATCGACCCTGCCCGCCCTCACCATATGGAAGCACATCATGGCATTATCCAACTTCAGGCATTCAATAACTTCATCAAGCTTGCCATCGAGCAACGAAGCGAATCGTGCACTCGAACTTCCAGTCACTGTTTGATTCTTGCCTCCTCAAAAATCACATTACTAGGTACGTGCGCCTAGCATTTCTTTTATGGACGTCACATGTGATGGGTATTTCTGGATTAATTGATAACGCCTTTCGCATAGGTACGTAATACAATACGGACTGGCTTCTGGACTCTGGTATGACAACCCCTTCTCATCCCCGGCACCTCCCCCATCTATCATCACCACCAACCCACCAGACACCATTGTCCCCCTCAATCGTACTGAAACTCAACCGTCTGCCCCTCTGTAGTAAACGTATCCAGCATCACATTCTTTTCCGTATCCCAGAGGATGATTGTCGAGCAGCACGAGTAGAACTAGATAGTTTCATCTTCTATTAGCACCCTTAAATCTGAACCTGAAGAATTCCGTTCCGTGAAACGAACAAGAAAGGAAGGGGGAAAGCAGAAGTCAAGGAGGGAAGCGGGAGGAAGCGGGAGGAAGCGGGAAGAAAGTGGGAAGGAGTGGAAGTTGGAAGTGTACACATACAGGCCAATCGTTGCACCCATTCGCCCCCTTCCCACAGATCATCGCCGAACAGACTCTGCACCCGTTTACACAGCACATGGGGACTTCGTAGGCATTCATTCCGCTGACATGCCTGGTGGATGTAACATTGTATGTCATGGTTGAGTTGTTGTTGTTACTGTTTTCTGCGGCGATCTGGGCTTGTTTTGCTTTGATGTATTCCTCGATGCTTTGGGGGCCAGTCAAGTCGGATGCGGACGTGGTGGTGGAGGTGGTGGACGCGGAACAGGTGCTGGATACCCCGGAGTTGGTGCAGCTTGTGGAAGCAGAAGTAGTGGTGTCGAGGGCGGCGGCGGAGGTGAGAGTGGCTAGGCCGAGGGTCGTGAGAGTCGTGAGGAGGGTTGAGAGGTGCATTTTCAGGTTTGGAGTCTGTGAGGGTGCTCGAGGAACTGGAGAACTGGGGAGTTGATGGGAGTAAAGTGGCAGAGAAGGGGGAAAAAGGTAATTCGTTGGTGCTGGGAAACTGGAAGGGAAGTGACGATGCTGGTCTGTCAAGCTTTCCTCCATCGTGAACCTGCGAGGATTATTATACGATCGCACTTCAAGCGCGAACGTCGACTCCTTCCGCGCTGGAATGGAACCCTCTCTCCATTTGGGTATGGGTTCAGTTGATGACATCGTCACTGCTATGTTTGACGTTTAGCAAACACGGCATCGAGAGTGCAGTGTTGACAAACCGTTGTTCACGATCCTGCTGCTTTTATTTACCAGCCCCTTTTTGCGTTGTTTCGGTTTAACTCGAGCCGCTTTTATATTGTGGCTTGCGCATAGAGCCAACGCTGACGTCGACATTCGCAACATTCAGGGCGGGTTGAATGGAGGATCGATTGCGAAAAGGTACGAAAATGGCAAGTCGTAAACCAACAACCCGTCAATGGCATACCAGGCCCGGCCGACATGGCATCCAGTGACCATTGAGACTATTGAGACTGGTCATAGGAAGGAACTCGACGCAGGATCTGACCCCAGAGGACGGATATATGACGACGTGCCTTTACCGATCTACGACAGGATCCTAACCGTCCATGACCCATATTCTCGCAGGTGCTCATGTTGATATGAGACACTGACAGACCCGTCCCCAGATCTCTTCCGAGGGTTTTCCACCAGTATCATCACGAAACTGATAGCTTTGGCGGATGACAGATGGCTGTTAAAGAGAGATGTAGGCCAAAGAGAGAAACGCTGGCCTGCCGGCAAAAGGACAAGCGGTCTTCGATGCTAACGAGCAGACTCTTTCATGAAAACGTGTTTTTGTATGGAGAGTAGTTGAGGCGTAAATCGTCGTCTCACAGTTCTCCCGAGATGAAATTCTTATGGTGGTCTTATATGAACTTCCACTTGGGAGTCACATCAACAAGAGGAATGGTCGGGTCACCGTGTTATGCATGACGCTGTGATGTACACTACCTAGACAGCTACCGAGCTTATCCGCATAAGGATACGAACCCACGCGGGGTGGCTGATTTTCAGCGCATCAATCAACCCAAATCATGAAGCCATCGTCAATAAATGTTAGAATGACGACAAACACAATCGTGAGCGAGGCCAGCAATGCATTCGTTGATGTTGATGGAGTGGTCGTTGTGAGGACGTTAAAATAAGAAAGCGGCAGGACGGGCGGTTCAAGCTGGCGGGCAACGGGTTAGAACCACGGCAAGGGGTGAGTTGGGTAGAATGTTAATGGCTGCCTGAAGACCAACCAGACGTCACCATATGTAGGTAGCATCAAGTTGCATCAACAACGCTTCCCCTCAACCGGTTCCTAAAGGCATTAAACTGATAGCTTTGGCTCTTGATAGACGTTCGTAAGTCTGGTTGTTTCGAATGATCTTCGGATGAGAGCCGCCTCGATAAGTCTATTCAGTTGTACATCAGCCCCAGTTGACTTGACTGGCCGTCTTCATGTCTTGACTTTCCTCAAACGCCGACACAACTGATACACTACCTTGTTATCTTGCATTACCAATTCCGAGATTCTAAGTCAACCACCGAGATGTCGCACCCAGCCCTCGAAAACAACAGGCCCGATCTTGTCCCCGCCAACGTCCTATGCCCACGTTGCTCCCGCGCCTTCAACAAGTCCAAATTAATACGCCTACTACTCAGCGGCAACAAAGAACAGATTCGAATAGAAGCCCAGAACTATACCACTGAAACGTTCTTTCACAGCCGCAGTGTTCGCGATATCCTTTCCTCGGCCTCGGCTGGTTGCCATGTGTGTTCCATCATCTCGACCCCGCAGATGATTGACCCTGCTAAGCTGGACCGGAAAGATCCGCAGGAGGGGGTCATTCAAGCGCGCTTCCAGTTTGGGCCATATGGTATAGAAACGGTCCAAAGCTGTTTCATGTTGTATTTGAAAATTGAGGATATTTATTGGTTGCGGATACCAGAGGAGGGTGCCGAGAATTACAAGCTTATGGATAACATCTTGCAGGAACAGTTACTTCGTGGTCGTTTGACTCCGACGATCATTGATCTGAGGATTGTACTTATTAAAGGTTTGTAATCTTCCGCGCCCAACCCGGTTTTGTGCCGTGCGTGCTAGATGACAAAAGAGTGCTGACACGTTGCTAAAGAAAAAGAGTTCATGTACTTCCAATCCGGGCCACCAGAAACGGACTTCCTCCCTTCATCGACCAATTCGTCCCAAACATTCAACGTTGTACGGCGCTGGATAGATGACTGCGTACAGAACCATCCCGAATGCAGTAACAATTTCTTCATCAAGAGCAAAGGCTCATCAGCCCATGTGAAGCTTCCAACCCGTCTCATACTTGTGGACGAAACAGATAACGGACAACTTACCGCACGCCTGGTTCTTCCCCATTTGTTTGAGGAACGGGTGACTCCTATCAAGTATCTCACACTCAGTCATTCGTGGGCGATAACTGGCAAATCCACCATGCTAACGATCGCGAATCTGGAAAGTTTTCTCGATGGAATTCCACTTGAGAACCTATCAAAAACATTTTGCGACGCACTTGCGATTACGCGAGAAGTCGGTTTCCACTACATTTGGATCGACTCATTGTGTATTATCCAGGACTCGGACGAGGATTGGGAAAAGGAAGCACTTACCATGAGTGATGTCTACGGGCACTCTTCGTGCAACATTTCCGCTTGTGGGGGTCTCGGTACCGACGGCTGCTTCGTGTCTCGAAATCCGTTGCCTTATTTCCCTTGTCGGCTCAGGCCCAATCCCCAGGAACCGGGCGGAAATGACGGTTTTGGTTCTGCTTACGTTTTAAAAAACGAGCCACCGCCATCGGGACGGCTTATAGACCGGGACGCAGCACCCCTCCTTTCACGGGGATGGTGTGTGCAGGAAAGGCTGCTGTCGCCACGGGTTGTATACTTCGGCGCCGAAGAGGTTTTCTGGGAGTGCTGTCATAACGTGGTTAACGAATCAAGTCCTCCCAAGCGCTGGATGGGGAATTTCCTTAACAAAGACGCACCCTGGGTATCTCAGAAAGCCAGATTTCAAGAGCTCCTCTGTAACCCCGAATACAGGGCGAGCGATATAAAGCCGCCGTCTCGCGCAAGGGAGCTTGGCTGGGTTCCGCTCCACAAGCCAAAGACGGTGGAACCTAGCATACTCCGGTTGTATCTATGCTGGTATCTCATTGTGTCCGATTATAGCTTTGCCAGTCTGACCAGGACCACGGACAGGCTCATGGCTCTTGCTGGTATTGCCAGTGCTATCGAAGAGAGTCGTGGTTGGACGTACGTAGCTGGGACTTGGAAGGAGTTCTGGCCCCTGGATTTACTATGGCGCTTTACCACGGGCCAGGAGCGTCGCGCGGCTTCGGGGATACAAGCACCCTCTTGGTCGTGGGCTGCTAAAGAAGGGAGCAAATATTTCTTGATCAGCGCCGTGTCCAGTTCGCAATCGTTCAAGGATAGTACTGTCACGTACATGTCGCAGGTCGTGGACTACTTCTGTCCTCCGACCTTGTCCAGGCACTGTAATGGTAGCCTCACAGAGGAAGGGGAACCGGGGATGACGATCACCTTGAAAGGTCCAGTCAGAAGAGGCGTTGTGGGCAATGACTTGGGCAAGTTCCAGCCTCCGTGGGAGCGTCGAGTGCAGCTGGACGACAAATATGGTTTGGCGGAGTCGGTTGAGGTGACATGGGATGAAGCCCCAGGAGAGGGCGAGCCTGTGCTTCTTCTTCTGGTGGTGACATGGGAGGATGATTATCTGTCTTGCCCTTTTCAGCATGTTGGACTGGTGTTGATGCCTGAGCCTCTTCAGCCTGTCAGGGACGGGACATCTGGAATGCTGTACAGACGAGTGGGGGCATGGATTGCTTACCGATCCAAGCCCGATCGGCAGTCTCTTTTCTTCCACGGCACCGAGGCCAAAGAGATTGTACGAATATGTTGAAGGGGGTTTGGAAATCATATCTGACCAGAGGAATGGCAAACCGAAGGTTAGGCCTGAAAAAAAGCAGAGAGAAGGACGAGAGAAAGTAGGTAACAACAAATAACGGTTGTGAGTTCAAGACAGAGATGGGCGAGTGGAAAAGAGAGCTACTCTCAAAGGGACGAAAAGCGACGGGAGACCTAGGAAAAAAGAACAGCTAGCACTGGTGGGGGACGGCCCAAGGGCACATGGAGGGCAAGAGCGCCCGTTGAAGTGGGCTCCCTATCATCGCACCTACTTCAACTAGCTATAAATACATACATTACAATACCGTTTGTGTGTTAGCCGAGTGTTCCGATCAAGACCTTTTCCAAACCGTCCCAACCACCGCAACAAACCTCTTGAACTGCACATGTGTACATGTTCATGGTGAGACTAAGCGTTCATCGTGAAACAAAACGCAAAGAGGGGATGATGTATAAACGCCTAGAGGCAGACAAGTGATCCAGAGTTCTCCAGCTAACAAGTTTTCGAGTGTGTATTATATGTAGGTACATTTCTCTTTCTCTTACCCCTGAATCGTTCTTTCCGTCCCCAACCAGTATCCTCACCCATCCACCCATACAATCCAGTCTCTTCCAGGCTCGGGGCTCATAGGCGACGCATGACACTCTGAATTCGCCTTTGGTTTTTCCTCCAACTACAACTCACACAAGGACACTTGACATCACACGACTCAATACCTGAATGGGCAACATATACACCCACTGTGGCGGAAGAGAGATAATAAGTCAGTCAGTCCTCACAAAGATCACAAGAAGAAGCGAGCAATTTCTGCGATATTCAATTCCCATTATGCCCATTTACAAACGAGTGACGAACAAGAGTTTCCAGCAGCCCCCAAGTTCCCATCTCAGAAATCCTCAAAAATTTGCTAACAAGTCCACGTCCCTAATCACCCAATCCCTCCGCTCACTCATTTCGACAAGGAATGACCACAAGTACCAAAACTTTCCAGCAGCCTCAACTCCATAACTCAAACCAATTACCAGATGCCCAGCCCAGAAACCCTCAAACTTCCCCAGCAACCATCATGTCCAACACTCCTGATCTCCGAGGCAAAACCCCTTCTCAGCCCTTGAAATGGATAACTTATACTTACGACTTTCTTTTCTTATTCTTATTCTCCATACGTCTCTTATCTTCCCATGGATCGTCTAGTCGCGCAAGACGTGTGCACTCTAGACAGAGAGAGTGCGTGTTGATGACCCTCCTAGTCTCTCGACAATGGGTGCCGCACTGGCCCCAGGCCCTCCTATTATCGAGCGCGTTGGCACATTTAGTTGCATAGACTCGGTCTTCCTGGCTTTTGTTTGGACAATACTGGGTCGAGCAAGGGTAGACCTCGATATCCCTTGTGCACATCTTGATTCTTTGCTGGCACGGGGTGAGTTGGTCGGCGAGTGGACGGATGCTGAAGGCTGGCTGGCTGACTGGCGGGGCAGGAATGAACTGAACTGGCACTGGAGGTGAAGGGCTCGGGGTGATCTCCTAGGATATAGGATTGGATGACCTTCCTAACCTTTTGACACGGGGTATTGAAGTTTGCAGGATGGACAGAAAGAGTGCGTGTTGATGACCCTCCTAATCTCTTGGGTGTTGCACTGGCCCCAGGCCCTCCTCTTATTGAGCGCTTTCGCACATTTTGTTATATAGACTCGGTTTTCCATGCTTTTGTTTCGGCACCAGCTGATCGAGCAAGGGTATTCCTCAATTTCCTTTGTACACATCTTGATTCTTTTCTGGCACGGGAGGATTTGTCGGTAAGTGGACGGGTGATGAAGGCTGGCTGACCGGCTGACCTGCTGAGAGGAAAGAACTGAACTGAAACTGGGGGTGAACGGTTCGGGATGGTCTCCTAGGATATAATATTGGAAACTTTAAGCTTTTGGCCGGCTTTGTCTGCTTGGTAACTGGGGTGCTGATCAACGTGTTGTTGATGAATGTGATGCTGATGATGGCGATGGTGATGGTGATAATGATGGGTATGCTAGATACATCCTTATCTCTGTCGTTACGGCCTTTTATGTCAAAACGACGAGCTCGAAAGAGCTGCCTCGATGACGTATTCGTTCATCTTGCGACAATGAAGAGTCCAACTCGATATTGAAAGTCTAGATCAATGAGTTCTCCGAGATATCTCACAAGAGCTTTGGCGCGCTGTGAGAAGTCATTGAAAGCTTTTGTGTTCGGGAAGAATTCATAAGAGCATGGGAGAGATCATTGTTGGGGACACCTCGTGTTTGGTTAATTGACGTTATTTTTAAATTGTACTTTCGCCGCCAAAGGTCATGAGACTTGAATTCGGGATCAAAACATTGTGTTGTAGGCAGTCAGAAAGGACCCTTTGACTATCCATGCAAAAGAAAAGCGCCCATCTCAGAACATCTGACGCGTGAAAGGGGAGGAAGAAAAAAATGAGGATGTGCGCGGGAGCGGGCCGCTTCAATGGATATCATGGGTGAAAAAGTGCAGGAGACGGGAAGGCTTGTAGTCATTGACAATGAGCAGAAGGATTGTTGAAATGAATGAGCCTTGTCTATCTGTAATGGAGCAAAGAGAAGGACGACAATGAAAAGCGGGTAGAGAAAGATAACGGCATTTGAGTTTATGGCAGAGGTGAGAAAGTTATTGTTAAGCGGAGGAAAAAAGGAGAAGGAGGAAAAAGAACAGCTGGCACTGCAGTGGTGGGAGGTGGTCATAGAGAGCAAGAGCACTCGTTGAAGTCTGCTCCCTCTCATCGCACCTACCTCAACTACTGCCTCCCTAAATCATATTTCTGACCTCCGAATCATCGTTCCTTCCCCAAGAACCTCAGTAATCCACAATGCGGTCCTCTTCGAGCAGCGGGACCTATGTCAGATGACGTGACTGACAAATAAAACCGTACTAGAAGTGGAGGCTTCTTTCGAACTGCAACTACACTTAGGGGAACAGGGTGGGGGGTGGTAAACCGTGGCTCAACCGTTGTTCAACCGTTGATGCTTGGTCAAATATTTTAAACCTCCTTAGTTGAGGTTTAAAATTTTAGGACGGTTTATTTTTTCTTGATGGTTTATCAACGGTTGGGGGACGGTTTCCTACCCTGCTTGTCAAAATCAGAAGTAGTTAGCAAGAACGACGGTGCGTTAACTGTTGATTACCAGTCAAAAACGCGACAACCGCCAATGCACAGTTGATCGTACTGACCAGTATATCTCAATGAACCAAAATATTGTAAACCGTTGAACAACA
Source organism: Neurospora sp. CHS-2018c (assembly GCA_009806235.1). Classification (NCBI taxonomy): domain Eukaryota; kingdom Fungi; phylum Ascomycota; class Sordariomycetes; order Sordariales; family Sordariaceae; genus Neurospora; species Neurospora sp. CHS-2018c. The sequence continues at coordinate 61,854 of RAPC01000019.1, forward strand.
GTTATTTAATGGTTACATATATTTAGATGGTTTAAACCGTAGACTTCTAAGCTGCGGTTTCCCACACCCCCCCTAGTTCGGCTAAGCACTACAGGTATTCGCTTTCTCAGCCAAGACCGTGTTTGTACCTTCCCTCATTATGATCTCCACTTGACGATAGAATAACCATTCGAGTGGTCGCGAGAATAAACCGAACACATCACGGTTCATGACTTCACACCTTCGGAATACTCTCGCACGCATCAATATATCTTTATTTTTCCTTTGAGTCCAGCCTCTAGGCAGTTCCTGGATGGAAGAATCCTTGATGGACACTGGCCGTTGAGTTTCTCAATTATCGTGATTCCTATCACAGCTTTCTAGCGGCCTTTCTTAACCACAACATGCGGTATTGGACTGTCTGGCCCCAAGTTGTTAGGTGAGGAACAGTCATTTGACTCTCAACAAGTTAGAAGCATTGTAAATGCTGCAAGACAAAACACGCCCAACCACGGTCAACATGGTAGGTATACAAGATACCGGTCAAGTTTTGACAGGATTCTCCCGACTGATGTAGTTGCCGTGGGCGTTACCTACCTACCCAACTCCGTCTACCTCCTTCCTTCCTTCCTTTCTGGTACAGTCCAAATTCGAATCTTTGCTCAGCTCAACAGGTGCAACAAACATCCCCTGTGAATGCCGTGATTCCAGTTCATTATGTGTACACTAGCCACTCACTCCCCGAGGCACCTCTACCCTAGTCGGCTAAGTTGAAAAGCCCCAGGCTGAATACATAACAGAACGTCAGAATATCACACACCAAACCAATCTTCAGCGAACCCCCCGCTACCTGTACCGAAAAGAGAAAAAAGAGCCAGCAAAAAGCACAAGGTTTCTAGCACCAGACACGTACTTGGTATGTCATATTCCCAGAATCCACCCCAGTGCCACATTAGAGACAGGAAAACCAAGGAAAATGTCCTACGCAAGAACATCTACTCAACCGACGCTTATGTCCTTTATAGCATCTAACGAATCCAGTCCAACCGCCCCCTCGCACCAGCCAGCCAGCCAACAAAGCCCGAATTCATTAAACCAAAAATGTGCCAAAAAACCATAGAAACCTTCCCCTGCTCAACACCCGGCTGCGCAAAAGAGAGCATGAAAGACCGAGAGAAGACCAGGGAGAAAAGTATGAGTGAGGTCTTTCGTAACGAGTGGGAATGGGGTAGCTGCCTAAAAGTAGAAACAAAAGTAGTAGTTGTCCATCAACACGCACTCGTACTGCGAAAACTGCACCAAGGAACAGTTGGAATATCGCAAGAGGGCAGCAAATTGGCAGAAACACTGACAGTGATTAGTAGTGGTAGGGTACGGAGTGTACGGAGTGTACGTAAAAGGCGTGAGCAGTTCATCTAGCAACGCCGATTCATCTATCCTATGCATTTTTGTTGGTAAATCCCATCCCCGCTCGCTTCGGGTTGTAGGGGGATTGCAAATGGTACAAGAGAAGATGGTATAAGAGAAGAAATGAAGATAAGTCACATTGAAGTGAATATGAAGTTTGATGATGATAATATTTTGCATGCCCTCCCTCATCTTTCATTCAATCCAGGCATCCGCCATGCATCCATGCAATCCAAATCGAAAAGTGCTGGTGTGAATGATGCAAAAAGTCGAGGTTCCTCGCCAAATAAGCGAAGGAATTCCTCCTCCTCCGGTTCAGAATTGTTTAAACGACACTCAAGTCCTCAAGAACTGGTCTCTATCATCATGGCCTAGGGCTAAGTGCCCCGGCATCAAGCGGATTCTTCAACCCCGGACTTAGACCACCTGCTGCTGTTGTCCTCCTCAGGGCACGCAGCTCCTCCTCCAGCTTACGACGCTTGGCTAGTTCCTCCTGTTAAGACAGTTGAGTCAGCATATATGCATCAAGGCGAATGGCAATCAGGGGCAAAAGAAAACTCACCTTCATCTCATCATTAAACCTCTTCCTCTCCTCCTTCATCGTCGCCCTAAACTGCTCACTGAGCATCGTCGCGCCCATCCTCGGACTCAACAGCCCGCCGGCAGCACTACCCGCCGCGCTCAGCGCCGGACTCGGCGGCGGTCTCAGACGCTCCTTATCCAGTTCCTCCTTGAGCCTGCTGATCTCCCTCTCCATCTTCTCTCTGAGCTCCGCCACTTCGCTCTCCAGCGACTCCTTAGCCTGCAGCGTGTCATCCAGCTTATGCTCGAGGTCGAGCTTCTCCTTCTCGGCCTGAATCGACTCCTTGGTGATGGCCTCAAAGTCCTTCAGCGTGCTCTCCAGCTCCATCTTCAGCTTGGCCACCTGCGCCTGCAGATCGGCCAGCTCGCTCTTGTTGCTGATGGCCGCTGCCTGAGCGGCCCGCTCGGCGCGCGAGCCGTAGGCCCCGTCCAGCTCGGCCTTGGCGAAGGTCATCTCCATCTTGATCTCGACGAGCATCATGTTCGTGCGCTCGAGCTCTTCGTCCTTGTCCTTGATTTCCTTGCGCAGGCCCTCGACGACGTCTTCTGCGTCCTTCTGGGACTTCTCAGCGGCTGCCTTGGCCTTGGCGGACTGCTCGAGCTGAGACTGCAGATCGACCACATCCGCTTCCGTCTCGGCCAGGCGAGTGGAGACATCATTGAACTTGCTCTCGAGATTGGCGATGACGGCGTTGCGCTCCATGAGCTTATCCTGCGTCTGCTGCGCGCCGCGCGCCATGGCGGCCTCTTCGCGCTCGGCGGTCGTGCGCTGCATGGTTTCCATTTGCTCGAGGGCGCCTTCCATCTTGTCCTTTGCTTCGCGGACGCGGGCCTCGGCGTCGTCGATGAGGCCGCGCATCTTCTCAAGTTCTTCCATCTTGGCACGCAACTCGGCGTCCTTTTCTGATCCGCTCTTGTTGTTGAGCTCGCGCTGCTGCTTGATCTGGCGCTGCAGAACGGCCTTTTGCTCCTTGAGACTGGTGGCTTGGGCATAGAGCCATTGTACCTTGGCAGAGAAGCCCTGGAGGGAGTATTGCTCGTTGGGATCGATGGCTTCGTCGTTACCGGATAGGTAATCTTCATCTTCCTCGTCGACAGACAGATTCATCTCGATGCGCTTCTGGCGACGAGCAGCCTTCGCTCGTTGAATCTCTGCATAGCCGGTGTGAATAATGTCCCACAGACCCATGAGTACAGCCTCGACTTGCTCGCTGTTGGATCTGCTAGCGTTGTTGTTAGCATTAGCAGTGGAACCTTGTGCGCGGCCCATCTCGACTCTGGTGGTGCGCAGAGTGGTCTCGAGGTAGTCAAGCTGCTCATCCAGAGATCCTTCAGAGACAGTAGGAGGAGCAGGTGTGTCGGGAATGATCTGCGCAAGGAAGCCGTGAGCACGCCTATTCAAGGCCTCGATGCGCTTCTCGGCTTGGGAGAGGGTGGCTGCGGAGGCATCACCGGCAAGTTCCAAGTCCCTGTTGATGGCTGCAGATCTCAGTTGCTGCTCGTGCATGGCCATGTCAAGACCACGCTCAAGGTAATTAAGCTGGAGAGGGAGCGTTTGGCCGTTGCCGGCGGCGGGCTCAGGATCATCAAGATTAGCGTCGGCGGACGGGTTGATCTCAGTGATTACATCCCTCAGCTTGTGATTCAAGATCTCCAGCCTTTGCTCGGTTTCCGCGAACACCCTGATCTGGCCGTTGATCTCCGTGCGAATAGCGTCATTCTCAGCCGAAAGTTCCTGCTGTCCGGCCCTGAGCTGGTTTTCCGTCTCCCTGAGCTGCCGCTCCGCGGCCTTGAGTCTCTCGTTCTCCTCCTTGACCCGCTCCATTTCCTCCCGCAACTGGCTGGCCTGCTCACGGATTGGCGACTTTGGTGGGATTTCGAGATTCGTCAAAGTTGGCGCCGCAGTAGGAACCGGGGTCACCGACCTCTCAGCTCCTCCTTCCGTTGGATGTAACGTCCGCCAGTCGAATCCATCATCACCGCCAATGGGTTCCATGCTGATACTATCCCGCGAATTGGTGTAGGTGTAGAGACTTTCGGGGCTCTCGGGCATGCCATTAACCATCATCGAGTTGCCGAAGACCTGACCATTGGGTGTTTGCGCGTTCCTCCTCCTCGCACCATGCGTCAACTGCAATATGGCGGCGGTATGTTGTAGTAGGCGGCGCTGGGAATCGAACAGGTGGTTCTCGAGCATGGCAAGCTCAGATGAGAGCTCATTGCAAAGATGCTCGCTGTTGTGCTTCTCCACCTCGGCCTCCCTCGCAGCAGCGATGTCCTCGCGGGAGCTATGTCTCCTGTGTCCCGGGTTGTATAGTCGGGCCATGGATACGGCGGCATCGCGGTACTTTGTCTGGATAGCGAGGTTGGCGCGGGCTTGGTCGATGCGTATCGTCAGGGAGTGGGTTTGCTTCTTGAGGTCGTCCACCTCTTCTTGGGACAGGATCTCCCACTGCTTGCTGTCACTCAAAGCAGTTTCCATCAAGAGGTGGATTTGAATAGGGTCGTCGAGGTCGACAAGCGCAGAGATCCGGGGCCGATCGGCGGGATTGACCTGTTAAGGAAGCACTTCTGTTAGCCCAAACCCCAGCCTAGAATCTCTTGAAGATTCTCTCCAGTCAATTGGGTCGTTCTTACGGGAGTGTACCGCGGCTTGCTGAATCCCTCGGTCATGGACCTCCCCAGGGCATGGAGGGGAGGCGGCGCCCCTTTCCTAGTCGCGGCTCCATTCATGATTATGATTTATTAGGTTTAGGTGTAGTAGGTAGCTGTGTATGCGCCCCGAGGTGTCGTCGTATTAGGTATTCAAAAGAGAGCGATTGTAGTCTGGCGCTGGTTCGGTATTCGTTCGAAGTACAACTAAGTCGTCCAAGACATTATACAAAAAGGGCGAAAGAGCGTAGAAAGGCGAAGACGCAAAAACGGTTGAACAGAAAACGGTCGGTCGTGTCGTTGCGAACTATGGCGGCGCCATGCAATGCTCGTGTTGACTATGCGCGGTCGCGAGGATGTTCGAGATGCGACTGCAATGCGGTTGTCCAGGCACCGGGTACGTCTGCTGTATGCGCAATGCAAGGGGATCGAGGTTGGAGACTTGGAGGAGGAAGAAGCGACGAACGGGATGAAAGCGGTCGGTCGGGTCGGCCCAGGCGGGATGGGTCTAGTTACTGTACAAGTAGCTGTGTTTGAGTTTTGGGTGCCAGTTAACCGCCGATCCTTTCAATTGCCGTCTGGGGCTGCCAAGAGAGTCACTCCTTCTTCAGGGTCTCAAAGACGAACAATGGGAAGAGAAAAGAGTCAAGAGGTCAGTCAAAAGAATCTCCAAAGTGACGCGAAGCCCGAAATCAATCAACAAAATCAAGGGGGGAAGATGGATAAAGTGCCTTAATCCAGAAAGGGAAACCAATTTTATATGGACATGGACCCGATCCGAGGGTATCTCCACTTTTACTGGCGACCTGAAGCCCGTAACCGCTGTGAAGCTAGCGCTAAAGCTGGGCTGTACCTGCGTGGTGGGTGGGGTTCTCTTTCGGTCTAAGTCCTTCCTGGGCCATCGAGGTCCTCTCTTCAACATGGGGACGTCGAAATGAACAACGTCTTCGGAAGTGAACAAGTGGAAATGATCGGAGAACTTGTTAGCCGAGAGTTTCAGAAAGAAGCATCTCTATTTCTTGACAGATGGACCCGATAGCGGATTATCTGAACGTCGAGTGAAGAGACCATACGTCTGCCCTACATAACCGTGCATATCAAGGGTGGTCTTGATGATCGAATAACCAAAATTTCAATCTTTTTTGCCGTTCGTTACTGCTTTACTTTTCGGTTGCCTAGAGGATGTGTTTAGGCATACATAGGTTGGGTGTTATGTCCCTGTTTCTAACAGTCATTCAGTGGGACAGTTGTCGAGTGGTGTGGTGCACCGATACCGATGATTTGAGCGATCTTGGTTGATGCATCTTGGTAGGTGGCCCAAGGTCCCAATGAGGTAGACATTCCAGGTTCGATTCATGGCTTCGCGCTCCCATGGAATCTTCTTGCGATTTTTTCCTGTTGTGCAACTTGATGATAGGGAAGCATCAACTTGGCCAACATTGAGGGAGGTACTGCTGCTAAGACAGAATCTGCCCACGGCCAAGTGTTCTCATTTTTGTCCTTCCTGACTTCTGTTCCGTGTCATCCACTTGCACTCGGCATCGGCAGATCTGGATGTGTGCCTTTCGTGAGAGACTTGGAAGCATCTTGCATAACTGTTACCGGACTGGCGTGTGCGCCCATTTATGCCACCTAGATTTAATCTTTTGTGGATCATGTTCAGAAACTTGATCTATGAATATATCGTGGTCACATCTGAATGATAAGCTCCACGCCTGTGAGAAGTCTTCATCATGTTGCAAATCAACGTTTGTATTGTTGCTGTCCTCCATGGTCTCAACCCATCAAGTCCGAACTGAAACCCCCATACTCCTCATCTTAGAACGCCCCTCTGACCTCATCTATCAGTTGCTGACCCAAGGGTCTCCTCCTGTTCCCTTCCCCCTCAGCAGCCGGCTGCGCGCCTGTAGCCACACCAGTAGATGCCCCCTCATCCTCCAACCTCCTCCGAATCCCATCAAACCTATCATTCCTCTTCTGACTGCGTAAACCAACCACCCACCCAGGTACCCTCCACCGAGCCACCGCCGCAGGCAAGAGATCATTGCGCCACAAATACCCCACTACCCAACCAACCACCGCACCGAGGAGAGAGCCGGGCCACTGAAAGAGGGCCAGTTGCAAAGCCATGAGATACCGCGTCGACTTGTCCGAGAAGATGAATCCGCTGGTGTCGTCGCTGGCGTTGGATGGCGGGGTGGCGGATAAGGCGACCTTGTACTTGTAGATTTGCGGGATCATGGCGTGGTACTGCGCGAGAATGGCGAAGAGGATTGGTGTCGGTCCGGCGGGTATGTAGTCCAGGACGCCGAAGGAGAGTGGTCGCAGGACGATGGTGAGGAAGATGGGTGGGATTATGGCTGTGAAGAGTCCGGCTATGAGGATGAAAGACTATTTTGACGATGGTGAGTATGACTGGCCGTCTTTGACTTTGAGGGGACGAAGGTACTTACGGCATATTTCCTGGAGCCCCAAAACCGCTCAACCATTCTCATGTGGTAAAGTGACATGGCTCCAAAGAGAACCTCGGATGAGTTGGTGTAGCATAGTTGATATGCAAAGATGCGCCATAGTTGTCCGTAGCGGAGGAAGTGAGTGCCGATTGAGATGTAGAAGTAGTGCTTGATGTCAAAGATGCTGGCGGCGATGGAAAGCCCAACCAGGCCCAACACCAGTGCCTTGGTCACTGGCGCGTCGGTGAAGGACATGATGTGCGGTTGTGGTTTTCAATGTTTGAAACACACTTTTAGTTGTCACAGAGGATCAAGACTGCCCAGTGTGAAGAGGAAGTTGGGTTGCTGAGCTGACCCTTCCGCCAAGAGATGAAGACCGTAGGTATGTACTTTCCCCCTTTTGAATGTCCCGTCTCTGGGATAGCGGCAATCAGATGTACATATGAGGAATTTTTAGGTTTATATTTTCGGCAACCTGTTAACCGAAACACTTGTCCAGATGCGCCGGGCAGTCAGGGCAGTGGTGTTTAGGTATCAAAAAGTGAGGTTCCCGTCGAAGAGTGTCGAAGTTGAATGGAAGCTGTCGTCGTCCTTTATCGCCGGCCGTCACGGTTCCTGGCCAAGACCCGCCGATGACATGTGTCCCGAATTAAAAGTGGGGCCATGAGCGGACGTCAACCCTGCCTGCCACGACCCGCGGGAAATGGAGGGAAATGATAGGGCCACCACGAATGGAAAGCCTCGGAGTGGCATTCTCACCACTGTGAGTGTAGTCAGTGTCAGTCAACAGTTACCTGACCTCATTTCAGTTCATGTTGGACGTCCACAGCTGTGCTTATCATTCTCTCTTCAACACTGCGCGAGTGCCTTTTTAACACATTGCCTTGCGTTCGTTGCGTTTGCATCTTGCTTCCTGCATATCGGTCCTCTTTTTCTCCAACTTTTGGCTGTCCATCGAAAACCCGTTGTGCGCATGGTCGATCCGGCACTAGAGTCCCAAAAAAGTTCCTTCGAAGCTTCAATTTAAACTTCCACTTCAGTCCCTCCACTCTGGGTCCCTTGGAGGCTGATCCCGTCCAACCTCGGGTCTCCACGCCCTCTTCTCAACCCCCCCCAACCATATTCATAACGACTCGGCCACTTCGCATCGCTGTATCTCCCAGCCCTTGTGTGCGATAATTCGGCATCATGTCTGATCTCTATCTCTCCCGCATTCGTAACTGGTTCCTCAGTTCGCCCCCGGCAGAATGGGCCCTCAAGGGACTCCGCGATACCCTTATCGGCGCCTTGAAGCAGGGTCCCATCCCTCGCCATGTGGCTTTCGTTATGGACGGTAATCGGAGGTATGCCCGGAGCCACAAGATCGAGACTATCGAGGGCCACCATCTCGGCTTCGAGGCACTTGCGAGGGTACGTTATTACGCGGGGTCCCTGGGAATGGGCCATGCTGACATGTGATTGCATCAGGTCCTCGAGATATGCTACAAGTGCGGTGTCGAGGTTGTGACAGTGTACGCCTTCAGTATCGAGAACTTCAACCGCCCAAAGTACGAGGTCGATGGCCTGATGCAGCTGGCCAAGGTCAAGCTGGAGCAACTGATTCAACACGGAGAACTGCTCGAGCGATACGGCGCCAGTGTTCGCGTGCTGGGTGAGCGTGATCTTCTGAGCGACGATGTGCTCGAGGTTATCGACCGTGCCGTTTCCACAACCAAGAACAACAAGAAGTACGCATGTCTCGTTATGGTGCCCCTTCCCAATCCGGTGACAAGTTAGCTGACCAAGCCCGTATAGGTGCATCTTGAACATTTGCCTCCCATACACATCGCGAGAGGAAATGACGACAGCCATCCGTTCGACGGTCGAGGAGTATTCGAAATCATCCGCCCCGAAGAGCACACCCTTCTCGCAGACGCGCATTACACAAAAGATCATGTCCAAGCAGGGAGACAGGAGCGAGAAGAGCGAAAGCGACAACTCATCTTCGGGACAAGAGCCGACACATACACCGCCCGGATCGGACGATAACGAAGACTCCATGTCGTCCACCACGACGCTATACCCAGATTCCCCGGGCCGTACTTCCAAGGACGGCTCCAACAACGTTACCATATACCCCAATGCCGAGAACATCACGACCGAGACGATCGATAAACACCTGTACACGGCCGACTGCCCACCTCTAGACATGTTTGTGCGGACTAGTGGCGTGGAGAGACTGAGCGACTTTATGCTGTGGCAGTGCCACCAAGATACCCAAATGTTTTTCCTCAAGTGTTTCTGGCCCGAGTTTGACTTGTGGCATTTCCTCCCTGTCTTGCTGGAGTGGCAGTGGCGGCAGAAGAAGAAGGCGATGGAGGAGAGGCCTCGACAGCGGGTCAAGACGGCCTGAATGGCCTTGATACCCAGAGCGCAGAATCCAGTCGATTACTTATTCTTAGATAGCTTAGCAGCAAATAGAATCATCTAGGGTCGAGAGACCCTCCATTCACATGTTAGGGCTTGAGATATTCGGGGCTAAGAACCTACTTCTTGCCCGGTTTTACTTCTGCGTCTTTCAGACCACCCGCATGGACATATCCAGGAAGTTAATGCCGAATCCCAAGTATAAAATGACCTTGTCATATCATGTCCTGCAACTGCCCCAACATGCGCCCGATAACGGACATCAAGCGCACAAAATTTGAGCCGTCGGGACAGTTTACAATCATAATCACTCGAATACAAAACAACGGTGCAATTACCGATAAAACCTTGCCTATATTTCAATTCTCTGAACCCAATTAGCCAGAGGAAGAAGCAGTTCGTCGATATGCTTCTGTGGTCGACCTCAATGGCTCGGCGCGATAAGACAAGTCCTTATCTTATCGCAACCTCTGCTGCGGCCAGTGACGTATCGGAGGTCTCGAAAATTTGGAGTCAACCAATGAGAGACCGCGCTCAGCTCATGGCTCCTCGGGAACACGAACACTGCCAGCCGGCAAAAGAGGAAGGAGAGCTCAGAGAGGTCAGAAAGCACGCCATTGATGCTAAATCGACAGTGACATGACAGTGGCAGCAAGTCTCGGTTGTACCTGTGTACATTTGGAGGTGATCTGCAACTTCCATTTGGGTTGGTTGAGATGCGATTGCGGTCGCGGTTCTCGTCGGGGGTCGGTGGTGGGTGCCGCGAGGTCCAGCGGCAGTAGGTAGGTTGTGACTTTGTGTTGTGCCAGGGTGCTTCAGCGCAAGAGAGAGCACACTGTCAGTGGAAGTCCCCGCCCGCCCACCGGAGCAGGGCAACAGGCGGGAATCCCCAATCCATCTTTCTCTGGGCACCCGCACGGCATTCAGTCCCAAGTGGAAAGTCTCTCTTTCCACACACACACCCACACACCCGACCACGGCCACCCTAACCTCCTCTTTTTCTGTCCTAATTCCCCAGGACTAGTTGACGGCCACACATTTTACTCGAAGGGATACCTACGGCGACATGTTCTAACAACCCTTTTTCAACCCCGTACTCCCTGGACAGCAGTAATCAACAATTTCGCCGCCGTACTGCTACCTGATTCCTCTCTGTCCCCGACGCCTTGGACACGAGCTGGAAGCGCCGCCACGAATCTTGGGAGCAAAAGCAGAGTCAGATCCAGACCTACTCGTGTGCTTTGACTCCCCATACCCCTCGTCTTCTTCTTGTCTCGTTTTACTTCCCACCTAATAGCTCTTATTTATCGTCCATCCACGCGCGTCAGATACCAGACCTCAACCGACCATGAAGACGGCTAAACCTCCCGCGACCGAGGCACCCTCGGGGCCATCTGGCTCGAATCGCAGAGCGCAACCCGTGCGACAGACGCGAATCAACCCTCCACGAACCTCGTCCCTCAATCGAACCAACTCGTTTCCCAACGGCCCTGCCCCAGAGCAGCCCATCGACATCTTCCCCGCCGTCACACACTTTACCGATGCCATTACCGCCCTGCCCAAGGAGCTTGTGCGGCACTTCACTCTCCTTAAGGAGGTCGATGCCAAGATCTTTGCTCCCGAAGCTACCCTCTTCGAGCTCGTCGATGCCGCTCTCAAGGCTCCCGTGCCAGACCACACCCGATCGATTACCGATGGAAATAGTAGCGCTGCGCCGGCTTCGACGCCAATGAGTGCCCAGAACAGCACCAGCGGACTGGTGGCCGCGAACGCGAACCCCGCCACAGTACCACCATCGAACACCGACTCGGCTCATGCCGCCGTTTTCGATCCTACCAATCTACCGCGTCGGCACCTGTTTAGACAGGCCGCCTGGAAAATCCAAGAAATGCTGGTATCCCTCGAGGAAAAGAACCACGTCATATCCACCGCGAACGATGCCCTTAACAAGCAGCTGTCGCGCATTGAGGAGATTTGGCCACACCTGGAGAATGAATTCAGCGACGAGGCCAAATGGGGCAGCACTACACACTGGGCATACGCGGAGAACCGGGTTCCCAAGACAAACCACAAGGAAGCGGAGCGATCACGACGCGAAGGTGCGGCTACCCTTTCTGCAGCTGCCCAACAGATAGCCGAAGAAGCCGCTGCGCGCAGCAGCGACAGGAAACAGGCCTTGGCAGCGAAGAAGAATAACAAAGGACAGGCCACTGAACCAGAGGCAGATGCAAAAGCACAGGAAACCACCAAGAAGGGCCCAGGAACCGGCAAATCCAGGAAACACCAGGCCGAGGCTACCCCCATCGGACTCGGAATCGCCAATGGCACCCCGACTAATGGGACCGGACCATCCAAGAGACGAAAGGTCGAAAAGGAACCCAAGACCAATGGAGGTGCCCCAATGGAGCGTGCCATGAGCAGCGTCTTCGGCAACGGAACGGCCAAGACCAAGACAACCGCGAGTCCCCAGGGATCCCCAGCGCCCGATGGAGCCGCCGCAACTGGGCCTACTACGAAGAAACGCAAGGCGCTCCCGTCAGGAAGTGGACAGGCAAAGAAGAGGTATGTTTACAGCGACCTTGCTTCGTCTACCTTACCATGCCATTCTAACTCTTGTGCTACAGCAGGACGAATGCCGCCAATTCACCATCGGTGGCGGCATCTCCCCTCTTGGGATCTCTCCCCGATACCAAGGCCGGACGCAACTCGCCCGTGCCCCTTCCTCCTCGTCCGGCCTCGTCACGCGCACGTCAGAACTCTACCGCGTCTACCAACCTCCCTATACAGCAACGACCCGCGACCGCCGTCACAAACAAGCCCAACGGGATCACACCAGCAGTAGTGGAAGCTGTGGCTCAGAGCAAAACAATTTCAGAGGCGAAGGCACAAAAGGAAGCCGATCCACCTGCCTCTACGCCTGCCAAGACTGAGGCTGCGAAGCCAGAGACAGAGATCAAGCCTCCTGTTCCACCAGAGCCAGTGTCCAATGCTGGCACAACCAAGAAAGAAAGTAGCAAGGCAGTGACTGCCCCCGCCGAAGAGCCGGAAACCAAGAAAAGAGCAAATTCGATAGTGACACAGACAGCGATACTACCTCCGCCAATAAGTACTGCTGTCACAACCACCAAGAGCGGTCGCGCGAGCAAGCCGTCAACACCAGCGTTGGGTACCTTCGCGGAGGCTGCCAATGCAACCACAACGACTGCGAGGTCACGGCCATCAAGGAATAACACTAATCAATCGGACAAAGATAGCAACGGCACTAGTGGTAAGGATACCTCTGGTAACAGCACAACCGCGACGTCGGGGACTACGACATCGAAGCGCAGCCACAAGAAGGGTGCGTCTTCGGTATCAGCCATGGTCGTCTCTGCTGCCCTACAAGATGAGAAGCCAGGCAAATCAGCCGCAGCTTCAGACGAAAAGAAGGACGCAAGCGACGAAAACAACGGCCCACCCACCACTAGCGGCCGAGGGAAGGGTGGTGCCGCCCGCCGCGACAGCAAAGCGGAAAGAGCCTCGGAAAGAGATCGGGGCGGTGACCGCGACACAAAGTCTGAGACTGGCCACGGTCATGGTCACGGAAGGAGAGGTACCGCTGCGGCTGCCAGGGCTCAACAGCAGCAACCCCAGCACCAGCAGCGACAGGAGGAAGAGGAGGATGATGATGATGATGAAGTCGACGCGGATGAGCAGAGGTACTGCTTCTGCAATGGAGTTAGCTATGGAGAGATGGTGGCGTGCGATGGGGAGGGGTGTCCGAGGGAGTGGTTCCATTTGGAGTGTGTGGGGTTGAAGGTGGCGCCCAAGGGGAATGGTGAGTTCTTTTCTTTGTCCTCCACTTTGCTATTGTTTCGAATTGGAACTAACCTGAACGTGACAAAACAGCGAAATGGTATTGTGAGGATTGCAAGAAAAGGTTACGCGCTTCGGGGAGGTGAAGAGCCTCGCGAGCGCGGCGACCTAGTTCAAGGTAGCGGCGAGCGGTGTTCACATACATATATCTCTTGCGAAAGTACGACAACTCGAAAATGATTACAGTACATGACTTAATCGGGCGAGATCCGACACGAACGGGGATGGCGAATAAAACGGCGTCGATGGATATCATGAACGAACGAACGGCATGTTTGGATCGAAACTTGTTGGCTGACGACGATCGATCTCTATAGCCCCATGTATGCTGTATGCTATAAATGGGCTGGACGCTTTTACTGTATTGTCTGTTCTTTGCACATACTATTCAGTCTTTTCTAACCTGATTATCATTCGTATTTGAACCAGATATTGACTTATCATGCTTCTGATTGAACGCATGGCAAGCTTGGACGTTAGCTCTCCGCTTCCTGCCAGCATGGAGATAAACAAAGAACCTTGAGCCCGCCGGAATTTAGGATATAACAAACACCAGAAATGTCGGAAGTCTTTCTGGTGTTATACAAAGGCAAATCACCTCGATTCTACCCGCCAAGAGCCGAAGAGAACCAAAACGCAGTAATATGTCTATACGACCTTCCCCTCACTTCATCAAGAAAATGTTATGTAACGAAAAATCCCAACACCACCAGTCCCATGGAACCTGAACAGCATCCAACCTTCAACTTGCAGCTAGGTAGGTACTTATTTCCGTTACCTTCGACATATAGCTGGGTTAGGTTCGGTACCTGCATGCATGAAGGCCACGAAAATGTTTCGTGAATGGCGACTTTTTTTGTCGATTTGTTTCGCTCGAAACTCCGCAACCTGGACTTACACGTGTTCTTGATCGACGATTTGCTCCCCCATCACATCTCCCCTCTCTGTTGCCATTAATGATCTATTCACGATTGATGGGCGACGGTTGATGTTCGATCTGACAACTGTCGTCTGATCGTCTGATCGTCAAGATGTTACGTTGCCAACACAACGTCTTTTATACGAGTTGTAAAATCTTTATGAATCATCATAAACGGATACTTCGGGATGATGAGAGCGTTCTGCATTCAATACAGGGAAAAGAGGAATGCCCGGAGGTCAAGGCAACGACGGTAACACAACATCCTATTTCAACCTCAACCGGTGAATATCTCTGCTCTTTTCCTCTTCTCTGTCGCTTTCTTCTCGTCCTTCGCATCCCCTGATCGACACCTGGGCGAGCTGGGGAAATGTTCTAGCCAAGAAGGAAGCAAAGACGGTCAACGGAATCACTCCCGAACGAGTGTCATCCCCTTTTGGGTTCTAAGAAACAACGAGAAAACGAAAGTGAAGAAAATTGTTGGTCAATGGTTGTCTCTTTTCTGACTTTCTAACAGGGAGAAAAGAGAGGAAAGGTCACATGAACACCGCCTGAGTGGAATTTTTGGTTAGACCTTCAAGCTGAAAAGATGTTTTTGTTACATTTCACCATTCATGCTGTCCCCTTTTCTTTGTGTCTTTCTACAGCCCCTGTCCCATGGCGTTTTGCCGTCCTGTCGTTGGCTAGAAACGTTGTTCGGGTGACAACCTAGCGGGAGGGGAGGCAGCGAAGATCTGGCCAAGACTTTAGGAAGTGCCCGAAAACCTGGGGTAAACTTGGGGTGACGGTCTGGACGTCTGGCTTTTTGTTTTCTGCTCGTCTGCAACGTTGTGTTGACTGCTGGGAAGATTTTTGTGGTTTTTATCTTGGCCTTGTCCGCAGGAAGAAATCCGGAAATCCATTGGTGAGTACTTGACAAACATGGCAAAGCATGGCAAAGCCTGGCAAAGCAACACAGAAACGAGAAAATCGTCAACGTAACCCAGTATTACGTGCTGAATGTGCTCTTCCCAAAGCCATATAATTCAGCACGCAATCCCGTATTTCTCCCACGTCAAGTATGAACGTCGTACAAGAAACAGACGTCAGCTCCGCGGAGATGGAAAAAGGGGAACGGTCACACGAATATGTTAAATGCAAATGTTGTGTGTGTGTTGGCTGTGTTGTGCAATGACCGTTACCACCTTGTTGATGTGATGGACAGACTTGTCCCACCCTTGGTGACAGCACGAAATTCCCAGGCCCAACGATGGATGTACTTCCTTTCGTACAAATTATCCAGGCGGTCTACTTTTTTATGCAAGCTGAGCCTGGTCGAGATTCTCCCCAAATGATATGCGGGGAAAGGAGAAGGGGAAGGGAGAAAGATGAGGCTTACGACAAAACAGGGTTAGCTCAGGGCGGCTGCAAGCGGCTCCCCGGATTTCCTGCTGCTTGTTGGAGAAGACGGAGACAGTGAGAGTGACGGTGACAAGGGGGGATTTGGGGAATCAACCAGAAGAAGCGCTGCCTCTTTGGGTTGTGAAGGGAAAAGAAGCGAGAACTTGCGGTGCGAATGATCAGGTGCACGTGAACAATATGAGCCTCTCTGGGCCGTTCGTTCGGATCGCTTGGCGTCACCTCATCAATGCCCCTCCGTCGTCTCTCAGTGGTCTGCTTGATCATTCCATTTAAGTTGGGCACTGTTCGAGTGTCTGAATGTCTTGGATGATCATTTCTGATGGCTGGCTGGCTAAGGCTGGCTGGTTGAAATTGACTTTTAGCTTTTGACGCTTTCTCCGTTGTCGATGATCTTCTGGTCATCTTGTCTTCCAATGGCAGGTTTGATTGGCCCATCTACAGATGACAAGAGAGATCCTCCGACAACGGCGTGGAGGCGATCTCTCAAAGGGCGAAGAAAGGGGTCCAAACGGTGTGTGAGTCCCCGGGCCCCCTTGTTGCTCCCCACGTCAGGGTTCTTTTGATGAAAGCTTATTGCTGGCTGGGGAATCCGTACAAGAAATTTGATATAAGGGGCTACGTAGCGAAAAGCGACAGTTTGGAAGTTGGTCACGTCAGCCAAGGGTCGTGTCAGCCGCTGATCGCATTACAAGCGAAGGATCTCTACTCAGAGAATCATGGTATGTGGCCGAGACAAGATGCGAGAATGATTCAAAGTATCGCGAATTCGGTGCTCTACACAACCTGTCGACATGTCGGATGGTTGAATTGTGTTTCTGTGGTGGAGTGAGATGTCGCGGCTGTCATTCCGTTGGTGGAGAAGCTCGCTCTCGCCTTCAAACCATTACGTACGAGTACGTACCTTTGTACTGTACCGTACCGTTACTGGGGAGGGGACTTGGCGAGCCTGGCCACCAGCCCACCAGCGAGCAACCACTTGGCAGCCATTGTCAACCACTGCCACTTCACACCGGTGATGTTATGGCATGTTATAGAGAAAGAGCTTGAGCAACCTTGCGGCAATCCGTCTCTTGGTATGACTTGCTACGTCTTTTGTAGAAACTGGAATCAATTGCACAATTGATGGCAGACATTGCAGACATGACCCCAGAAATACTCCAGTTACTCGATTCGGACGTTTGGTGGGCGATATCCAGGCTCTGGTTGGTCCGCTTCGTGTCTCCGGTCGCTGATGCTGCAAGATCAACCACACTTTGACCGTCTGTCACCCGAACAGCGCTGACAGCAAAGAAGATGGGCCAGATGAGGCGAAAATGAAAAATTCCTGCACCGCTGGCGGCCCGGTCCCTGATGACCATCACCAAGTCCGTGTGGGAAAGCAGTCTTGGCCTTTGACCGAGTTTCCACCGCGTTTCCATCTTCCGTGCCTCTGAGAAAAGTCCATTGGCATCGTTGGAAAGAGCATTTCTATTTTTTGTAGCCACGATGGGCCCCACCGTCAATCGGCCTCCAACATTAGCCCATTTTAACTGGGGCCTTCCATGATGTGTCCAAAAATGCCAAATTTGCACCGCACTGCAATGACTGCCAAGCGTTCTACATTCTGCAGAGGCGCAGAGGGTGACTGTAATGACATGTATTGAGGGTCTGGTAACCACACGGCTGGGTCCCGTCTACAAAGTACACGCCGGAGTTCATTGGCAGGCAGCGCAAGTCTTTTCCCAGGCCAGGTGACAAAGGATATCCTTTCCTTGAATTCTCGTTGAGTAATAAAAACCACGACTTGGTGACAGAAAATTCAAGCAGCCCTCCCGGCACCGCTTGCCGGTTTGCCCTAGGTCCCTTCCCAATTCCAAAGTAGCTCCAGTATTTAATCAGTTTGTCCTTTTTTCCACCACACCATTGCACTCGCTTCTTGTTCTGGTCGCTTCTTCTGCCGTCATTGTCATTGTTTGTGCAACAACAACCAACAACCATTCCGCTTACAGTTCTACCAACCGCGTACGGTAACCGAACGACGGAGAACGAAACGAACGACGAAAAGGACGGAAAAAAGGACCTCATCCGACGAACCAACCAACCCAACCACCCGACCGTACAAAGAAAGACCAGCGGAGGGGAACTCCAAATTACGCATACCCGTGCGCATTTGAGGTCATATTGCGCTTACATTACTCGTCCCCATCGGTGTTAAGGCGGTCGGCGCACGTTTTATACTGCCGGTCATAATTTCTGGTAGCGCCAAAAATCTCCAAATTTCCCCAGGTTACAGAGTTACAAAGACACTGTGCCTGCGGACGAAAAACCATTCTATTTTCCGCTACTGTGCTCTCGGTCGCTCCCGACAGCCTCTCCACACTACCCCTAGCTTCCTAGCTTGCACTTGCCTCACTTCAGGTTGACAGCAGTTGGGCTGTTCGGTCTGGGCACTTCGGCATCTTTCTCAGCCAGCGGCAAGCGGCGGCGGCGACCTGGGATCTCCGACCCGAGCATCGACATCCTGCTGCGATTGGCACCATCCGGGAGCCAGATCACGACTGCTGCGGATCCATCCTCCTCAACTGTTCAACGTCCCTCTGCTTCCACTTTGCACTGCTTTGCACTGCTTGCACCTCTTTCTTCCCCGCATCACTTGCATCGCCGGGACCCCCTTCAACCTCGTTCCTCTTACCTAACAGCACCATCCCTTGACTAATAGAAAAACACCAAGCGGCTCCCAAGCGGTTAGTTAGACTAGTCCACGACCGCCAAAGAAAAAGTCCGGTCTTCAGCACACCTGTCCACGCCTGTTCTCGTGAGCATCGTGGGACCACGCGCTTGGACACCTGCCTCACCTGTCGACTCCGGGTTACCCCAACTTGGCGAGGGGCGATCCAAGAACGGCTCTTTATAACCTCCCGGGATCCAAGAGCTTCCAGACACCGACAACCCACCACAAGCGAAATTCCAACTGATCCACCAACAAATCATCCTTCCCTGTCTGTGGCTCTATAGCTCCAACTTTTGATCTCTGACTCTCCGACTTTCGTCCCTTGTTGCTCAAGAGCTTCCATCCAACCCTAACTTCCTCGCTTGTACCCCCGAACATATTGCGGCTTCATCTCCCCGGTCCGCCAGCGTCTGTGACATCGTCCCCTTCTCCCCCCAAAAAGCAAAAAACAGAACAAAGGACGCCAAACAAGTCACCGCCTGCTGTCAACTATCGATTGTCCCGCCGTCGCACACCTGACCTCATAGCAATCTTACCATTGGGCTGGGCCAAGCCCCCCCGACCTTTCGTCCTTCCTCAATCAACATGGTCATCCTGCATAACCTCAACACCTTCGCGGCCATGGATCACATCCAAACGCCA
The DNA here is from genome assembly GCA_009806235.1 of Neurospora sp. CHS-2018c. Classification (NCBI taxonomy): domain Eukaryota; kingdom Fungi; phylum Ascomycota; class Sordariomycetes; order Sordariales; family Sordariaceae; genus Neurospora; species Neurospora sp. CHS-2018c. The sequence goes on from RAPC01000019.1 coordinate 80,860, forward strand.
AGCCCTCCTATTACTCCTCCTGCCCACCAGGAGTGCATATCCCCAGCTCTGCCTTCCCCTAACGAGTGCAACAACAAGATCATGGGTGAGGCTCAAAACCGCCAGCCTTCTCCCGACAGGGCGTCGCGCTCTTCCTTCTCCTCCATCCGCGAGAACGAAAACACCCTCACCCAGACCTTCACCCACTCCAAGGTCTCCCATTTCGACGTCGACGAAGAGGTTGTTGACGATCGCACCCCCGAGGTCACTCCCGGCCCCTCGACTCAGAACAAGATCCACGCCTTCAACATGATCCAGACCCAGTTCCGTCCCCCAGTGACCCAACCCAACAGCAGGCTTCGCGGCTATGTAGCCCCCGCCGACAGCTTCCAAGGCTGGAAGGGAATCCAGGTTAAGGGCAAGCTTGCTAGCAGGAGCTTTGGCGACCTGACCATTTTGAATAACGTCTGGGGCAGTGCGCCAAAGGCTCCCAGAAATGTCAAAATCAGGCCGGGTGAGGCTCCGATCGAGAGGCTCCCTGCCGAGATTTTGAGTACGTACCCGTCCAACTCCATAATGCCCCTCCCCCGCTTTGCATCTGGGAACAACCCGTTCGCTAACCACCATGTGATGCGACAGGCGCCATCATCAGCCTCCTCGTCCTCGACGTTCCCCCGAACGGCGTAACCCGGCGCAATATCGATCTCATGTCGCTGTTGCTGACATCCAAGACACTGCACTTTGCTACCTTGAGCACGCTGTACAGCCAGATCACGATCCCCCACTCGAGAATCTTCCACAAGTTCCTGACCCATATCGCCGAGCACCAAACACTGGGCACAATCGTCCGACGACTCGACTTCTGCCACTTCAACCCCTCGCAGCTCTTTTCCACGGCCGCCGAGCGATCCCAGGCCCGCAACTTGACTTCCGAGACCTTGCTCCGATGCCTTGAGCTGACCCCGAATCTTCAGGAGTTCTTGGTCCAGGAGCACATCGACCAGGATTTGAGTGTGGATGTGTTGAGGAAGCTGTTTTTGGGTCTTGAGCGCATGGAGGCTTTGGACTTTTGCGGATGTACTTCGACCTTCTTCAAGGATTCCTTCACGGCCATAGTGACGCCGGATTGGCCCGCGCAGTTGTCGATTCGCCGTCTGTCGCTGCACAAGTGTTTGACGCTGCCTTCGACCGTTTTTGAGACCATTCTTCCCCGACTTACCCGGTTGACACACCTTGATGTCGCCGGCACTCGCATCACTGATGCGGCCCTCATGTCGATCCCCTACACGGCGAGGATCACTCACCTGAATATCGCCAAGTGCAAGTTACTTTCGGCACGCGGCGTGATTGATTTCCTCGCCAACCACCCTGCCGCCCAGGATATCGTATACCTGAGCTTGGCTACTGATGCCAGAAGCCACCAACTCTTTGATGTTGAAGACATTTCCGAGCTGCTCCCCGTCCTTCCCAAGACCCTCAAGTCGCTCAGCTTGAAGGGAAGCAAGATGGATCCTTCGCACATTGATCTGCTCCGGCCCTTGACCAAGCACCTTGAGGAATTGGCTATTGGCCGATCCCTCCTCCTGGAGGATGTCAACCGTCTTTTTGTGCCGGACGAGACGGACGATGTTGAGAAGCAGCTCGAATGGGTTCCGCACACGCTCAAGTTCCTCGATCTTTCGGACTTCTGGGGTAACGAGCTGGACCTGGTCTATCTGTTCAACAGCCGTTGTGCGATCATGAAGCCCTTCTCGGCTCCTCTCGAAGTGGTTGAATTGGCGGAGGATGTTTTCCGTCGTGTGGTGAAGTCGTCTGCCACCTTGCAGCGTATGGGCTGGCGCACCTCGGAGGTCGGAAGCCGCGGATGGATGGTGCGACAGAAGTCTCAGGACCCCTCTGTGCCACACGACGACGGCAGCCGTGGTTGGAAGATGGGTGCCGAGGCCTGGGGAATGAGAAAGATCCCCGTTGCGAGAGCTGAGGTCGGCGGTATGTACGGGAGCTTCATGTTTGGGCGCAAGCTCTAAGCAGCTCTTTCCGCATCCGCGACCGATCTGTTCCCCGTCATAACCTTTTTCCGACTCTCTACTCACCTTTTCATTCTTATGTATTCCCTATGTTTGCATGGCATGGCATGGTATGACCGGCATGGCAAGCGAGCGATTTCGGCGTTTTTTATCCCTCGGTTTTGCGTCAACCACGGATTTTTTTGGAGTTTTGGATATCATTTTCGCAAAGCCGAGAGCGAGGTCATCGAGAGTTCCCATATCCATATTCCACCAACGGATCTATCGGTATTTGAGAGGGTTTTCGCATCATGGTCATTGCATGGAGTTTTTGGATGGATAGGCTTTTTCTGTTTTCTGACCAAAAGAAGGGTTATCAAAAATTTTGCTTTGCATCGATGGACATCAATATACCAAAAGCAGGAGTTTCCAAGGAGAAGGAATTGACTGTTTGGTCATAAAGAGATAAAAGGAGGCAAAACAAACAGTTTTTCTGATAACTGCTTTCCAAGTTGCATGTTTGTGTGTTGTATGTATAGCTTCAAGTGGAAGACGACGAGAAAGGTTCTGGATGGGAGGGAGATTTGTGTTACATTTATAAGCAGCTTAACTAGGATTTCCAGTCGGTTTGAGCCGGTTAATCTACTTGACTAGCTACAAAATGCGCTACACTGCAACATGTGCAAATGATATCCAAGAAACAGATAAGATATCGGACTCGTTCCCAAATCGCTGAGTGAGTGAGTGAGTAATTTGTATGTGTGATGGATGGCCACTGGGTGTGACCATTCCCGAGTCCTGACCCGACCCCGCGTGGGGGTTTCGGTCCCCTCCTCCCGTCCCTCAGGCTAATCATGTGAATCATGGGCAGACACATTGAACTTGAACTCCAAATGGAACCCGAGATTTAACAAAAAGGGACTTGAGAGGTCTTTTTAACTGGTCCCTGATGCATCATAAATATGTAAGAGGTTTGAATAACTGCAAGTGACGTCACTGAGGCTGTCTGTAAAATGCAAGAGACGGTACCTGCTTTTGTTTTGGTGATGGGATCCGTGTTCTTGGGCTGACTGCAGTGCGCTTTGAGGTTGGATTTCCGAGCTGTTGGATCAGAGTCTGAACTGAAGATAGCCTGAGAAGTCATTGAGTTGGCTCAGTTGCCTATAGTTCATATGAATAAGATGGTTGAAAAGACATCTAGAGTGAGCAGATAACATAGGATCTCTACATCATATCTAAACCTCAGCATATCTATTCAATGCCCGTAGCATTTGTCAAAACGAAGCTTCGCAAACACCGCCGCAGTCTCAACAAAGCATTTGTTCTCGGACGTCAGTGCGATGAGAGGAAGTGAGAAGACTTGCATATCCAGGGTTAGGGTATAGCCAGCGTATCAAGGGGTCCCCAGCTGACATTCTCCCCTCCTGGCAGTGCCAGCTGCTGGCAATGTGCGTCAGCGAAGTGCCACCGGCTGGCGGCGGCAAGCAAGCGGCGCTGCGGCGGGCGTCCTAACAACATGAGTGGCCACTGCCTGGCGCGGCGACGCATGGATCCACCTGTGACCTTCCAGCGTCCACTGCAGCAGCGCTCCAGCTTGACCCGAGACGCCTTGTGGAGAGACTCCGACGTCGTAGCAACTGAACCTGGAACTGAATCCAAACCACCAACAAAACCTATCGACAACGAGTCGGAGTTGCACATAGCATTCCGCTTCAATCGGGTCATCCACGATGGCGCCGAAACAGGACACGCCGTTCCGCTCGGCGGACATGAGCATGGTCCAGCTCTACATTTCCAACGAAATCGGCCGCGAAGTCTGCAATGCCCTGGGCGAGCTGGGGCTTGTCCAGTTCAGAGACGTAATGCCATCCGAGTCCTCCCCTGCCTTGCTGCCCTGTCATCACGAGAACCCACCACAACCACCACCACCAACGTCAACAACAATAACATCAACACCGGTCGCTAACAAAGTGTGCCGATACAGCTCAACTCCGAACTCAGTGCTTTCCAAAGAGCCTTTACCCAAGACATTAGACGCCTCGACAATGTCGAACGCCAACTACGTATGTCCTCCTCCCGAAGCCACCACATCGCATCATCGCTAACTCGTGTGCCAAGGCTACTTCCACTCCCAGATGGAGAAGGCTGGAATCCCTCTCCGCAAACTCGACCTCGACGTAGACACCCTCGCCGCGCCCACAACCACCGAGATCGACGAACTCGTCGAACGTTCCCAGAGCCTGGAGCAGCGCGTCTCTTCTCTTAACGAGAGCTACGAAACATTGAAGAAGCGCGAGGTCGAGCTGACCGAATGGAGATGGGTCTTGCGCGAGGCTGGCGGCTTCTTCGACCGCGCCCACGGCAGTGTTGAGGAGATTAGAGCATCCACCGACAACGACGACGCCCCTCTGCTGCAGGATGTCGAGCAGCACAACACCGCCGCTGATGTCGACCGTTCCTTCTCCGGCATGAACATCGGATTCGTCGCTGGTGTTATCGGTAGAGACCGCGCCCCTGCCTTTGAGCGCATCCTCTGGCGTACCCTCCGCGGTAACCTCTACATGAACCAGGCCGAGATTCCCGAGCCTTTGATCGATCCCACCATCAACGAGCCCGTTGAGAAGAACGTCTTTGTCATCTTTGCCCACGGCAAGGAGATCCTCGCCAAGATCCGCCGCATTTCCGAGTCCATGGGCGCCGAGGTGTACAATGTCGATGAGCACAGCGATCTGCGCCGGGATCAGGTCCATGAGGTCAACGCTAGACTTAACGATGTCCAGAACGTCCTTCGCAACACCCAGCAGACGCTCGAGGCTGAGCTTTCCCAAATCTCCCAGTCGCTTTCGGCTTGGATGATTCTCGTCAGCAAGGAGAAGGCTGTTTATAACACCCTCAACCTCTTCTCGTACGACCGGGCTCGCCGGACGTTGATTGCCGAGGGCTGGTGTCCTACCAACGACCTGCCGCTCATCAGGTCTACTCTGCAGGATGTCAACAACAGGGCTGGTCTTTCGGTCCCGTCCATTATCAACGAGATCCGGACCAACAAGACCCCTCCTACGTACCTCAAGACCAACAAGTTCACCGAGGCTTTCCAAACCATCGTCAACGCCTACGGTACTGCTACCTACCAGGAAGTCAACCCTGCCATCCCGGTCATCGTCACTTTCCCCTTCCTCTTCGCTGTCATGTTCGGTGACTTTGGTCATGCCGTCATCATGCTTTGCGCCGCCCTTGCCATGATCTACTGGGAGAAGCCCTTGAAGAAGGTCACGTTCGAGCTCTTCGCCATGGTCTACTACGGTCGTTACATCGCTTTGGTTATGGCCATCTTCTCTGTCTACACCGGTCTCATCTACAACGATGTATTCTCCAAGTCCATGACCCTCTTCGACAGTCAGTGGAAGTGGGTTGTGCCCGATAACTACAAGGAAGGTATGATTGTCAAGGCCGTGCTAAAGGAACCCAACGGCTACCGCTATCCCTTTGGTCTCGATTGGCGTTGGCACGGTACCGAGAACGAGTTGCTCTTCATCAACAGTTACAAGATGAAGATGGCTATCATCCTGGGTTGGGCCCACATGACCTACTCGCTGTGCTTCTCATACATCAACGCCCGCCACTTCAAGAGGCCGATCGATATCTGGGGTAACTTTGTCCCGGGTATGATCTTCTTCCAGTCTATCTTCGGTTATCTCGTCTTCTGCATTATCTACAAGTGGTCCGTCGACTGGTTCGGCACCGGCAGGCAGCCGCCTGGACTCTTGAACATGTTGATCTACATGTTCTTGCAACCTGGTACCCTTGACGGTGGCGTCGAACTCTACCCTGGCCAGGCTACAGTTCAGGTTATCCTCCTGTTGCTGGCTGTCTGCCAGGTTCCTGTTCTCCTCTTCCTCAAGCCGTTCTATCTTCGCTGGGAGAACAACCGGGCGCGCGCCAAGGGCTATCGCGGTATTGGCGAGCGATCTCGTGTTAGTGCTCTGGATGATGATGATGAGAACGGTCATATCAACGGTCTTCATGGTGACGATGGAGATGATTATGAGGGTGCGGCTATGCTTACGCACGATGACCATGGTGATGGTGAGCATGAGGAGTTTGAGTTTGGTGAGGTGATGATTCACCAGGTCATTCATACTATTGGTGAGTTTTTCTGGCCGTTGAGATTTGTTAAAGGTGGCGTACTAACAGCGAAACAGAGTTCTGCCTCAACTGCGTCTCGCATACTGCTTCCTACCTCCGTCTTTGGGCCCTTTCTCTTGCTCATCAGCAGCTTTCCGCCGTGCTCTGGACCATGACCATGGCGAAGGCGCTCGAAACCAGGGGTCTTGGCGGCGCTATCTTCCTCGTGTGCGCGTTCGCCATGTTCTTCGTCCTCAGCGTTATCATTTTGATTATCATGGAGGGTGTCTCTGCTATGGTAAGCTTGCCCGCCGCTATCCTGACTGTGTGGAAATCATTTGCTAACGAAGGTAAAAACAACAGCTTCACTCGTTGCGTCTCGCGTGGGTCGAGTCCTTTTCCAAGTTTGCCGAGTTTGGCGGATGGCCGTTTGCGCCGTTCTCGTTTAAGCAACAGCTTGAAGAGTCGGAGGACCTTAAAGAGTACATGTGTTGATGATTGTTTTTCTTTGTTTTGGTCTTTTTGGTTGTTGGTCCGTTCCTTTTTGGTCACAGTTTTTATTAGAGCGGTGAGGAGAGCATTGGTGTGGTGTTGGTAGTGGTAGATGCATAGAGCAATGATATGGCATTGTTATCCTTATTCTGACAGTTCTCTCACCGCGCTTTATCAATACTCGGTTTCAACAATGCAGTGATGTCTGGTTTACAATCTCAATTGTGTTCCGAGGTCCAGAACCGTGATGAGGCTCTTCCTCCAACCCGAAGAGGCTAGTCTTACCAAAGTTACATCGGATGACGCACGAAGCAGAGGAGGGGGAACTGTCTTGGCATCGACATCGCTCTTACCCCTTCAGGTTACACCAGTCCGATTTACTTTAATCCGGCCGATATCGATTCAACGACTTCACTTCACTTGTCCTTCAGTTGCAGTTCTGAACACGTTCACATTCACTCACTTACCCGCGTCGTTCTTTCCCTTTTACATTTCCCTCTTTCCCTTTGCCCAAAGACGGGTACCTACCTCAAATCTTGTCCCTTCTCTTCTTGGCACTACTTTCTTTCCCCTCCCTCCTTCGACCATTCCCTCCCTCTCCCCTTTCGTTCGCATCCATACTTCAACACCGGAACAATGAGACCAACAACCCACCTCCGGCTCTTCAACCCCCCACTCAGACTCGTCCTCCGCCAGAGTTCAATTTCAGCAACGAAACTTCCCGTGGGAAGGGTTGTTGCCCCATTGCAACGGAAGGATGGTGAACATCGACAGCGACAGGTGGTGGGGGGGCGCCTGATGCGGAGACAGGAGCTCTTAAAGAAGAAGCAGGAGCTGGAGCAGCAGGAGCCGACTCATGAGGGATCACAGCAACATCAGCAACAGCAACGGCAAATTGAGCGGGAAATCAAGAGGGAAATCGAGCAACACATAAAGCAGCAAAAAGGGCAGCAGCAAGAGGAGTACCGGCAACAGCATCGGCAATACCAGAAAGTGGTAGGGAGCGAGGGGCAGCAGCAGCAGCAACAGCAGAAACAGCAGCAAAAGCAACAAACTCAGGGAAAACAGCACCGACATCAGCAAGCGATACTAGCCCGGACACATCCCCTACTAACAGATCAACATCCCTCCGAAGTCTCGGAGATGGCAGCGGCAGGAGGGAAACGGAAAGCGGAGAGCGGTGATGATGGATCAAATTGCGGCCCGGGACAGGGACGGGCACAGGAAGATGGGAAAACAGGGTTGAAACAAACCAAGATAACGGATTTTGGCCTCAGAGTCGGGACCAGTGCTGACGGTGCTGATGGTGGCGGGGGTGGTGATGGTGTTGGTGATGGTGGTGGTGCTGGTGATAATGGTGGTGGAGGTGACAGTGGTGGGGGTGTACGAATCCGAAGGCTTGGGAGCCAAAGTAAAAACCGTGGGAGCATTCTTGCTCATATGGGTGGATGGGCTGCCGTTGGTCGTAGTCCTACTGCTGGTGCTGGTGGAAGTAGAACAGAGAAGAATCAGCAGGCTCAGCAGGCTCAGCAGACTCAGCAGGCTCAGCAGGCTCAGCAGGCTCAGCAGGTTCAGCAGGTTCAGCAGGTTCAGCAGGCTCAGGAAAGTAAAGGGCTGGAAGGTGGTGATGGGAAAGCGAATTCTAAGAAAGCTGGACCAGTGGGAAAAAAAGTCGAAAAGAAGGGTCCGTCGTATGTCACGCTCAGTCTAAGGAGTGGTCGCAAGTTTGGTCCGAGTGCGTTGGGACAACAAGAGGGTTTGGGTGGTTGGAAGGTGGGGAATGATCTGATCATCAGTGGTGGGAGCGTGATATTGAGGTCTTTGAGGTTGCCGTCGCGGGGGGTAGCAGAGACGACAGCAGAGACGGGAACACGGGAGGCAGGAGAATCAGGAGAAGCAGAACCAAAGACGAAGACGACATCAGCATCAGAACAAGCAACAACAGCAAACGAAGAGCCTCAAGAAACCCCACAAACAACATCAACAGAACAACCACAACCACCACCCCTCACCACCCACCGCCTCACCCTCATCCCCCACGCCAACTCCAACATCTTGTCCCCCGCCCCCCCTCCCGGCACCCTCCTCATCTACGCCTGCAACGCCCAAGGCGACTGGGGCGCCGGAATAACCACGACCTTGCACAATCACTACCCCAGAGCCTACAAGAGATACAAGGCGCACTGCTGTTCCATCCCCACCACCACCACCACCACCACCACCTCCTCCTCCTCACAAACCGATCTCTACCCAGTCCCAGACCAAGAAGCCGACTCCGACCCCATCCAAGCCCGCAAGAACGCTTTGACCAAGCACCAGCGCAGCTTAGTCGGCACAGCCCTACTCATCCCGCCGCGTCCTTCCGTTCCGGATGGCAGGAGACACTTTATCGGGTGTCTGTTTACCAGTCTGGGTTATGGACCGTATAGAGATCCGGCTGTGGCGATACTGAAAGCGACGGGGACGGCGATGGGGGATTTGATGAGGCAGGTTGCGGAGTGGAATGTGAATGCTGCGAAGAAGGATAAGGAGAGGGAGAGGGAAAGAGAGAGGGCGAGGGAAAGGGAGAAGGAGAGGGGAAAGGCGAGGGGCAGGGGGGAGGGGGAGGTGAGGTGGGTGAAGAAGAATATGGTTATTGGCCCGGAGATGAGGATGCCTAGGATTAATACGGGTAAGTTTGCGGTGGAGTGGGAGATGACGAAGGGGGTGTTGGAGGGGTTGGAGGTTATGGTGCCCGAGGGGATGTTGCCGGGGGGAGGGGAGATTGGGGTTTTTGAAGGGGTTGTTAAAGGTGAGAAGGAGGGGGGGAAGAAGGGGAAGGGAAAGGGGAAGAAACAGGGAACGGGGAAGGAGAAATAGGTCCTAAGCGATTCCGAGGACGAGAGAAAGACAAGTCTTAACAAAGGGGTGGTATGAAGAGTAATGTTGATACCAATGACTGCTAGGGAGCAACTACTTGTGTCTAGAGAAATAAGACTCCCTAAACCTACAGCCCCTTCGTGGTAATAACCCCCATGTTTGACCAACCTAACCATAACCATTCCTTAACACCTCGCTATGCATATTATCAAAACGAAATAATGCCATGCCGTCCTCAGCCTTCTTTTCTCAGGTCATCCAGCGGACCAACTCCGCCAAAATCCGGAACCCCCAAAACGAAATAATCTCAACGACGTTTCCACCCAAGGAGATCCTACCTCCTCTTCGCCGCCGTCCCAATATCCGCCTCAGCATCCAAATCATCATCCAACTCATCCAACTCCTCATCCTCCAACACACTCTGCTGTCTCTTCCTCTTTGTCCCGGAACCAGAGACACTACTTCCCGGTCCCTTCTCCTTTTCTTTGTCCCCACCCCTCTCCCTCTCAGCCCCCTTATCACCCTTGTCAACTTTATCCCCCTTCTTCTCCTTCTCCTTCTCCTCCTTATCAGCATCCTTCATCAGCTGATCCTCAATATTAAAATTCTTCCTTGCCGCCTCAATCTCTTTTTTCTTCTCAAACACCTCCTGGATCTTGCCCATGAATCTCGGATTGCGACGCATGGCAAACTCGAAATCTTCAAACTTGACTTTTTGTCGGCCGGCGTGGTGGGCGGCGCGGGTGGCTTCGAATCCGACGCCTTGGATGAAATCGGTTATGAGCTCGTCGAGCACGCGGACGGTTTCGGGGAGGGGGTTCTTGACGTCGCCGTGGCCGTAGAGGAGTTGGGCTACTATAAGGGGGGGAAAGGAGGGGAGGTTAGTTGAGGTAACAAAAAGGGAGGGGACTAGAGGGTGGTAGAGGGGGGTGACAAACGTTCGTTGTGGTTGAAGTTCATTTTGCCGACATTTTTGCCGGCGCGGGCGCGGGGTTCCATGATGGGCGGGTGGTGGTGGGCTTGAGGCCCGGCGTGAGGGTGGTGATGTGGTGATGCGAGAAGTTGAGGTGGATGGAGGTGGTTGAGGGTCGCGGTCGCGGTCGAGCGAGTACGATACGATGCAATGCGTGGAGGTAGATTTGGATGCGAAGCGAGTAGAGAGCTGATTTGATCGACGGGCTCAAAGGTTCAGTCGAGCGGACCAAGAAGCTCGAAGTCGAAGGTTGGTGCGCTTTGAAGGCTCAAGCTGCGCGGGGTCGAGAGCTCGATCAGCCTTGTCGCGTTAAGTGGTGGAGGAGCAAATGCTTTGGCGACTGGGAGGGTGCGACGCGCGGTTGAGAGGTCGAATATGGTAGACTGGAAGATGGTTGTTTAGTTGGCTGGGAAGAGCGTTCAGCCCGATCGCAAACGTCTTGAAATTGTCGTCTTGTCGGGAAAGCTTCGAAGTTGAAAACGATGACGATGGATGATGAACGATCGATAAACAATGAGGCTCCGAAATGCCAAACTTAGAAAGGCCCCCAAGGCCCCCCAACGGCGCCAGGAATCCCTGCCTTGTGTAACAGTGGCTCCACAAGGCGGTATGGGGTCCAATGCCCCAATCAGGTTCCAGCCGCATCAAGAAACAAGGAGCTGAAGCTGTGCGCGCCCCGGGGCGTGAGGCGCTGAGCGGCACCCCCTAACAGCGCTGAAAGTTCAGTGTGGAATTTCGCAGCCTCGCGGGCGTCTTTTGCCCTGGAAGCTGTGGAAGGAGCTATGACACCCTGGCCTTCCATCTTCACAAGCAATCAACATCACCACTGGCTGACTACACCTACGTAACCACCAACTTCACGACGGCACTTTCCACACGCGATCCTCACGAGCGACGGCACCGACACTCTCTACACATCTACGCACGACGAGAAACCCCTACCAGCTTCGCGCCATTCTGTCCCCATAATCCAAAGCGCCCACCATGGTATGTCACCCGCAACGTCATCAGCCAACCCTCCGGCGCATCACCTCGCATCCCGTCACCTCGACGCTAACCACCTCCCTTCTCACAGACCGCGCTCTTCAACTTCCAATCCCTCCTCCTAGTCATCCTCCTCCTCGTCTGCACTTCGACACACATACATCAGCTCTACCCCGCGATTCTTGATCGGAACAAGGATGGGTGAGTTGCGATTGGCCCTCCCCCTTTTTCAGCGATGGCTCTCGGTTCTATGCCCTTGACAACAGCACTGGGTTGGAGAACAGGTCGAGGTGCTAGGATAGGCAAAGATACGGAGGGACTGGTGAACGGGACGACGTGCTGACTGACATTGAACAGCTTGATGGGCATCTTCTGGAAGTGCGCGAGGATAGGCGAGCGGCTGAGTCCGTATGTTAGCATATGTTGTGTCCTCATGGCGGTATGTTTCCCCGTTCCACATAATCCCCTGTCTGTTCTGGAGCAAAAAGCTAATGTGACGTGTTGAATAGTTCTCCATGCTCGTTGGCAACTAAATCAATCTTCCCTTGTTACCTCGACACGAATACACGTTTATATAATGTTTAGCGCTTGACAGCCACGTGGTACTGCGCCTTTTAATCATAACTTTGGAGTTGCAGGAGGATATGTTCATACTGGGTTTCACTAAAAGGAAAGAATGGAAAGAAGGATTCCGAAAAGAGTGACAGCCACGACAACGTGAGGATCGACCCTTTTCGGGAGGGGAAACACCAAGTGCTGCGGACTTGAAGGAAATACTAGGAGGAAACAGCAGGGCGACAATCAGGAGAAGGAGGACAAAAGGGAGGCCAAGATGAGGCAACCTCAGGGACACCGACATTTTGCGACTATCGACGCCCGGAATGCACTACATCTGGCAAATTGCTCTCGGCAGGGGGAGATCGACAGGGTCTTTGTGGGACTTGGAAGCAGTGGACGCCCTATCGACAATGCTGGACTCCATGATTTCGCCGAGATGGGACCTGAGCTGTGGATTGCTGGTTTACGACTGTTCTGGACAGGGCGAGACTCGACAGTGCAAGAAGGGATATGGGCTCATCGTGGCTAAGATATGGCGGGTCGGATCACATGCCGTCAATTGGGTTCCGCCTAGCCGACATTGAAGACGATTCTAGGCTGCTCTCGCCGCCATCGCTCTTCCATCTGGCTTGCTGGGTTGAGTTCGGTCACGAGGTAGCTATCGCCTGGTCATTAGTCAAGTTCAGGGGCGGCTTCCAGAATCTGTATGGGTCTTGACAGCAAGACAAGTTATGGCCAGACCGTCAAGGTCGCTGATCTCTCATCAGACTGAGCAGGACGCCCTGGGCGATGACCGCGCCACATCCCTTTATTCGGCGGATACCATGGAGGAGAGAAAATGGCAATAATGAAGACTTCAAATGCCCAATGTCAGCTGAATAAGGTGCTCGCAAAACTGATGGGGTTGTTTGCTATGGTCATATTTACTACCTCTTTTCGTCCTATCTGTTTCTGATCCTGCTATGCCGTCGTTGACTTTGCTCTATTCTTGCCTACGGCTATCACTTTCCTCGTAGCTAGGCTGTGGGTGGTCTGATCTAGGCGGTTCCAATGCTATATTGCTCGCGGATATATGTTTCTACAGCTCTACTTCCCCCTTCAAGACTATACAATGATTCATTATATGGACGTGGTTGATCACTACTGGACTACAATACGTCACTAATTGCTCCGCTTGACTTTTTCCCCTTACAATGACAACACTCCAGACACGCATAGCAAGTGACCACACCTTCTCTCTCTCTCCGCCTCTCTCGTATGAGTGTCAACTCTCAAACTCAGTTATGTGAGCTCTATATTGTTCCGGCATTCGTAGACAACGGGAGCCCTTTCCAATGCCTGCCAGAGAACGAGTGATCTGCTAGACTCCAGCCTCTATCTTGTCTCAGACAATCAATGCTGAGTTAGATCTGGATACCTATCACAAGGACATGTTTTGAAGTCAAGATATACCGCACTAGCCCGTCGATGATCTCGTTGTTACACAAATGGCGGGGTCTTTTGTTCCTTTCCTTGTCAACCTCATCCCAAAGCACGAATACTTCACCGTCGTGGCATCTTCATTATCATCACCTTTCACGGGCGGGACTTAAGCACACATCACATCATACCGATCAGGCCTATTTCAAGGAGTGGGTTCTAGGTCATTTGGTCACGCAAACCCATAACCCGATATATGATCACCGTCACCGAGGACACTCATCAGCTTTACACTGCGTATTAGCGTATTGCCGTGTTGGGGTGTTGGCGTGTTGTTCATGCGGTCTCAAACCCTTGTTTGCGTCCATCTCTATGAAGACCCTAAACTTTATGAAGACCCTGAACTAGACCAGAGATCATATGTCTATCTACCTTACTTCTGAGCATTGCCTCCTTCATGCAAAGGCAGCTAACATGGACATGGATATAGCTTCCAAAGGATCCAAAGGAGTTCATGTCCCTCCTACACAGCAATCTTGGTACTCTGTCAGTCTTACTCTTATAGATGGTTTTATACAGCGATTAGATCGTGTCACTCCCCGTCTTGAGACCGCTGTGTTCTGACCAACGGCATGGGGACGATGCTCAAACTCTTATGCACAAAAGTGATCGTGGACGTGACTACATATTCCGCAGACTGTTGATAGAGGCAAACATAGGTACTGCGTATGGAACATACATTAGGCGGTATAACCCACCGATTTACACCCAAGCCACAAAGCATGTCTGAGGCGGCGGCTTCTTATTTTGGTGGTGGCCGAGGGTGGCGTGGCGCAGACTCGGTACTCTCGGTACTCGGGAGACGGGAATAGCTTCACATGAACACGGCAACCAATCTTCTTTGATGTTATTTGTAGAACAATACGACCCTTTCACAATCCCTTCCCCAACCGGAGTGTCGCACAACTCGAAGCTTACTAGCAGCCTTACCTCACTTACTTACCGTATTCTATTTGCTATCAGATAAAATGGTAAAGAGTCGAGAGAGCGTAGAGGGAGACAGTCTCGGACTAGCCCCACCACCCACTGACACAGTTGCCACGAGTTGGCGATCAGGTATGATATGAAACGGACTTTCATCATGTGGTTTTAGGCTTTTACACTGGAAGATCTCGTGAGCATCAGGAAACAAGCTTCAACATCAAGTTATCGTGGCAAGATCGTAAGTAGGATAGCGCACACAGCGTGGCTGTACGTAGTTGGTTCCAGCTGTTGTCGCTGCTGCTAACTTGCTTGGGGCTCAGGTCAGATCAGGTCATTGATGGACACTAGAAGACGAGAGAAATGTCTGGTAGAAATCCGAGGCGCGATAGCCGATGATGATGGGACGCAACATCTGGCGGACTGTGGAGGAGGATATAACTGAACACCGAGCAAAGTGTTGGTCCAACGTTTCAAGGTTCGACCTAGATCCTCCTGCGGCGCAGCAACGGCAAAGGCGAAAACGGCAACGGCGGCAGCGGCGGCGGCGGGATCGGATCGGAGTCGGAGGGTTGTAAGAAGGGTGTGTGGGTGTTTGAATCCGAATCCCCCCTTCTTGATTATGGCGTGAAGCCAGCCGCATCCGCATGTTGCAAACGCCGCATTCAGGTGCGGTACCTCTAACTATGGTATTGAGGTATCGAGAGCACCGCACTGATACTGATTGATGGTGCGGCGGGCTATTCTGAAACCTTTTCATGCGAACATCATTCACTTTTCTTCAAACCCCATCCATCCATGGTGATTTGATTGATTGCCTGTTTGTCGCTTGACTCGGCAACATGCCTCACACTTGTAAGAGACAGAGAGCCAGAGCGAGGGAGGCCGGGCCCGGACGGAACCAGCAAACTCGTTCAAAGCGGGGTTGGGAAAGTATCAGAGTATGAATGTGAGAGCGTGAATGAAAAATAAAAGAGTGTGCGTACGCAAGAAGGCGTAACGGCTCCCAGCATGGCTTGTGTGATATCGTGATGCTGTTGTGTCTAATTTGCTTCCTTCCCAAAGCAGTGCCGGGCAGCAAATGTGTGTATGTGGTCACCCTTGCGGCGTTCGGTCATCTGGACTGTTGTTGCTTGACTGCTCGCTGCTCACTGCCACTTGCCCCGTTCTCTCTTTCTGTTTCTCTTGTCATCATCATCTCTGTAACGACACAACCAGCGAGAGAGTGTCCACGTCCCTCCATTATTGTCTCATTCAACCTAACCTAATGTCAGTGAGTGTGGTCTTGGCTTCCATCATGATGGGCTGAATGGGTCTGTTGTTGTTGTTGTTTCTGTAACATAACCGTATGACTCGCGGGGCGTGTAGCAGAAATTTTGGATTCGCCGGGTGCTCAGGTGGCCGTGTTTAGGCTCGACTGTGACAACTCACCTGGCAGTAGTATGTTTGACGAACAAGCACCGTCCACCGAGCGGCGGCAGCAGAAAGCACTAGGGATGTGAGAAAGAGAAAAAAAGTAGGTTTCATTGTGAATTGTTTATGCGTTTCAACGCGACGCTGGTTCCCTGTGGAAAGGCACATCAAAAAAGGCTGGGTGTGGTGGCACCGGTCACGGCCTCCAAACAGTCTGCTTGTTGACCGAACGGGACCCGGCCGGGAACTTGGTTTAATGGAGATTTCCTGATGCGCTGATATGCATCTTTTAGGACAAGGCAAGTCGACGCCAATGTAATGCCAACGGAGGAGGGGAGGGGGAACATCTCGAGATACCGGTACCTACCCTCGATCGATGCAGCTCCCATTGTCCATCATCAATCGTTTTCTGGGTCCTGGTCACTTGGCGCCATCATCATCGTGGATGTTATCGTCGCCGACCACGGTCCATAGGGACACCAACACCAATGCGTCTCGCCTCTTGTTTCCTGCTTCGGGCCTGTTTATCAGGGCACTAGAGGCGTGTATCGCATTGCAGCAACCCGTGAGTTGTAACCGAGGAGAGCGTGTTCGGCGTTGAGCTGGCCTTGGCGAGTGACGACCTTCAGCTTTGGGCTTCAATGACAGTCAATCACGAAGATGGTGAAATGGTCGCCGAAATGGAATGCCAAACAGTGAAAAGTGGAGGTGCCCGCCCATTCAGTGGTTGCCGTAACCCGCGCTTATCGGCCACAAATTCGGTAGCGTTGTTGTACCCCCCCGCTGAGCCAGCGATCCCTATCTTATCTTCTGCAACAGGTCCCGTGACCGGAAACGTCCTGTATGTACGGTACTGCCCGAAAAATACGTCCCGTCCCTGTTTCTTTTCCTGCAACAACTACTCATTTCAGCGTCAAGCCACTTATAGAGTCTTGGCGTTAGAGTTGGCCAAAACAAGTTCCTTCTTCCGGACCACATTCTCTTCACGTTAATGAGGACTTCCCTCCGTCGACCGAAACCTCCAAGAACGCTCAGTCCCTTGGCAAAACAGAGACGATCAATCGAATTGAAGATCGTCCGGACCAACCTCGGAAATCTCAGACAACACGGCCCAACGAGACAAAACAAAAGACAAAAAGGTTTCGAAATTCACAAGATAATATCGAAAGGCCCCGCGGACCGGTTTGGGTTTAGCCAAGTTATGTCCGCCACATGGACGTTGCTGGGATTACGATCCGCTTGAATGGACAGCCCTGTCTTTTCTCCTATTTGGTACCGAATTGGATCCAGCGCCATCCACAGGGCCAGCCAGGCACACATCCAGGAACATCCATGCTTGGGGGTCGTGAATCCGAAATTGGCATCGAGAACGGCACACACGCAACTTTTTATTTTTTATTTTTTACTATCTCGGCGCATCGAAACGCCGTGTTCGGATATTGGTATGGGATATTGCGCAGTGTGGGAGCCGGAGTGGGTGACTACAGAAAGTGGGAAAAGTGGTGGCATCATAAGTACGTTCATGCCTTCCTTCTCTTGCACCCCCATGGGCCCCATGGAATCAACGGATCGCCCGATGTCGCTTACGGTTTCGTTGATGATGGACGTGAGGGTCTTCGAAGAGGAAACGACAGTCACCACGGCTCACGGTCGTTTCCAATCTTTGGCCGGACATTACAGGTGTGTAGTAGATGCTACCCAAAGCATGCGGACGATCAATTAACAGGATGGTGATCTGGCACTTGCAATCTGGCATTGTCCGGTTTGTTTGAGAAGCTCTCCCTTTCAGAATGAATAAGGAAGTTCCTGATTCATCACACACATGATGAATCTTTTTGTTACGAAGCATTGCAACACCACCATCACACAGCACGCCAGGCCAGCCGTAACCATGTCCGAACCGCCCACATCCCACATGCCCATGTCGAAAATCAAGGAAAAAAGGAACAAAAGAACAATCACGGGTCGAAGCCTACTGGATACGGAATATGGGGCCGCCGCCCGCCGAGGCCCGGTCCATTATATATCTAAAAACGAAAATCTGGGACATTGATGAGAAGTGAACCGAATCCGCGCCATTTGATCTCGATCAAACCTCTCGCGATTCCTTGCCCCCCGGGGAATGACGATGACGCCGCCCGGCCGGGGACCTGAACGATAGATGATACCGGTGGTGTGGTGCCCGGGACGGGCGGCGGATCCTCCGTCAAGCCCTTCCAAGACCACCAGTCCCTGTTCCTTGGACTTCTGTTGGTTCACGAGGCCTGATGAGACTAACGAGTGTCACTAATAGTGGCGTGCGAGGCGTGCGAGTTCGAACATCGGCTCATCAAAATTTTTGTGATGCTGCATGCTTGAGTAATTTCATCTTGCATGTTCTATCGTCTCTTATCCCTCAGCCATATGGAGTAAGTGTATGCAGAAGCACTAGTCTATCTACATAGTAGGTGATACGTACCCTGTGTGCGTATCGTATCTGTATGTAATTCGCAAAATACGCACACACCTTTGGACTCTGGAGTCACTGCTTGAAAGCAATGTGACCGAACCGGTTATGTGACCTGAATGATAAAGTGTTTCGATAGTGATCGGGTACTCGCTCCATACAGAAACACTCTCACACACAGCGTGTGTGCACAAACTCCAATTCCCTGGGCGGCGGCCGCCTCACTCGGTGGTGCTATCATGTTACAGCTTCGCGCGGTCGTCATGTCATGTCATATCATGTCATGTCAGCTCAGCTCAGCGGACGAGCCAACGGAATATGTCCATTCGCAAAACACAGCCCAGCAATTCGCTACAACCAGTCGATAATCAACATCGAACATAATCTTCTCGGATGCGGCCCGATCGAGTAACTCGAAGAACGGCAAATGAGTGGAGCTTTCCTTCCCCGGGACTTATGGGGCTTTTACACGTGGTGAGTGAAGAATGAACTTAACGATCTTTATAACCGCTAAACCCGCCTGTTTTACACGATACGATGTCCGATGCCTGGTTTCTGTGTCGTGCTGTGCTGTGTGTTGTTCTTCCAACGAATAACGAAACGCCCCCTGAATCCGTCATGACGGGTTTCATACCTCGGTGAAAAAGGTCCCTCGAAAGGTGAGCGAATGGATTGCCAAGACTCAGGAGATCCACTTCCACGCAGCTGGGTGAGTGGATACCTATCGGTGGGTCTCGTCTTTGGTGGGCCTCTGGTTTTTGAGGTTGCGTGGCCCAGCTGTGCTGACTGAGCTGAAAGGAAGGCGAGCGCGGAGGGCCCGGAGGAGCGACTTCCTCTTCCGCTCTCGTCATTCATCGATAGCATCGGACATGAATGGCAAAATGCGAACCTGGAAGAAGAAAAGAGTTTCCAGGTCCCAACTGAACCTTTGGTTCTTGAAGAAAAAGAAAGGAATGTGATTTGAGCTTCTTGGGTCCAAGAACTCTTCTCATCCATATATCACCATCCTCCCACTCTACACCACCCTTTGTGCAAATCTTGCGAGCTGCATCTTTTCTTTCTTTTCCTCCCACTTGGTTTCTAAGCTGGAGGTGCTGCTGCTGATAAAGCTGGGCCTCCACTTCTTCCGCGAGATCCTCACAATCTCCGTTCTACACACATGGAGTTGAGGATTTTTCATGGACCCCCCCACCGATCATGGCCGTTAAACATCACGGAATTCACTCCGTCCATCGATACCATTACACCAAAGGTAGTGTAGTGTACATGAACCGCACTAGTCCAATACGAACCATTACACACGCAAATCCCGTATCAATGCAGCAGTGATCCTCTTCTATGTACGGTATAGCGTATACCATGCAGTCCACTACAGTAAGGTCCCCTGTTAATGCAAATAATCCCGGCAGCCCAAAATCTTTGCAAAAGGGGGGGTTTTGCAAAAGGGGGGTGCTGGAGCACAGACCAGACCTGGGCCTTTCGGCCACTAGGCAAAGGCCGACGATGCTAAAAAGTGGGTCTCCTGGAGCGGCCTGACCCCCGGTATACGGATATAAGTGTTCTCTCTTACCAAAATTAGACCCCTGCTTTTGCAAATCCGGGCCGTCAGCGTTGCAAATAGCAGTTAGCAGTCCTGACCACCAGAGGGAATGCGGGCAACCGAAATCTTTAGCAAAAGAGGGGGTTTTAACATTAGGGGGGGTTAGCATTAACAGGGGACCTTACTGTATCGTGAACCATCGTCGTCCAGTGGAAAAGAAGTTCCACTCGCTGCATCTCTTGATTGAACCACCAGGAACCACCCACAATCCATCAATGCATGCACTTGTTGCATCCTCATGCGCTTCCCGCCTCCGATTTTTTTCGAGTTTTTTTCTTCCCGGGGTTTGTTTCTCGGCCAAAAAGCCATTCGTTCATTTGTCTATCCGAGTCATTGGAAGGCTTCAGTCGCTCACCGATCGCATATGAACCGCTCAAGGTGAGAGGTCCGGGAGAGCGGAAGAGGCGGCGACGACGGTAGTGAATGCAGATGCAGGAGTGAAAAAGTTCATCCCAAACACGCCAAGCCTTTGATGGCAAGGCAACTCACCGTCGGTTTTTTCTTCTGGTCGACCAACGAACGGCAAACCAAACTTCCGGGGCAAGTTGGTCTCGTGATGATCTTGCAGATGGAATCGAGCTGGTTCAATGGGGAGGGAGGTTTGCAGCATGGCGGTTTTACAACCTCAATACCTTACCCCTGCGTTCGCTAGCATTGAGACTACGCTCGACTATCGACACAACCATCCACTGAATGGGAAAGAGTTGGAATGGGGAAAAGGTCGGTATAAGACGATGATCATCAGTGGCACAAGCAGCAAAGAAACGCCCGCCGGGGGACATCGTTTTTATCACCCTTTGAAAGGGCGTTCCAGCGGTGACAGATCCGCGCCAAATAGCCGGCACAATTCCGCATTGTCTTTCTTTGATGTTCGCCTCATTGTTACCTTGTCATTTCTTTCACGGGCTTGTCAGTCTCGTCAGTCTCATCAGGGTCCATCCACTAGTGTACACTAACAAAAACATCACCACACCTTCTGTGGAGAAACTGAGTTTCCGGTGATCTTCATCGTTAAGATCGGCTACAATATTTAGTGCTGGGCGTCGGTCCGTCGGTCACTACATACGGCACGGAGCATCCGCGCCGTGACCGTAAGCATGAATGATTTCCGTTAGGCCCGCTGTACGGGTAAAATACCGTGTTACGGGTACCGGGGGCCGGGGACTGGAAAACCGGGGAGTCGGGTGGAATCCGGATGAAAGTCGGTCTTTGGGTTAACGGCTTTAACGGCCGACTGAAATAGCATTCCTCAGACGTTTATTCTCATCTTCAAAATCTTCAGCAAATCTTCATGAAGCATGAAGCAGTCATCACCAAGGGAGTTACCAACACTTAGAACGCAGTATGCTTCTAACACTCGATATATTCCAGCGTAAGATCACCGTTGTCAGAGTCCTTACGGAAATACCGAATCGAAACGCCGAGAGCGACCGTTGTTACACAGATCTTCGAAGGATCGACCAACAGTTTCCAAACAACTCGAAACAAATAAACGCTTTCGGCTGTTTTCCCTTTTGTTTCTTCCCTCTCGCACTGCGTAAAAGCAGGGCAAGGCGAACGAGAGCAGGGCTAGGTATCAGCCAACACAGCAGCCTCGGATCCAACAGCCGCGTGAACTCGGAACGACACTACAACACGACGCAGTAGGAAGGTCGTTAAGGTGGACCATCTACCTATCGCAGTGCAAGTGGCTGGGATTAGGAACGACCATTCGGCACCCAAACATATGGCAATTCAGGCAACCAACTCGCACCAAGGGAATGCGTTTGTGATATGCTTGCACACTCTCGCTGCACTCATGAAGCGATTTCTACAGGAGATCCCCGTTCTTGGCGGCTCTGCAGCGGCGATGGAACTCTACACTTTGACTGCACGCAGTTGAGATTTTGTTCACCGCTAGACTGCAATGCTGGCTCGCGGAATGGCTACAACAGTGAGCTGCAACGCTTGTAACGTCTTGTAACCTTACCTTCGCAGGGGCAAGGGTCGGCAGCCCTGCACTTGCACTGAATGGACGACGTTAAGAAAGGGTAGTATTGGAGGAATTCTGAGGCTCGTGAGGCAGCTTGGGGATGTGAGGCTCCCTCCAATATCGATGAGCGGTCGAACTTGATGCGGACGTGGTGGGATGGATGGCGAAAAGTTGACGATGTGAAGGGACACGATACGATCCACACGGGCTGAGAAACGGGTACGGGATGTCCCGAACTTTTCCAAGTTTCCAGTTTCCAGTTTTTCGCCTCGTTCGTCAGCTCAGCTGCTATCGTCAGCGTCGTTCGGTATACGCTCAATAAGGTAACTTCCCCGAGATTCGAAGTCGTGGAAGGTTTCGAAGGCTTCGAAGCCTTCGATGCTAAAACTTGTCCCACTGATGAATCGTCCGGAGTTCTTGACTAATCGACAGTTTGGAGGTGCGTACGGTCAGATCCCCCGCCGGCACCGGCCCGGGTCGTCTTCCCGGTGGCGAGCGGCGATGGTATGGACCGGAGTACTTGCCTAGAGGTACGCTGTGGTAAAGTTCGTAATTTACAGCCCGTAAGTCTGATACGTATCTGTGTGTGTAAGTGCCGAGACACCATACCGAAACCGGCACCACAGATAGTTAGATACCGGGTCAAGGTCAAGTCCTCGACCTCGGACGCTGGTGAGGCGTTACAAACTCTTCAGAATTGGGATGAAGTGCCTGAGCCCTGAGCTATGGTCCCAGAGGTGAGGCGCAAACTGGATGTCTGGGTTCCCGGTTTGGGCAAAGCGTGCCTGTTGACAAAACGTGACGGGATGTGAGAAAAAGTTGGAGGAACTTGGGGGAAACTAACGAACGAGCCTCTCGGAGTTGGATCCGCTTGTTGTGAGGCGTTCGAGGCTTCAGGGCAAGTTGTGTTGGTACAGCATTGGTTAGTTCGTACCTTGTTGCAAAGTTGGGGCTTTGGGGGGGTGTTTGAATTGTGATGCCGGTGCTGATGCTGTTCATGAGTCGCGCGCGAGTCTCGCACAGTCTGGACAGGCAGGACCGTCCCAAATATTACCGGTGTCTTCCCTGTCAAGCTATCAGGGCTGTCTCCAGGTTGTTCGGAGTTCTTGTTCATCATCACATCGCTGGCGGTATGCACGGCACCAAGTGGAAGGCACCAAAGCGCAACACCTCCCGTCCCCCATCCCCGTCCCCGTCTTTCCCCAGGCTCGCCATCGCCATCTTCGGCCCCGGCTTGTTGATGATGATGTGGCTCGCCGGGAAAAAAAAAAAAAAAAATATGCGACAAAGACAACGCAGAGCAGCAGAAGCGATCGGTTAAAAACCTGGAAGCGAGGGGTGCGGCGGCAACCTGACCAGAGTCCAATTCCAATGGATGTCAATGTTGTTCGTGTGTGGGGATGGCGCTATTCAGACGACGCTTGCACACCGCAAAACAGCAAGCAATGCAGTGGTGTTGGATCGCGTCGCTGTGGGTGTGTTGGGTTGTTCTGCTGCATAACGGTGCTGGCAGGTGGCTAGTGTCGTAGGGAGCTGGGGTATGGGGGACCAGGGGGTTTTATAGGCTCGTCATCGACGATATTGAAGAAAGGGATTCAACGGATTCAAGGAACAATTCGCGTAGAAAGTGGAATTGGTTGAATTTGCATGCCTGACGCCGCGGTTGCCCTTGATATTTGTTCCATCCCATTTTCAGGTCGTGTTTTTGTTGTTGTGGTCGTGTTAGACGTTGGTAACCCGCCGCTGCAGGTGATGTGCTCGTTTTACATGACCCGTCGTCTCGTCTTTTTAGGGCGACATCAAACAGGAACAAACTGACAGAAAATGTGCTTTGTTTTTGCATGAATTCTGACACTGCCCGACATTGCCAGCCGCTTCGCAGCTTACAGGCAGAATGCTCAGGTGCATCCTCCGCGCTCAAAGAGACGGCCCCGGATTAATATCACGGCAAGCAAGGTAAGGCAAAGTAAGGCGGCGCGCACTGACGGGTAGTAGGCCAGGCACCGATCCGCCGTTATAACTCCCGTTAACAATTTCACAGAGTCTGGTCGCCTCGCCTGAAAACCTAATGGACTCGCCTCGGCCGGGAACGAAGCGGTCCACTCTCCCATTCAGCACCCACTGGACGAGTGGACGCTGGGATACAAGGGGTTGTTGTTTCTTTTTGCTAGGGGCCCGGGAAAGAGCAGAGGTACCTGAATGACTTGAGGCAAGGGGGGGAAAGAGGGTGTGTGTTTAACAATTGGTCCAAGCCCACTTCTTACAGCTGTGTAATGTTTCTTTCACTGCAAGCACAAGCCCCAGCACACCTCAGCAGCCACCACACCTTCCACTTAACAACAGGCATGGCTGTTAACATGTCAGTGCACACTCCATTCATTCCATTTGCTGAGGGAGGGCGGTAGGTGCATGCAAAGTTGCAGTGGTTGCAGCGCCAATCTGCCAGACGATGCGAGACTCGCCAGTGCACCCGACCGCAGATGAGATGAGATGGCTGTACGCTAGAGTGGGTGCGTGGGAGTGGATGGGCACCTCAGGAAACCTGATGCGCTGGATGCGAAGCGTGCTGGTGCCCGTGGCCCGTGGGTCCGTCATGGTATGGTCATTGTCAGGGCACAGGCCCATAACCCCACATACACAAGTCGGTATAGCAGGTACAACCCACAGTACAGGGCAAGGGCACACACACAGGGTGTATGCCCAGTATTATGTATTTAGTCAGACTCAGGCCTCCACATTGCTTAGAAGGCCAACCTACTCCAATACATCATATCAAGTCACACATTGCCTTGCAGAGGTCCCTGTCCTTACAATCTGGTGCCTACACTAGTAGAATCGAACAGACGACCAACCAGAATCAAAAGGTTCGCCAAGATTTCATTTCCAAATCCGCCAGCTCCGTACGCCAGACTAATCCAGTCGCTAGACGCTGCGTCTCCTACACCTCGGGACGCCGCCTCGCATTAATACGACTACGCCAGACGTTAAGTCTGACGCCAGCGTCGTACCCAGTGCTTAATCCATAGGCAAGAACAAGCCTATCGACCCAAAGCAGCGAGCCAGATAGCTATTGCGATTTCACGCTGCATAGCACCCCTACGGCGTTAAGATCACTAAGTCGGACTTGGATCTAGCCCGTCTTCTATAACCGGCGTTCAATGAAGAGATAGATCAAGTCGAGGCGGACGACGGGAGACCCTACCCTCTGACTTGGGAGTCCTAAAAAGGCTCGCTTCCTAGCGTTCTTTTCTGGTTTAAGCAGAAAGTTCGCACAGCGCTTCAACGCTCTCCAGCAGGGTCCCCCACTAGATCTACAGCAGGCCCATCCACTACAAGTCACCCCGAAAGTTCGCGTCAGGCGGCCTCGCCCAATACCCGACCCAGTTAGAACAAAGGCAAAGAGGTAGCTTCTTCTTCAAAACTATCATCAGTACCGTCATCAACGCTACCGCCTGAATCAAGCTCGACGGCCGTTCCCTCTACTACCCCAAATCTCCCTTTCGGACCGTCCACTCTTCCATCTACTCTCCGTCGAATTAGAATTCAACTACCCAAATCGGCTTCGACAGCGATCCCGAGTTAGGAACGCTCATTATTACCCGACCCCCTTAGTTCGTCAACATTACCAGTCGACGAACAAGACCAACCTGCCAAAGTTCAACCCCAAACCGAAGAACCCCAGGGTCAGGAACCTCAATACAACCTCCTCGAGCTTCGAGAGAGTCAGTTCGGACCCCAAGCCGTTGGAACGGGAAGACGAACTCCCCGTCTACTCGACGAGCAATCATTCGTCAATCCCCACGGGCAACACTCCCCTATCAGACACTCCCCTGTCAGACACTCCCCTATCAGGCACTCCCCAGTCAGACATTCACCAGTCAACGCTTAGAGCAGGCGTTCATCTTCACCAGCAAACGAGCGTTCCTTATCGCCAATTAACGCTTGGGGTGGTAGACGCTCACCTTCCCCAATAGGCGGTTGGGATCCCAACACCAATCTTAAGGAAGAAGACGAAGGCAACATCGACACCAATACTCCTCGATACCGAAAATTCAAGCCCGGTGACTTCACAATCCATCCAGCAGCGAAATCCTCGTTAGATAGGGTACTTAGCGACTATCTAAACTCACTAGCGGAATACCCCGAACTTGAAGCTAAAGCTGCTACATCTCCTTATATTAGTTTCGAGTTTGAAACCCGCGGGTTAGACTTCGTCGAATCCGATTCCGTCGAATCCGATTTCGTCGAACCCAACGTCGACGATAGATCTTCGACTAGGCCTAAATTAAGTATAAGCCGTAAAAACTCTACTAACTATTAATAACCAACGGTTAAATTAGGCTCAAAACCCAATCCTAAACGTTAAGCTAGCCCTAAACCTCAAATCAATTTTAAACATCATCCCGAACGCCAAACTAGTCCTAATCCTCTACCTAGAAACAATATATCGGGAAATAACAATAATAATAATCCTAACTAACTACTAACTCGTCAAGCTATAGCCGAACTTATAACCGTTACCTTCTAAAGAGCCTATAAAACTACGAATTAAAATATAGCGAACTTATTTACAACTACTTAAAATTCAACCCTAGGAAGCCCAACTTTAATAAATTTTAAAGTAAGCGATATTGGATATTTTAACCCTTCTATTAAAGATCCTTCGGGGTTTAAAGTCGTTACCGACGGCAAATTTACTAAATATAATAACGTTTACCTATTCTATAATAAATTTATTAATTTTAAGAGAACGAACGGCTAAAAGGCAATCTATAAAATTTAAACCCAATATTTACTTAAGCTAACTCTTATTTAGTATTCTTATATTTTAATAAACGTAAATAGGGTTTTATTGGCTACGGGTTCTATCGAGGCTATTTATTTTAAATTTAAATTGAAATTTAAAATCGATTATTTTTTAATTATAGACGTCTTAAAGCAATTTAAGTTCATACTTTACAACGTCGCTATAAGGAAAGATATTATATCCTTCGTTTAAATAATAATTAAAAATACTAAATCTTATGAAATAAATACCTAAGGCCAAATAATCGCCGTATATAAGGCCCTTAATAGCAATATTTAAATAGAGATTAAAAAGCCTAACGAAATAACCTCTTTCGACAACTTCCTTAAGAATATCCAAATTTGTAAAAATATACTTCGATATCGAACTTAGAACCTATTTTCTCAACCGATACGAAGCGGACGCGGCTATAAAGGTTTTCCCAACTAAACCCGCTAGGGTTAAAGTTAACTTCAAAATTAATATTATTAATTTCCTTAAAACCAGACTTCCTAATATCAAGGTCAAAGTCAACCTCAAAATCTATATTATCAATTTCCTCCAAATATTCAAAGTTAAATTTACCCTTAAAGCTAACCTTAGGTTTAAAATCGATATTATTAATTCCCTCAAAACGCCCAACGCCAAAACCAAGTCATAGCCCCAAACAATCGCAGTCAATTCAATTAGAATCAAATACTACGTTAATTATTAATTCCCGAAAATAAACGTCTACTAATACTTGCTTAGTAGTAGTTAAACTAATATAGCTACCCTAATAATTAACGTACTTTCTTCGTTAACGAGTACGGCTATCTTATATTAGGAGAACCGGTAAATAATCTAACCGTATTTCAAACTTCAATTAAGGAAATCCCAAACCAAAACTTAACCTAGCCTAGCGACGAAATTAACTACGCTAATGCACAATAAATCGCCGAAGTCTAATATGGCGAAGCCTATTCGCCCGAACCCGGACAATAAGAGTATCCCGGAATCGCTTAATTTAGTACTGCGGAGCGGGCTACTATTAACTATAAATATAAAACGTACGGTCAAACCTTTCCTAACGGTAATAAATTCTATACCTATATTCGGTATTTATATCCGAAAACCGTTTCGGCGTTCTACGTTAACGACGTTCAAAATTTATTAAAAAAAAATAAGCGCTCCTATTATTAAAGTCTCTAAGCAAGGGCGTAATTAAGGAACTTTAAATAAAATTAAGAGCCGAACTAAATCCGGCTTCCCGGTTCCTAATTAAGAAGTCAATTACCGAATTTAAAATAAATATAGGTATTAGCTTCGGATTTAGACGATAAATTTACCTTAAAATTTGGATTACCCCCAATTTAAATTTAAATATCGAATACAATATCTATACAAATATAGGGTATTCAATTTCCTTAGCCGATAGGGCTTGGATTATAAATAATTACCCCCAAATTTAACTATGTCGATGAATTATATTATTGGAAGTTAAAAGTATTAGTAATAATATATATAATATAAGCGATTACGTTATCCTACCTATTTATCTCTAGGGCGTTAATTTAAATGGAAATTAAATATTTACTTACTTTAAGCGGGAAGTCGCCTTCGTTAATAATTTCGTAGTAAAGATATTAATAGGTATAGATATTCTTAGTTTTAAAGGTTTTGATATCTTTAATTCTAAAAATTAAATTATTATTACCTCCTATAATACGATTATCCCTATAGAAGTAAGAATTGGTAAGTAATTTAATATTAAAATTAAAGCCGTATCGAAATACCGTCTACCTCTAAGGTCATTAACGACTGTAAACGTTAACCACGTCGATATAGAAGATTTATAGGACTATATTTTCGAATTACAAATTATAGAGCGTAACGGTTTTAGGACCTATACCCTATTAATAACGGGAAGTTTGGATAATATTACCCTAATTAACCTATTTCTATACTACGTAGCCGTATATAAAGGATAGACTTTGGGGTATTTAATTTCTATAAACGGTAATTGCGATAGAGCGCAAGTCGAAGAGGAATTTGTAAGGCTTATTATATTATTTATATATTATAATTTTAAGGAATACGCGCCTAATTTAGAAAACCTCCAAAATATATTCGAATATTTTATTAAAATCCGAATCTACAAAAATATAAATCTAAATACCCTAAAGAAGATCGGTTAAATCCTAATAAAGTACTAAGATATCTTCAAAAATAAAGGCTTCGTTAATATCCCCGAAAATAAATAAATAAAAATCAATTTCAAATTTAAATAGTATATATAAGTACCCAAATATAACTATATATACCTATTAGGCCTAAATAATTACGTAATCGTCAAAAATATAATAAAAAAGTTAATCGAAATAGGTAAAGTTCAACGTATAAAGTATTAAATCCTATTCGCCTTCCTTATATTCGTTGTATAGTAGATAGTTAATGGAATCCGTAAAGGGCGTATAATTATCGATATTAGAATTTTAAATAAAATATCGATACTAGACGTATATTTAATAAAGATATAAAAAAAGATTATAAGTAATATTACCGCTAGAAGAGCTAAGTTTATTATTATCTTCGATGTAATCGCTTTTTACTACTAATAGCGGATTTATTTTAAATTCCAATAGGCGTTGACTATTACGATATTAAAAGGCCAATTTACATTTAATTACGTAATAATAGGTTATAAAAATTTAAACGCCTACGTTTAACGTTAGATAAATTTAATACTCGCTTATATCGACGCAATTAAATCGTACTATAACAACGTCGTTATATTATCGAAAACCTTAGAAGAATATATTTAGGACTTAATAACCGTATTTAACGTTTTCCGCCAATGCAATATCTCTATTAGACCTTCTAAAACTTTTGTTGTATTCCCTAGCGTGCTAATTTTAGGAAGATTTGTTAATAGATTTTCAATAATTATAATAGAAGAGAAATTCGAAGCTATTTCTAAATTCGAATTTCCCTAAATATTAGCCCAATTTAATTACTTTATCGGTCTTACTATTTACTTCTACAAAAACGTCCTATTATTCGGAATTTTAATCTAATTATTAGAATAACGAAAGACTAAATTAATTAATAAAGTAAATTAAAATAGACCCCGAGCCTTAAAACGCAAGTCCTAAGTACTTAACATCCCTTTTAAATACCCGATAATTAAAGAAGTAGCCGTATTCGACGAAGTTAGGCGGGTAATTTTAAATAACATTAAATTTTAGTTTTTCGTAGCTATAAGGAAACTCTTTATTAATTTCGACGTATTAAAATATAATATTAGCGTCCAAATTTACTACGTTTCCGACGACGAATTCTAAAGACTAATAAAAACCGGAAAAATCGTCGGATTCCTAACTAGGAGATATTACCAAACTATCGCCTTCCTATTTCGAACCCTAACCGACGCTAAATGTCGTTATTAGCCTATAGAAATAGAAGTCTTAGGATTTATTTAGACTTTATAGAAATATAGGAAGTAAATTAATATATTAAGCAATCCCCTAACTATTATTTATACCGACTATAAAGCTATTATCGGACTCTATAAATAAATAAATATTATTAATTCTATAGTAGTTAGCGTCGGGAATAAAAAATTAATTCGGGTAATAGAATACGTAAGCTAATTTAACGACCTAATTTAAGTAATATATAAATTAGGGAAGCAATATATAGTACTAGACGTACTATTAAGGTTGAATTATATAAATAATTTACTAAACTCTAGGAAATGGGTAATTAACGAAGGCGGTCTTAATAGACTATTAGACGATTTTAACGAACGTTAGGTAGTAAATTAGGTATTCTACTAGAAGGTAGAATAATTAAATTAGAACTATAATATAATATAATACTATATCGACCTAGATTTTAAAAAGGCGATTTAATAGGATTATAGCCGAGACCCGTATTAGAACCGAATCGTAGAAATTTTTATTCAAAATCAACGCTTAATACGGGAAAACCGTATTTCGATCCTATTCGAATAGAAAGACGGCCTATTCTAAAAAATAAACGGGTTTCAAAATAGATTTTGCGTACTTCGAGGCCTATATTTATTACAATTATTCGAGACATTTTATAAATTAAACTACTTCGGTTATTAATACCTAATTTATTACTTTTAATAATATTATATCCCGAGAGGAACGGCTAAACTTAAATATTATTTTAAAGCCTACCCGAATTATATACGCTTTAAGAAACGCCGCTATAAACTGTACGGAAATCTCTAACTACTCCTAAATTAAATACCCTATCCCTACTATACGATTAATATTAATTTTATCCTTTCCTTACCGATAGAAGTTAAATACGGTTATAATGCTATTATAGTTAGCGTCGACCGCCTAATAAAAGAATTCTTATTAACGCCAAGAAAAACGATTTAAACGGTTTAATAATAGGCTTATACCTTCGTTAATAATCTACTATAGGCAAATTAAGGGATCCTAAAAGTTATTATTTTAGATCGCGACCCCAAATTCGTTTTAGCCTTCTAGAAGGGAATATAATAAGTATTCGGAACTAAATTCCTATATTTAATTATATATTACCCCTAAACCGATAAATAAACCGAACGAATTATATAAATCGTTTAAGTAGCCTTGAAATATTATATTAATTATTTAGAAAACCTAACGCAATAGCTATTAATACTACTTAAATTCTAATTCGAATACAATAACTCTATTACTTCGTCTATTAATATAACCCCGAACGAAGCCGCCTTAGGATTTATACCGAATAATATTTCAAACGCAATAGTCGGAAAGGAAGTAAATAAACCGTTCGATTTCAACTTCCTAATTTATAAAATTTTAATTTAAAATAGCATCGCCCTAACAAGTATTATAATAAAATACTACTATAATAAACGGTATTAATTAATATTCTTCAACGTCGGCGATCGGGTATTATTACGTCTATACAAAAGCTATACAATTTTAAAAGTAAGTTAAAAATTCGGAGCCTAATATATAAGGCCGTTTAAAATTATAGAACGGATCGGCCGATTAGTGTATAGGCTCGACTTACCGGAATCTTGGAAGATTTACAACGTAATCTCTATAGATTACCTAGAATTAACGCTATTTAATATTTACGGCCGATAATTTCTATAAATTGGCCCTATTAGAACTATAAATTAATCGAGGCGGATTATCGACGAAAAGAAGATTAAGAATAGAATATACTACTATTTAACGTACGAAGATTTAGGGCCCGAATATAACGAATAAAAGACTACGGAATAAATCGGAAACGATAGAACAAAGTTCATTTAAAACTAGGAGGATAGAAAGAAGTGTATCGATATAAAGGATTTGATAAACTAACGGAATTAGATTTGCGAAGACAAAATTACACAATAACAGACAAAGACTTATATATTAATAAAAACGGACTCAATACTTATTAAATAGATTTAGTTTATATAATTATTTACGCTTGCGAGGGCGTAGCGCATTTTTTGGGGGGGCAGATTGTCAGGGCATAGGCCCATAACCCCACATACACAAGTCGGTATAGCAGGTACAACCCACAGTACAGGGCAAGGGCACACACACAGGGTGTATGCCCAGTATTATATATTTAGTCAGACTCAGGCCTCCACATTGTTTGGAAGGCCAACCTACTCCAATACATCACATCAAGTCACACATTGCCTTGCAGAGGTCCCTGTCCTTACAGTCATGACACCTCCAAGGCAGAGTCGCAGAGTCGCAAAGAATGGCAGACCAACGACAGATGGCTGAGGGCACAAAACACGCGGACGACCCGACCACACACCTTTTTCAATTGTTGAACCCTAGATAGAAAAGCAATGGATGGACGGAGAATGGATGGCCGCTCACGGTCACGGTCACGGATGGGAAAGAGGCGGATGCAGTGGCCCTTTGTATCTTTCACTCCAACACTCTTTTGCGACCCCCTTCTCACCTTCCCGGTCGTCTTGTCAATCATTCAACTAAACCCCTGGCGGCCCCACCCCCCTCCTCCACTCCGTTGCCGCATCGGTCGCTACGTCGCCGTTTGGGACCCGGCATCGTGTTCCATGTCAGGTCTGGTTCCATCCAGTTGGACGGTACCTTTCAAAGCCCCTGCAACGCTCTCGTTCTGTGCTAGTGCGCACAATGTGTGTAAGTTACGGGCTCCATCCTGTTCCCGCCTCCGGCATCGTGTCGGTTCTGAAGGCAGGAGACAGCGACAAGGTGCGTGAAGGTGGGCGACCACTCTCTTCCTCCCTTGTAAGCTCTCGTAATATTACATTGGAGGTTACCTTACTCGACATTGAACATCGAGGTTCCATTGGATCCATCCTTGTACACACACCCCTTCTTTAGATCCTCCCGCCCTTTCTTTCCACTTTTACTCTTTACTGCTGTTTCCATTGCCTCGACTTTTCTACTACACCTACTTCCATTTTTCCTCTCGTCTGCTCTGCTCTGCTTAATTTTCTGTTTGCTCGGTCTCCATTCTCGACTTTTACTACCCTACACAAGTCAAACCAAACCCAAACCAAACCAAACTCCTCGCTCTCATTCATCCCTCGTCCCAACCTCTATGAGAAGAAGTAGGGGATACGAGACAGGAAACCAACAACAACCTCCACCACGCCGTCACCAACATAGACAGACCTTGATTCCACTTTCACCCTAATAATTCACCCTTAAACAACTTACTACTACTAATCAACCCACCCGGCGCCACAACCACACGGCCCTCAACGACCACAAGCTACGTTCGAAATACCAAACACTGGTGTGTAATTTGTGGCAAGACACCGCCTCTTCTCATCTCGCCCAAGCAAGTCCCAACCAAGGCCCCAGGTCACCGGCTTCTCTTATAAGCTGCCCTCCTCGGCCAACACCACCACCGACAGTACCTCCGTCTCGGTCCTTGTTTAACCTTGGTTGCGCTTTCGTGTCCCAACCCATCCCTGCTTGCTACTGCAATCACCCATACACACACCGTATACACGACACACACACAACCGACCTCTCCCTCTTGGACACTCCAGTCTTCGAGGACGCCGATTGCTGCCGAGTACCCAAACCACCACAACAGCAACCACAAGACTTTCTGCCGGTAAGCGGCTTGTTCTCTTCGCTTTGCTACATGGCCGTCATATTACACAAGCACACATCCCCCCAAGGCCCAGGGTCTTCTCATTCCTTCTTCCTTGGTCCAGTCGCTCCCTGCAGTGTACACCAAAGACTGGCTTCCCTATCACAAGACACAAGGGCCGCCACGGCTGCAGTCCATGCCCCTTTCCGCCTTTCCGCAGGCCTCAGTCCTTTTCCCCATCCATCCCTTCGTTGCCTTGTTTGCACTTCTCTCGCATGCAGCAGCCTTTTGGTGATACACATTGCTAACATGCATGCCACGAACAAAGGTCTTGGTCGCACTCATAACTGGTCCATTCGCCCTACCCATTTCCCCGGGTTTCTCTGGACTCTTCCTCCTCACCGATCTTTCCACTATAATTTCACCCGTCGTCGCTCACGTAGCTTGGCTCCAGTAATACCCTCAAGAGATCAAGGATAGACAACTTCAACATGGGCGAACAAGGCGCAGGCGGTGGCTTCGAGAGCCACTTGTCTACTCACAGGCGACAGGACTCCACGGCCGAGGAGCCCCTACCGACAGAGACCGTCCCCGAGACGCGCAACCCACCCCAACAGTCCGAACAGGAAGATCAGATCATGCAAGAGTTCTCCAGAGTATCGAGGGAGCTGGTCACAGATGGAGGAGAGAGCACGGCTTCGACACCGGCGGCAGAGACGGCACCCAGGCTATCCAGAAATTCGTCGACCAGTTCCAATCGCCAAAGTACAAGCGAATACTTCACCGCCCATGCCAGGGATCGCAGGCCCTCACCGCTCTCTCGCAGCTCCAGTGTACCAATCGCCCCCAAGCCCCTAGAACCCCCGGTTACCCGCGCAACACTCAGCGAACTCGACGTCAGCAAGATAATACACAACCCCAAGCTGCGCCATGATATCAACTTCGATCCTGAACTACACTTCCGACCCAACCTGGACGGCGAAAAGGGAAAGAGGAAGCAGGAGAAGGCAAATCAGTTCTGGAACATGTTGATGGAGCAGTTAATACAGTTCGTTATGGATCGGGAGGGCTTCTACGCGAGATATGGGACAGACGACAACTGGTGCCTGCCAGCACTCCTCAAGGCCGCTCGGGAGATCATTGAGACTTTGGTGCCTCAACGGGATCGCGACTTGCTGAATGATGGATTGAACGTGGAGCTTTTGATGCAGCAGTTTCACCGTGGTGTTGCGGATCTGGAGAAGTTGGCGGCCTGGTTATCCGGTGTTCTCAAGCTACACTGTGCACCGATGCGCGATGAGTGGGTAGACGAGATGTACAACGAGCTCAGCAACGGGAATCGGAACAACGACATGGGCGAGCTGGTCAAGGGAATGAGGAATCTGCTTAGTGTGCTGGAGGCCATGAAGTTGGATGTTGCCAACCACCAGATCAGATGCCTTCGCCCTGTCTTGATCGAGGACACAGTTCACTTTGAGCAGCGCTTCTTCATCAAGAAGATTCAGGCGAGGAAGCTCAGCATTGCTGCTGCCAAGCAGTGGTACCGCAATGCTGAGATCGCCGCCTCTATTGCCTACGCCAACATCCCCAGCCCCCATGCTCAAGCCTTCGGTGAGACCGGCACTTTCTTCGAGGCCCTCACACATCTCGTACTGCCTTCCACCTCTACCGGAACCGTACCCAACACCTTCCTCTTCGACGAGGAGCGCATCCTCAAGCTCAGGTCAGATATGTATGACAGCATCTGCCTCGAGATCTGCATGCGCAAGTATGAGGACTACGACAGCCTTTCGAGACAGTTTTCCTCTGGAGTTCCCGCTTACCTATCTGAGGACAACGGCCGTACACTAAGTACCCGCTCGTCAGCCGAGTTCAACTTCTCCCGTCCCTCCAGTCTAACCTTTAGCGATCGCAATTCCCTGTCATCAGCTGCTTCCTCTCCCCGAAGTTCCGTCATCTTCACACCCACTACCGGTTCTTGCACCCCTGCCCCCCAGGACTCTGCCGAATCCCGCCGAAAGGCACAGGATCTCTACTCGTCTCTTCTCGCCCTCCTCCACACCGCTCCAGCCGCCAGTCGCCCCGATTACAGGTGGAAGAACCTCGCCGGCGCAATGGCCCTCCAGATCCTGCGCTTCGTCAACCACCCTCAGGCGTCGTTGGCCGAGCTCGAGGCAAACCTCGTCCGCGTACTAGGCGACCCCACGTGCGAGGTCTTCCGGGAGGTCGAGGCGGAGTTCCAGCAAAAGTTGCTAGGCGAAGTGGCGGTCAAGGTCAAGGAGTTTAGGAATCTCTCTGGCGTTGGCCTCTTCTCGCGCGCAACTGGTGGAAGGATCCAGACCCCTGGCACTAGGGCGTGGAATGCCGGTGGAGCTGGCGATCACCTTCGCACTCCTGGAGCTGGTAAGGTGATGGGTATCCAGAGCCTTGGTGGCAGTGAGTCGTCGACAACAGCTTCGACTTCGTCCAGCCCGTCGAGCAACAGAGACCCCCGCGAGGAGGCCGGTGTTGAGGACATGGCGTCGCGGGTTGCTCACTTCGGCATTCTCCACTGGAGGGTGTGGGCGCAGTTGGCGTATGTGGGCGACGTTGAAAGTGAGTTGGAGAGCGCTGAGTTGATGGCTCAGATGCAGGCTCAGGGTTCAGCGTATGCTGAGCAATTTGCCGCGGCGGCTGCGGCTGCCAATGTTGGGAGGATATGAGTTGAAGTGAAAAGGGGACCGAGAGAGAGAGAGAAAAAGAGAAGCGTTCGTTGCCTTTCTTAAGAAACGAATTTGGCGGCAGTGGCAGTTGCAGGACTGACTGCTGCTAGCTTTCAAGCTTTTTCGTTTTGTTGTTAATGCTCTTTTAATCCTCGTCATCGTTTTGCATTGTTGTGGGTTGGGGGAGAAGAGGATGATGGTTTCTATACCGTCTGTGTCACTCGTCCCCCCTTCCACCATTTTCCTTTTACTACTACACTACTATTACTACTTGCTGCCCTCACGGTTTTTCTTTTATCTACTACTACTACGGTTGGGGTTGGTTTGTACCTGGTTTTGGTCTGGTCTGGTCTGGTCTGGTCGGCTTAGTTTGGCTTTTTGTTGTTAGTGTTGCTTGCACTGGTTTGGCTTGCTTGCTTGCTGGGTGCCTGGGTTTTGCGCGCGTTTGGTGTTACAGTTGAGAAAGAAAGGTTGTGTTTTTGCGCAAAGTATTGTGTCCCTGGCAGAGAGAGAGAGAGAGAGTCAAACAAGAAGTTTTTACTACTACTCGGAAATACCCCCCGTTTTTTTACTCATTTTATTTTTGTTATATCTCTTTTTTAACTACACTACACTATCAAAACCGGGTCACCTCGTTCGCTTTTATTATCAGACGATACTCATATCTACTCTACCTACTACTCACCTAACTACCTTAACCTCTTTAACTACTACTCTACTGCTACCACTATTACTACAACGTTGGTTCGGTATTCTGCCATCTCTATAATCTTTTTACCAGTGTCCATTGTTATTATTGAATGCGTGTCATGTTACTTTATGTTTAGAATAGAGCTCTTTACTAGAAGAGATCTCATCACCCATCTTATTTCTTTATGTTAGAGGTTGGAAAAGGATAAGATAAGTTCTCACTTGCTGGGGCGTATACGAAAAGGGACACACAACAGACAGACAGTCAGACACAACAAAACGCTGCAACTTTTCCGCTGGCCTTTTCTTCTTGGTACTGAAGTTGGGGTGTTGATGAATTTGATGCCGATGATGCTGATGATAAT
Source organism: Neurospora sp. CHS-2018c (assembly GCA_009806235.1). Lineage (NCBI taxonomy): Eukaryota > Fungi > Ascomycota > Sordariomycetes > Sordariales > Sordariaceae > Neurospora > Neurospora sp. CHS-2018c. The sequence continues at coordinate 118,284 of RAPC01000019.1, forward strand.
GATGGTGATGATGAGTGTCCTGGATCATATACATCCTCGATTTCTGATTTTATTTTCTTCCGGCCGATAACTTATGCTCTTGCCTTCATTCGGTCGGCACATCAACGATGTAAAGGAACTGGAAACCCACCTTCCTTCTGTTTCATGCCAAAACCTTTGCCTGCCTTGCAGGCTTCAGACATGAACCATCTTCTCGTCGTGGCGGCGGTGGGTTCGTCGCCGAAGCGGTCTGGATTGTTTTGGGCAGGCAGGTTGGGTTGATATCGTATAAAAGGCAGTATGAATGGTCTCGCTACTAGGTGTAGACTTCTTTCTGAACGTATTGGAGGTAGGTAGCTTGCAATGACTTTTCTCTCAGCGCACGTAAGTAAGTCATTCAGTCGTGATCTCTCCGAGCTCTGACTGATCTAGACGGGAGTTTTCAATCCCGAGTTGGACGACTCTTTTATTGTAGCAAGAAGGAACGAAAAGAATGGATCCGTCATCGAGGCTGCTGGTGGTTCCTTCGAGAATTCGAGATGCGTCGTCGATTTGACAGGAAAAAGCCGTGTAATATGCGAATCCGTTATTTGTTTGTTCAAAAAGGATAGTTGAACAATACCAAGACGATATACGTAGTATAGCAAAAGCCTCAACTTCACTCTATAAAAATTGTATACTCAATTCTCCCATCCTAGCAAGCATCCTAACCGCCTCCAACAATATTGTATTGTCCTTATTGATCATACTACATATTCAGGAACTGGGTGCAATTCTTGCAGTACGAGTGCGTGTTGACGATGATCACTTTCTTTTGAATATTCTTGCAACTGCCCCAATAATTGCCCCAAAACCCGCCTTTTGCGTCTTCTTGGTGGCCAGAGTTCTGTTGACGGCGCGCCACCGCCTCCTCGCACATGTCGCCTTCGGAGTATCGGTCTTCCATACTCTTTCCTTCGCAGCCGGGCGTCGAGCAGGGGAAGGTTTCGGTTATCGAGAAGCACATTTTGAACGGGATTCTTTGCTGGTGTAGATCGTAGATGGGTTGGTGCGTGATGGAGGCTCGAATTCGATGCGACGATGACTTTCGTTTCGGGGAAGAACGAAACTGGGACTGGGACTGGGACGGGGACTGGGACTGGAGGTGAAGCTTGACGGTTCGGGGTGGTTTAGGGGTGGTATGGTTTCCGATTCTAGGATGGAAGCGTCAGTAAGTAGGTGTTCATAGGACATTTTCCTTCCCTTGTTTCCTGTCACAAAGGCGGATGGGTTTTGGGAATATGAATATACCTCTGCCAATACGTGCCCGTATTGGAATCCTTGAGCTTTTTTTCTGCTGATTTTGTCGTATTGGTACGTTAGTTCGGGTTCTGATGAATGTGTCGCAGATGATGATGATGACGAGTGTCCTGGATAGGTACTGCCTGATTTTTAGGTTTAAATTTTCTTTCGGTCGGACAGCATGTGCTCTTGCCTTCATTTTTTTTCGTCATATTCAACTACGTCAGGTATGAAAGGAAGCGAAAACCCACCTGCCTTCTATTTTCATGGCAAAACCTTTGCCTACCTTCGCTTCACACATGAACCTCTTCTGATCTCTCCGATCGCTGACTGACAGAGATCCAGACCTCCAATCCCGAGTTGGACTCTTCATTGCGCGCAAGAAGAAGGAAAGAACGAAGCAATCATCGAGGCCGCAGGCGGCTCCTTTCGAACTGCCTCCATTTTATATGAAGATACCATGTTTGTAATCTGCGAATTCGGTTGTACTACTTGTTCAAAAAAACGTCATAGTAGCAATATCAACACTGTAGGAATCATGTCTAGCAGCCTCAACTTCAATACCCAACCCCAACCCCAACCCAGATCCCTCAAAACTGAGTCCCCTCCCTAGGTAGCAACCATCGCGCTACTGATTCTCATCAGGAAGTCTTCTCCCGCCATATTTTTGCTGACATCTCGTGCAATCTGGGCAGTACGAGTGCGTATTGATGGATACCATTTGCGTCTGTATATTTTTGCAAATGCCCCAAAGCCCCTCCTCGTGACGGAGTGCCTCCTCGCACATAGAGCCATAGTATTTTCGGTCTTCCATGCTCGTTCTTGAACACCCGGGGGTTGAGCAGGGGAAGGTTTCTATAGTTTGATGGCACATTTTGGGCGGGATTCTTTCCTAGTGCGGGTGGCACGGGTGGCACGGGTAGATTTGTCGGTGAGTGGATTGCCTGATGGAGGCTCGATAACTTTCGCTGGGAAGACTGGAAATAAACTGAATGGGGCTGGAAGGGAAGCGAAGGGCTCAGGGTGTTTTGGTCTCCTAGGATATAGGTAAGCGTCGGTGAGTGTGGTCATGAATTTTTCCTTGTTTCCTGTCTTGGGTGTTGGGAACATACCAAAATCCAGATGTGTGTTGTGGAAACTTTGAGGCTTTTGCGTGCTGACTTTGTCTTCTTGGTACCCAGCTCGGTGCTGAGGAATGCGATGCTGCTGCTGCTGCTGATAATCATGATGAGTGTCCTGGAGTCCATCCTTGAATATTTTTTTCTAGTTGTCTGCAATGCTCCTGCCTTCATTTCCCGAGTCACGAAAGCAGTTACTAACAACGCCGCTTTCCCCATAACTCTTATGATGTCCGTTCCTGCGCCAACTGATCTGAAGCTCTCAACTGCGCCTTCTGTAGTATCAAGATGGATGACTCCATTTTCAAGGCGGCTATTCACGCCCGTTCAATCGACATGAAGATCCATGTTGATGTTGATATTTGGACAAATGAGATCTACACCACATGTTCGTCATCGGCATCATCATCTATCAACGAGAGATGGCAAGCATTTCCACAAGGTCAGACTCTCCCCAGGAGAGAAGGACAGATGTGAGGTGAAGTGGGAGAAGATGAGAAGCAGGGGAGGTAGAAATCGAGATAAATGGGATGAGTGTGGAATGGAGGAAATGGATGTTCAAGTGGAGACAAAGAGAAATAAAATCTCAGAGGATAGACTATATATGAACACAGAACAATGAACGACAAGTAGTGAGTGATTGCAGGCCAAGTCGTCCTGGACGAACCCTATACGCGGAAATACGTACCTGCATGCTGAGTCACGTACCTTATCTCTGTACCGATGTTCACCCGCTGCAGTCTGCAGGTTCTTGATTAGCGCTGACTTGTACGAGCCCGGGAGACCTTTTCCTTTACGTGATGGCCCGAAGCTTAGCCAGACGGGCCAGACTCCCATCGACCTCTTCCGGTTATCGCGATGTCGGCAGCCCCACTTTGGACCGCCTTTATTAACCTCCATCGCTCCTGCCATTCAAAACAGAGTCCGTTCATCGATTGTTTTCTCACTCTTTCCACCGGCCGTTTGGTGTTGGCAAATTGCCTAGCACTCCTTGAGTCCTTGGCATCGACTTGACTTTCATCATGGACGCAATGATGCTCCACGGCCTTATCGCCGTCGAAAGCGCACCTGCGCCTCTCAAACTTCCCTCCGCTCCCGGAAAGGCCGTAGCCCGGACCTACCCCGGCGCTCCGCAAGAGGCGGCGAGTATCGAACTCCAACCTCTTTTCCGGACCCCCAAATCCAACAAGTCGGCTTCAACATCCCGAACCGACCTTGCTTCTACATCAGGCGCAGGCAAAGGCCCTCAGCCCGTCACAACGACAATCACCAACTTCAGCTCCGGCCCCGAGCTGGAGGATCAAAGCCGTCCTGGAACTCCCAAAGCGGATTCTTTGAACGATGATAGCGCAAACATCGATAGCGTCGAGGCGATGCAGAGCATCATGAAGCCTTACATGAACCGCTGGCGACTGTTGGCGATGTGTCTGATTAGTCTGAGTAACGGCATGAGCGATTCAGCGCCTGGTGCTTTGATCCCCGCTATGGAGAAGTACGTCCCCCCTCCCATTCTCTCGGCAGCCTCATCTCCAAAAGTGCTAACAAGCAGAACCCAGGTACTACAACATAGGCTACGCCATCGTCTCCCTCATCTTCGTCGGCAACGCCCTCGGCTTCATCGCCGGCGCCTTCTTCGTCGACGCCATCCGCGAGCGGCTGGGGCGTGCCAAGACGCTTGCCGTCGGCCAGGGCCTCATATCACTGGGTTACATCCCCATGATTGCCACCGCTCCGTACCCCGCCATTGTGGTGTCCTTTTTCTTTGTCGGGTTCGGCATGTCGATTAACCTGGCTATGGGCAACGTGTTTTGCGGATCGCTGAGTAATTCCACCACGGCCTTGAGTATGATGCACGGCTCGTATGGTATTGGAGGCACCGTCGGCCCGCTGCTGGCGACGGCCATGGTGACGGTTTTCGAAGTGGTGTGGAGTCGGTATTATGCGGTGAGCTTGGGGTTGGCGGCTTTGGGGGGCGTGTGTGCGACTTGTGCGTTTTGGGATTATGAGAGGGATACTCAGCAGCACTTGGGTTCTTCTACTGGTGGGAGTGGTGGCCAGTCGGGCTCAACGGCGGCACCCAAACGTGACTGGCGCGCCGATGTCACGGCTATGGTCTCCGCTCTGTCGAACCGTGTCGTCCTACTTGGTGCCCTGTTCATCTTCGCCTACCAAGGCGCCGAAGTTAGTATCTCCGGCTGGGTGAATACCTTCCTTATGGACTCGCGCCATGTGCACGACGGCTCGGTTGGTTATGTTACCGCTGGTTTCTGGGGCGGCATCACGCTGGGTCGGTTCCTGCTGGCGCCGCCGGCGCATCGGATTGGGGAGAAGTTATTCGTCGTTATTGTGGTCGTGGGAGCGTGTGCTTTCCAGCTAGTGGTCTGGCTGGTGCCGAACTTGATCGGAAACGCGGTGGCTGTTGCTATTGTTGGTCTGCTTCTGGGACCTGTGTATCCGTGTGCGGCGGCGGTGTTTATGCGGAATATCAGCAAGCAGAAGCAGGTTAGTGGGATGGGTGTGATTTCGGCGTTTGGAAGCTCGGGAGGCGCGGCGGCTCCGTTTACGACGGGTTTGTTGGCGCAGGCGGCTGGCACGTTTGTGTTGCATCCGATTGTTATTGGGTTGTTTGTGGTCATGATGATTTGTTGGTATGGTCTGCCGAATAAGCCCAAGAGAAGCGAGTAAACGGTGGGTGGTTGTGTTAATGTGGAGCGCCTGCTGGAACAGACATTGGCGCTTGGAATCGGGACATTGTCTGGGTTTTTCACATGCCACTTGTGGGATTCGGGTGAAGTTTATTTCGGGAACTTTTGATACGAGTTCATGGTTTGACCGTCACTGCCTATGATGCACGTTATTTGATTTGTGATACTGCAAGACACTTTCATTCATTGTCTGCTCTCAGAGGACGTCCATCACCTGTTCTTCCGATACTTTGCGAACACCGCCCTTCTTTTCTTCTTCCTCTGATTATCTCTCTTACTCCTATTTTCTTTGTATTGACCGTGAATACGGACGCCGACTTCGACTTTGACTGTATTTGTCAAGGCTCGAGTCCTCAACTGCCTGCTCGGCTGAGTCAGCCAGCAACGCATACGACTGCCGGCCGCGACACCAAGCTGGCAAAACTGGAGCTCCGAACTTGTCGGAGTAGTGGCTCAATCGACCAACCTATGAATCTGACACATCCTGCTCGACCAACTGCTTCACAGATCACAACTCCATCGCCCACTCAGACGTGCATCTCTCGTGCCACCATCCATTAGTTTGACCAATCATACTGTCAGGAATTCATCTAAGACTGACCGGAATGACCAATGGGAATGATCGAGAGGTGAGAATCTGTACAGGAGCATATCTGTGTGTTCTGGCTAACCAGAATCAGACGATACACCAGTTGTGATGCAGCCAACCATCGTCGCCTGTCATCAGCCATTCATGGCAGACAGAGTGCCTTCGATCAGGTGACCATTGGGCGACAACATCCAAAAGCATGTGCCTCGGCCTCGCTGAAAACTTCAACAACTCCATAGTTCTAGCTTCTGGATCCGTCAAGAGCAACCTTCGATACCATCGCACCTTCCTCATGGAGTTTTCCTCTTCATCGAGACGCCAGCTATCGGTTCACCAGGCCGACAGTACGACTGGCGGCACGGATGATGGCCCGCACCAGCTATCCACGATCCCAGATATTCCTGTGATTCAGAACAAAGAATTGCTCGAACTATGCAGTCGATGTGAAAGGATCGACTTCAATGCCATATTCGAACCTGCCCGCTCAGAATTATACAAACCCTACGGTTGGTATCTTGGAGAACTCAACAAGGAGGCATCATGTGCACTTTGTCGCTTTTCCTATTCAATGCGCTGGTCACAACGTTCACCAACAAACACCCACCATTACCCTTGGATGTCGAAATCCACCTTGCATTGGTATCTACTTGGGAGGGAAAATGCAGGCTCGGCAGCCTATCCTGTCTCGCACTATGCTCCTTCTATGGTGCTGTGCATTTTGCCCGGCAAGCCCGGGCACACTTTTCATGTTTCCCGCCATGAGACGCATTGGATTGTTCCCCAAACCTCCCTGACTGGGTCACTCTTCGGCACCGCAAAGCCCAAACTGACCGCCCTACCTTTTTCTCCGACATCCATCAATTACGCTTTATTACGGAGTTGGTGTGAACATTGTGATATTCATCACAGCACATGTGCCTCAGCTAAGAAAACGAAACCCGGTTCCGATCAACAAGGGGTTGGGGCTATATTGCGGTGCATTGATTGCCACACGCGCGAGATCGTCGAGATAGCGACCTCTGACAGGTTCTTCGCTCTCAGTTATGTTTGGGGCGAGCAGCCCGCTCCTGGGAGCGAATGTACTATAGGTGCCGGGGAAGCGGCATCGAGAAGCAGCGTACGACAGCTTCCCAGTGGTGTACCCAAGGTCATCCAGGATGCAATGACTGTCGTTGCAAGCCTTGGCGAGCGGTACTTATGGGTCGATCAATACTGCATTGATCAAAACGATGCGGACGATAAGCACGCTCAAATTGGAAATATGGCTTCTATCTATGAAGGCGCCTATGCAACTATTGTTGCATTTTCCGCGACAAACTCAGCTTCTGGTCTGCCTGGTGTCAACAACCTGCCGAGAAAGCCCTATCCCTCCATGTCGGTACCACATTCAAAGCTTTCTCTTTCAGCTATTCGACCAAGTGCTATCAGTTCTGCACAGTTGGTCACCTCTTCAGTTTGGATGACGAGAGGATGGACTTATCAAGAAGCCATCTTGTCCCGTCGTCTCCTGATTTTCACTGATTATCAGGTTGAGTTCGTCTGCTCGTATGCTGTGTGGCATGAATGTACTCTCCCCGGAATGAGGGATGAATCCTCGAGACCGCCAGCAAGGACTGGACTCCCGAGTCTAGATGTGAACTTGCTCAAAGCAATCACACCAATGGAAAGACCAAGTTCGGACGACAAGATCCCAGTGGACATGAGGGTTCTCACTAAATACATTGAAGAATACAGTGGGCGACACCTGAGCTATCAATCCGATGCACTAAACGCCATAACAGGCCTGCTTTCACGCATATCAACATTTACGTACTTGGGTATTCCTGTCTACGACCCATTTGCGTGGCCACGCAAGTTTGTTGTTGAGAGGGCACTAGTGCGGTTTCTCGTCTATCTCACCTGGTATCCCGCCAAGGGAAGTTTACAGAGAAGATGTGCCTTTCCCAGCTGGTCATGGCTAGGCTGGGAAGGGCGAGTCAAATTCCCAAGCCTAAAATTTGATCAATCCAGAGCATACACGAGTGTTTGGACTACGAACCAGGCCACTCATAGCAATGGCAAGACACTCGTGCCATTTGCTTATCTTTTGCAAGAGCCACCATTGGATAAGGAGCCTACCAGTGTCCTACCCCACCTAAACGAATACCTTTGGGTGGAAGGCCCGGTAATCAAGATGACATTTTCCCTTGCACAAGCGACTGGTAGAGGGGAGTTTTTCCCCAGAAGTTCGAATCCCCCAATGCACATAGTAGATGCCTCGGGTAACAAGATATGTTTTCGGAACTGTAAACCTTACAGCAAAAGCCAGGACGCCTTGTGCGAACGAGTCATTACAGAGGACTGGGATTGTTTCTTGCTCGTAGTCGACGAATCGCTGGTTGGCGAGTTTCGTCACGGCTATTTCCTTATCCTAGACCAAGATCGGCGGGATAACGACACCGAAGCTGAAGACCATCACATTGTAGTTGGATCGGCCAAGCTGATTATTGATACTAGTGGGAATCACTTCCCATGGCATGATCCGAGTCTGCGACGGAAGATAAAGCTGGGCTAGTCAATGGCGTTTCATCGGCCGGCTCAACTATCAACGCGGACATAAACCTGAGCTAGAAGGGAAGATATCTGGCAGTCATCACTCCCGAACCTAGAGGTATCTATCTCGGTAAGGCTGAGTGATGACGGACTGGTAACAACCTTGGCTACGATGGTCACCTGTGGGAACCGAGTTCGGTCATGGTAGGTCAATTGCCTCTTTCGTTACAGGTACGTTCAGATCTTGACCAGTCCATGTTTGGCAATGTGCTGACTGCAGCCCTGACAGTTACGGAGAGCGTTACTTCTGACGCAGCAGCGGACCGTTCCACTCATCTCGATATCTTGGTCAGCAACCGATGCGATCTCTTTTTTTCCACCTGCTTTGTCCGGTCTACCTGAGGAAGACAACATCAGGATGATGTATCTGGATATATCGGCGATTTTTTCTCCAGGAATGTTTCAATGTCGAGTGTCTGACCTTTGTTGCTTTCTGTTTGCTGTCCCTTTTTTATCTCCTTTCTTCCCGCAGCTTACTTTTCCTTTATCCTTTTTGTTTTTATCCTTCCGTAACCTACCTTGGATATACACCATACCAAACACTGCTAAATGTCAACCCTCTCGCAACACACATTTCTCGTGATCAACACCAGACTCTTTTATGACTTCTCTCAATACTTTCACTGACGGCCCCGGGTTCTCAAAACGGCCCCCTCTCCCCACTCGTACCACAAAACGACGCCAGCTTCACCACATAAGTCCGTCTTGTTTTTGACGGCCATCAATAGTCCTTGCCAAATTATAGAACGTCACGGATGATCTTGTGAGCGGGTTGGTAAGTAAGTAGGTGTGCTTGGCTACCTAGCAACATCACGCTGCTGGCTGGGAAGCCGGGTAGATGGGGATTTTCCACTCGCTGCAGGACTAGTGACTCGGACTCCGATGGCTCGGGAGGGATCGTCTAGCGCGCGGCGGGTTGGTTTGGGTTTTCGCGATGGTGGTGATGTAGGAGGCTGTGGCTAGTACGGGAGTGCGCGATGTACTTATCCGACTGGACCCTGCAGGAAGATCTTGGCTGCAGTCCATCGGCACCCGGAGCCGGGGCCGGAGAATGATGGGTGTGTATGGGAATAGGACTAGCGGAAATGGACGACCAGGACTATAACGGCAACGGGGCGAACGGGTTGTATGATGAAAGTGACAGGTACTCGTCTATTTCTGTCCTACTACACTGCGAATTATTCCTTTGTGGACTAACAGCATAAAAGGAATGGAATATTGGCGACAAAGGCGTGTGCGAGTGTGGGCGTGAGCGACTCTCTCAGCGTGCGTGTTGGCCAATATGCAGTATCCAACAACATGAACCATTACCCTCAAAGAAACTTCCCAAGCAAGGCGATAACCTCCGGAAGTCCTCCTCTCTCCTACACCAACAATAAAAAAACACTGGAAGATACGCCGCCCGAATAAAACCCGAACTCCAAGTGCAGAACATTGGCAATGACTGTATGCGTTCCAATTAGCAATAAGACAAGTCGACGTAAAACCTAGGATCTACCCACACAACAAAAAACCAACCGTTCCGATATCCCAAACTGACATTTACTTCGCTTTCCCGCCATCGGCATCATTTATTCTCATGTCCATGAGGAAGGTAAGCAGTTTCGAAAGCGACAGCCTAGCATCGAATTTCGAAGGCAACAGCCTAGCATCTTTCGAAGGCAACAGCCTAGCATCGAATTTCGAAGGTGGTCCTCGAGCTTCAGCAGGCGGCTCCATTGCAGGTAGCTTGCAGCGTTTAAAAGGCGGGATAAGGAGAGGCAAAGGGATTTTAGTCTTGCTTGAACCAAGGCCAACACGACCATATGGTTGCTGGACATAGCCGTACGTCTGTGGAGTCGGTAGCTCCGGTTCTCCCACCTTTGGTCGGGTAGAAGGAGGTTCGAGCCAATTCCCGTTTGTACACCAGTATTTGATGCCTTGGCATTCCTTGATGAATTCTTCTTTGTCGCTGTCGGTGAACTTTCCTGCGATATCCTAGATGAATCGGTCCAGTTCCAGCTCAAAGACTTTATAATGCTTGCACTTTTCGCGATACCTTTCGTCGTCGTTCTTGGTTGTCTCGAGAGAAGGCGGGTGGATCGAGTACCTGCTCCCTATGCTAGGACGTTAGCATTTTACCATAGAGAGACCGGAGACAGCGGTCTACAAGCTGGCAACCGGAGAAGATGATAATGGGGGACACCTACTGAGGAGGATCTTCAATTCATTGACCTTCGACTTGATTATAAAGTTAAAGATGTTGGGGTCCTTTGTATAACACTCGGCGTAACGCCTAAACAGCTTGAACCTCGCCATGAGCTTCGCCAAAGGTTCGGAACAGTTCCAATAACCTTCATCGGGGAACCGTTTCCCAGCCCATCCGACGATGAATGGAGCCAAACGCCCAAAGATGATATGCTCCTCGGCGACCCAGTTGATCGGTGGGTAGGATATATGTTGAGATGATTGCGCCATTATGCAGGCACAGTTCGAGAATTCTGCGGGATGGGTATTTTGTTCAATAAGTAAATACCACGGAGGTAATATCTGCGTTGTATTAGAGTGTAACAGAAAAGATGTGATTTGCAAGGACAAGATTGCAAAACGACCAAAGAGAATGACACATCTTGAGGGCGCGCAGTTCTTGACTCGCGCTTGCCCAAATAAATTGCGATAGACTCGACGCATTGCTGCGAAGATGTCCGGGTTCTGCGAGTTCCACCGAGCAGACGCACCTTCCGCCCGACTGGCTTGCAAAAGGAGAAAGGATCGCTACCTCGATAATGATCAAACCAAGAACTTTCCAAGGAGATTGCTTTCCTTTGAAGGTTCCTTCCTTTGCCTTTCACGGGAACAGCAGCCACCAGAAAACGCAGCGAAACCACAAACGAGCAACCCCACATTAAGTCCATACAATTAGGTATCGTCGAAGAAACAGCACTGGATGCCCTCTTGACCACCCGTATCCTCCAAATTCATCCCAAAAGCCTGAGCTTCAAGATCCTTTACAGCATCCGCCCTGGCTTCACTAGAGACATCCCAGTAATGCAATGGATGAAATGGTGCAGTGGTCCTAGCCGCTCTGAGAGAGAATGGTTGAGCGAACGCTGTTGTGCGGTGTTCAGTTAGCGAAGGATCACCCAGGCGGTGAAGAGGGTCTTGCGTGTTTGAGGAGAGGAGAAGAGGACAGGAGCGGACAGGAGCAGGAGCAGGAGCAGGAACGATCGAGCAAGCAAAATTGCAGAAGAACGAAGCAGCACGTGGGCAGGCACCAATGTAGGTAGTACATGTACAATGTCCTGCCTGCTGTGTGCGGCAGTGATAACCGGCAGTGGAATCATGATATGCAAAGTGGGATGACACGCGGTCCCGTAGGCCGCGATAATTTCGTTGCTTGTCTACCATCTTCGCGCCTTTCGCCAAACAACCATTTACGCGATACCTTCAATTGCACTCGCTCGAACAGCATGAATTGTGTCAAGTCTCCCAAACCTGACGACACACCAGCACCTACCGTTCTCGATCTTCTCCGGCGACCGAACCATTACCTCTCGCCAATTCCTTCGGACCATCACAGGCAAGCGACAATGCCCATCTCCACAAACATCTCGTCCTGCGCTATGCGAAAGCCCGATCGATGTATCGCGATAGCAAGAAACAAGACGATGTGGCCTAGGCGAGGCAACACGGGGCTTGGAGGAGTACTGCATGGTACACCATACTCGGATCTCTAGAGCAGTGAAACCATTGGCAGGCTGATGGAGCGCACAAGGCCCATGAGCATCAACTGTCCTGGCCCGATCGGTTCAGTCACTTACGATGCAACAAGCCATTCGCTGCCATCCGAGGACTGTCTTATATGCTCCGGCCCCACTGGGCTATGGTCCTTCCCTTCTCCACCGTCAACACTTCGCGTTGCCGCTTAGGAAAGCCCCAGAACCGTGGCCTCCAACAAGCCAGCATGGAAATGGTAAGTCTCGTTTCGCTGTTTCTGGTTTGCATCACGCAGTAAGTTACTATGGATTGCTGACTCTTGTGTCCGAATCTAGGAGCCACTTGCGTCTCACGACCACACGCCTGACGTCGACAAAGGCGAAGGCAGGCCCGACTCCTCTGAATCGAGCGATCTCATCTGTTCAAAGACTCGCGTTGTATCTGCATCTGTCGACGAGAAGAATGAAGAAGCACCATGGAGGACTTCATGGGAGATATTTTCTTCCACTGGCCGTTTTCTGGTTTTGAAGGGCCTCCTGCCAGTTGAGGCTTGTACAAAATGCGAGAAAGTGGCTCTTCTTATGGAAAGAGACGGGAAAAAGGTGCATGAATTATCGTGGTCACTTGGTGACGAAAGTTCTCGAACCTGCTGGCAGTGTCTTGTCGTCATGACTGCAGCCGAAATACTTCTGGGGAGACCTCTTTCAAGCAATGACAGGGTTGGTGTTTGCCTGGTTAGCAGGATCGAGCATCGTCGTTGCGAAGCCCACGGCTTCGTGCCGAAATACTTCATTCAACGCCTCCATATCTTTTCTCCTTCTGGTGTGAAATTCCACAAGTTTTTCCACTTTCTTTCCTGTTCAAGTAAGTGACAAAGCTTTTCCCTTCAACTAGAATGGACAGCACAAAGCTTACACAATATAATCATAGAAGACATAGCCCATGGACCGTTTTTACCTCGCACTGCTTTGACTGGCAGACAATTCATGGATGCGGATCTTGAGTTACTCGCCTCTTCTTCGTACCTCATTGCGACTGCCTGGCTTAGAACCTGTCTCAAGAAACATCCTAACTGTCAGAGCAACAAAGAAACACAATTACCGCGACGACTGATCTTTGTTGGTCACGGTTGTGAAGATATCCGCCTGGTTGAGAATGAGAAACCCGCTCTCGGCCGATATATATGCCTCAGCCATTGCTGGGGAACAAGTCAACTACTTATGACGACAAAGAGCAACATCGATGCCCACCGGAGAGCAATTGAGTGGAAGAGTATCCCCAAGACTTTCCAAGACGCGATCAAATTCACCCAGTATCTTGGGATTGATTATTTGTGGATCGATTCCTTGTGCATTATTCAGAGAGATGCCGACGACTGGGCCGAAGAGTCCTCCAAGATGTGTTCCGTTTACGAGAACGCTTACCTTACAATTGCGGCTACTTCAGCATCCGACAGTAGTCAAGGTCTTTCCATAAGAGACAGCGCTAACTTTGTACGGCTCCGTGGGTTGATATCTTCTGATGCCGCCTTCGATCTTGTCGGATACAGCCCGCCACACAACCCCATGCAATGTCGACAGAGTAATCACCCGCATCGGCATCACCCAGTGGCCCTGAATCCGCCACTATTCAGTCGAGGATGGGTATTCCAGGAACGTATTATGTCTCCCAGAGTTGTACATTTCAACAAGGAGGAATTAATGTGGGAGTGCAGGACCACATCGTGCTGCGAATGTCAGCCTGCGCATTTCGATCACACTCGACTCACTCCAAAGAGTGTTCTGAAGCAAGATTACTATCTAGCTCTCAAAGGCGGAGACCATGTGGGACTTGTATCTGAGTGGCATCGGGTGGTCCAGGAATACTCCGCTCTGAATCTTTCCCACGACACAGACAAGCTTCCTGCGTTGTCTGGTCTGGCTAAACAATATGGACGTGTCAGACCTTCGGCCATTTATCTTGCAGGACTCTGGAGCGACTCTTTGTATGTTGATTTGCTTTGGAGTTCTCAATATGATGGCTATGTAAAGGTGGAGCGTGGCCCAACGGTTTGGAGGGCCCCAAGCTGGTCATGGGCAGCACAGAACTCCGCAGTTGTTTTCCCCAGGATGACTGACCATGCGGAAGTGTTCTTCGAGATGCATGGCTCTGAAACTACCACATCAACTCTTGACACAACCGGACAAGTCTCCGAAGGGTCAGTGGTCTTATCTGGAAGCCTTTACGATGCCCATATCTCACGGAAATTGGAGACACATCAAGATGAAAGCGGGAATGAACTGAAAACAGGAACACTTGTCTTGACAATCACAGCAACGGGCGTTCAGATCAAGTCGGTTTTAGATGTCCCTCGGCCCTACCTGTACAGACTAACTGGGGAAGAAAAGACCGCCATGGTAACCATGGACTCGCCTTACGATCTCCTCTACCCCGACAGTCAGACAACGGAGAACAATGACTACTATGACGGCGGCAATATCAAGTGTATCAGAATGTCTCGCTTTGGATACAAAGTGTTGCTAGGAGGGAGGGACATACGAACGCTAGGGTTCACAAAGGAGGAAATAAAGGATTATGTAGACTTTGAACTGGAAGAGGAAGTGGAGTTTAGAGGGGAAAAAGCGGATGGAAGACAAGCACCAGAAGAAGAGAAAGGAAAAGAGAAGGAAGAAGAGAAGACAGAAAAGAGCGGGGCTGGATTGGGGAGGGAGAAGATTCGGCCACAAGAAAAACCGGACGACCGTGATTTGGAAGCCAGAGATCTCGACCCATTTGGAAGATCCTCCGCAGAATATGCTCTGCTATTACAAAAGGTCAAGGGCGACAAAACGTACCGACGAATAGGAATGTTGATCCAGCATCGGTCGCTTGGGCCACGAGATACCCGACGGCCCTTATCAAAGCTGTGGGAAGAAAACCCAAGCTGCCTCGAAACTGGCGGCATCTTAGACAAGATCACTATTGTCTAGTACCTCCTTCGGAGCACGATGCATCTGACAAGCACCAGAGCGGAGGAGGCTTTCCTCTGAAACACCCAGAGCACGCGCATGCCTAGGCGCCTTTTTCATACTGCGAATAAGCGGAACGCATAATGGGTCGTGAGCCTGGGCGTATTCGGGGCTGGGTGTGTGGTGGTGGTTGGAAGGCGCGTGGCCAGGCCCAATTTTGATGAACTGGATGGTTGGGAAAGGGAAGGTGCTATGAGATCACGAAGTTTCCTTGCCATTCTTTTTCGCTTAAAGTTTGCTACACTGTCGTTCAAGTGGAAATTCTCCTTATCGCGTGCTTTCCTTTCCATTTAGTTTCCGTTGTGTCCCCCCCCCCCCCACCCCCGCCCCAATTTCCCGCCATTTTTCGCCAACATCATGAGATTTCGTCAATTCTTTAGGGTGTTAGGAGAATGTTTAACGATAAAAAGAATCCTTGCACACATTCATAAAACGTGTATTTCATTGTGTGGAGGGTAATCGTTGAGTGTCTGCCACGAGACTGCTCGCTTCTTCCGACCAAAAACGCGCGACGCCGATCTCAAGTCCAAGTACGATACTTTGCTTTATCAGTTCCCAACCTGACACAAGTAATCACATACGACCATACCCACTGGAAAACTCGGGATCCCGTCCGCTCTCCCATAGATAAGCCAGTGAGGGCCAGACTAGTAGTTGGGTCGGTGACGACCAGCGAATCCCTGGTGTTGTATGTTTTTTGCTCCACTTTCATTTTTGTCGCCGCATTTCCTACTAGGAAAGTTTCGAGGCAACCCCCACCCAAGTGTCTGCATGCTGTACACAGTACCCCCTTCATCTTTGCGCCTTTCGTGATGAGTGAAAGACGTCTACCTTTTTTTTTTGTCACATGGCGTGAGATTATAGTTTACATTTCCAAGCCAATCGCACTCTTCTCTTTTTTTTTTTTTTTCGCGCGCCATACCACCTGCCACATACGCTGTCCGACTCCACATCCAAAAAGCAACATCAGCCCTACGACTCGGCGGGGGTTAATGCAAGTCATCCCAACTCGTGCCAGGCATCATGTTACTACTGCAATGCGCTGACTGGATCGCCTCGTCAAATATGTCCAGATATGGCAGTTCGATGCTAACACGATGGCGGCCCGGTCCCTTGGCTGTCATAATGTCATGCGGCGACTTAGCCGCAAGTCTTTTGTGATGTAAATGATTAATGATTATACCGAGGTTGGTCGTTTGGCATTTTTCGACGATGATGGTGTTTTGACGAGGTTACTGAGTGGTTTTTGCACAGCTTATTCCGGCCCTTGGGGCTTGGTATAGCAACCATCGCCGGGTCTCAATGTGCGGCGTTCGCATCCGAACAACTTATTCCCAAGAAAGAATTCCAGCTAAAAAAACGGCATGTAGCATTTTGCAAGACAGTTTAGCGATGGAAGTTTATTCCAAGCATGCCATGAGGGTCCTCGAAGTTACAATGAAGCAACGGCGCCCTTAGTAAGTGCCTGCCTTGGCTAACCGTCGCTTCAACACTAGGGCTGACGATGGGGAAACAACAGCTAAATGTGATCATATGTGGAGGTAGATATTCGTCTTGGCGATCATGTCGTCGAGCCTTATGCCCCGAGAGAGACTAAGATTCTGCATCTAGACTCTTTCAATGCGCTCGCTTGTCGAGATATTGCCTTTTGCTGAGGTGAGATGTGACTGAGGTCGATGGAGCTGGTGATGCTCAAGGTAACCGAACTCCTTGAGTCCCTGGGGACATTCCTGTTTGGGAA
The DNA here is from genome assembly GCA_009806235.1 of Neurospora sp. CHS-2018c. Lineage (NCBI taxonomy): Eukaryota > Fungi > Ascomycota > Sordariomycetes > Sordariales > Sordariaceae > Neurospora > Neurospora sp. CHS-2018c. The sequence goes on from RAPC01000019.1 coordinate 134,993, forward strand.
GTCCATGAAGGCTTCAGGTGGCCATTGTCATCAACATCAGCCAGACCACATAGAGGCAACGGGGAGGCCTCGAGTGGCCTCAGCTCATCTATAAAGACCTCTAATTCCCAACTCGAACTACTCATCTCGTCCCTCCTCACCATCAACCAACTCATCAAGCCTTCAGCACTTCTCTACCTACTAGCTTACTCAACAACCATCCAAGTTCAGACACCCATCTACATCATCAAAATGCAGCTCACCTCTGTCCTCGCCACCTTGATGGCCCTCAAGGCCGTCACTGCCCTCCCTTCCGCTTCCGAAACCGCGAAGGTGGTCAGCGGCGTCCGTGTCTCTTCGAACGAGATCCCCGACGCCATCAAGAACAACCCCGTTAACGGCACCGCGGCTGTGGCCTCGCGCGGTCTTGACAAGCGTGCCTCTCTTGGTGTTTACCTCTGCAGGGACGCGCCGTTCGTGGACGGTACTTGCGAGCACATCTTTGGCAACCCTGGTGATTGCAGTATGTGGTTTACCCCTGTCCACCCTTAACCCCGTATGTTTGTGCCTGAGAACCAAGCTAATGATTGTCTTCGATGAACAGTTGCCCTCGACTCTTGGCTCGCTGGTCAAGTCTCCAGCATTGGTCCTGATCAGGGTGCTTACTGCCGCTTTTTCTTGTACGTAACCTCGCTAGTACCTCTCCCTCTATCTCCGAAGTCCCGGACTGACAATCCCCTGACGATAGTGACTCCACCTGCCCTTCAAACAACGACGAAAACGGCTGCCGCCACTTGGACTCCTCCTACCCCGGCCGCTCCAACCTGAACACTGCCGCCAGCGACGTTTGTGGCGTCAACTCGAATGATAAGATTAGGAGTTATAAGTGCTGGAATGCTTAGATTGCCTGACTCTCGAGGGTCTTGAGGTTTACTGAAGCACTGAGGAGGGGATGTACTGGTAGCTGATTGGGGGGTGTGAAAGGGAAGGAGCAACTTTAAGGGTGAAAGATGGCAAGAACGATGCGATGTGTTAGGGTACGAAACCTACCGTATCCAATGGACGAAAACTGCAGAATTATCTTCTCCATTTGCTGTGACTGGGTGATGGAAAAGAGTTATCTTTCTTTCTCCCCTCTGCCCAAGACTTGCTGTGAGCATCACGCTTCCAACCCCCCCMCCCCCCAACCTCCCTTTTCTTCTCCCCGCGGGTAATTGGAGCTTCAACATGAACTCTTCGCCGTCGCTACTCAGTCGGACCATATACGAACATCTTCCTCCTCGAATTGCACATTGGGAGTTCGTCTGCTCAATAGAGGACTGTTGCCGCTAATCCGTTCCCACCAGTGCGCATCAATACACGCTTGTCGGGAGGCAAACACCGCCGGACGCGCTCTGGCAACCACCAAGTCCTCGTACCTGTCAATGGCATTCCGCAACTCCGCAGTCGTGTCTTCTAGGTGCGGAGGTACCTGTTGAGCAAATTCCAGGACGTCGAAGATGGCGTGGTTCGCCCCCTCACCACGGTCTAGACACAGGTATTAGATCCCTCCTTTCCACTTCTGACGATGGACGGCAAACTTACACATGGCCATAGGATGCAAGGCATCTCCCACAAGCGTCACTCGGCCTGTACTTCGCAGACCCTTTGGCGGTGCCCAGTCCGACAGGTCAAGTCGCTTTACTTCGGTGTCTCCAGGAGCATTACAGACGAGTGATTTGAACGGCTCGCTCCATGATTCAGCAAACGTCTTGAGAAGCCCGAGTTTCTCATCGTTGGTATCGGGGACCGGGACGGGTGACGATTGCCCAAGCACGCCGCTGCGGATGGGCCACGAGACGACAACCTGGACAGTATACTTGTCCGTTCGCTTATCAGGGTTGTTTCCAGGCGCATCGAGGACTAGAGGTATTTCATGTCAACACCATACCCACTAGATCTCACTGGTGGAATCTGGAATGCTTTCTTACCGCTGATGTAAACATACGACCTCGTCGCAGGACAACTCCCTTGCAAGAAAAACGGATCAAGCGTCCTTACCGGCTCGATATCTTCCTTTGAGCAGTCGAGTCTGACACCCATCACTCTCACTGGAATTCGGTACCTCGGATACTGCTCGTCCGGGAACAAAGCACGGCGAATCACCGAGTTGGCACCATCGCAAGCCACGAGAAGAGTCCCTGAGGTTGATGTCCCATCCTCAAATGTCACGGTGACAGAGTCCTCTCGGTTATCGACTTGGGTGACGCTCTTATCCCACTACAACCCCATTCGATCCGGTTAGCATCATTCCGCACCACTGACAATTATCCCATCTGTCCCAGAAACGTAGCTCAAAAAGCACCAACCTTCACCTCGACACCCAGTCCGAGCAACTCCCTCAATCTTCTCCTCTCAACCCTCACCCTGCTGTTCTCTCCCACCTCTGGCACAGAAGCCTTCAACTCCCCCGTGTTCAAATCATAAAACGGGAAAGTTCCCGTTCGCCCGTCCTCAACGGCTTTCCTATCGACATATGTCTCCGGCAGTCGCTGCACCAGTTCCTCAGGCAGGAGAGAGCGGAGAGCAGCCAGGGACCAGTGAATGGTCAAGCCCCAACCCAGATTTTCCTTCTTGTCTCGAGCCGTTGGACTTGGCTCGCGGTCGAAGATGGTGAAGGGGATCGAATGGAGCTGGAGAGATTGAGCGAGGAGAAGACCGGAAATGCCGGCGCCAATGATCAAAACGTGTGGTTTTGGCTTCTGATTGCTGTCGGAGGCGTTCGATACTCCAAAGGGGGCGTTGCTTGGCATTTTGATTGAGGGTCACCAGTGGTGATACACTGACAAGTTGCAGGCGCGGAGACAGACGGCCCATTCCAGATTCCATGTGAGAGGTGGTACCGGGTTATATCTACGGCTTGGATTGGGAAAAAATGCACTTATTTTCCGGACAAGGCGGATGCACGGCGGATGTAAGTTGTCGGTAGTCAAGTCTTGGGTCGTTTTCTGGTAGTGAGAACCATGAATGTGAGCTGATATTGGTCCTCAGTTTAAGCTCGCTTGTTTGAGTTTTACGGTACAGCAAACCAGATGGGCGCCGTTGCATGAACATGGTGGAACGTGGGTTGCAATTGGGACTTGGAGGGTAGTACCTCAGTCTGACATGCCGCCACAGGGACTGGATCGGATCCCGCCTTTGACCACTCAGGAGCGTGTGTCATGTCAGCTGTGGATAGGCATATGAGGGGGATATGAAAATGATCGAGGTAAGCCGTCCCGTGTTTCCTCAAGGCACGATATCCGGAGATGAGGATATATATCACCTGCATAGCCCTCTACGACCGTTAACTCCGTCGTCAGGTTACTTTCCCTTGTGTCACCAAGAGATCAACCTTTGTATCAGTCCGCCGACGGACAGACACCACACAAAATGGCAACCATGGATCCAAGCAGCGACAAGGAAGCCGTGACGAACATCAAAGAAACAACAATTAGTCCCACCGAAAGCCTGGAGCTAGACGCAGCATGGACCTACCTCAACGAGCATCGAGATACTAGCGCCGCTGCCGATCTGGAAACCGTTGACCTCTCCTCACTTCGGAGGAAAATCGACTGGCACATTGTCCCTCTTATGCTCCTCTGCTACACCTTGCAGTTTCTCGACAAGGTCATCCTCAACGTGAGCCCCCTTCTCCCATCACATTGCCCAAGTCTGTCACCCGCTAATTTCCGAACTTCCAGTACGCCGCAGTAATGGGTCTCCCTGCCGACCTACACCTCAAAGGCAACCAATTTTCCAACATAGCCACCTTCCTCTTCGTCGGCCTGTTGTGTTTCGAGGTCCCCAACGTCTACCTCCTCCAACGTCTGCCCTCCGCCAAATGGCTCGGCGCCAACGTCACCCTTTGGGGCATCGCCACCGCCTGCGGCGCCGCTGCGCACTCCTACCGCACCATTTTGGTGTCTCGCGTGTTCTTGGGCATCTTCGAAGCCACCATCGGTCCTTCCCTCATGCTCATTAGCAGCCAGTGGTACACCAAATCGGAAGCTGCTCCTCGCTTCTCATTTTGGTATCTGGGCTTAGGCGTAGGGCAGATTGTCGGCGGATTGGTGTCGTTTGGGTTCCAGCATATTGTCCCTAGCGAGGGGAGACTGGCCGGGTGGAGGATCATGTTTGTGACGTTGGGAGTGATTACGGTTGTGGTTGGGTTGGCGGTGATTCTGGTGTTGCCGGATACCCCGATGAAGGCGAAGTGGTTGAGCGAGAGGGAGAAGGTGGCGCTTTTGAAGCATGTTAGTGTCAACCAGACGGGGATTGAGAATACGAAGAGGGGGTTTAGATGGAAAGAGGTGGTGGAGGCGGTGATGGATATGCAGGTTTGGTTGTTGTTGTTATCGGTTGTGTTGGTGAGTTTTCCATTGTCATGGTTTGATCATGGGGTATACTGACATGTTCTAGTCTTCGGTGTCGAGCGGTGTTGTGACGACATACTCGGCCACTCTCATCCGAAATCTCGGATATGCTCCCAAGAAAGCTGCCTTGATGAACACTCCCTCCGGAGCCGTCAGTATCTTCTTTACGTTGCTTGTCGGTTACGGCATCCGCAAGCAGTCCCATCGCTGGGCATGGATCATTGTCTGCATCATTCCTGCGTACGTTTCCTATTCCTCTTCTGTCCCTCTACTCTCATATCCGTCCTCACCTATTCCCCTTTCCCCTTTCCCCTTTCCATTATCCTCCCAGACTATCACTAACACACCCCCACAGCATTCTAGGAGGCGCCCTAATGTCCTTCCTTCCCACCACCAACCGCTCTGGCATTCTCGCAGGCATCTACCTCGTCAACGCCGTTGTTGCTCCCCTTCCCATCTTCTACAACTGGACCGTATCCAACATTGCCGGAACCACCAAGCGTGCTTTTGCTGCCGCCATCATCAGCGGGTCGTTTTCGCTGGGGAATATCATCGGTCCCCAGACTTTCAGAGCGGAAGATGCGCCCGAGTATAGACCGGCCAAAATTGCGGTTATGGCGACCCAGGCTGGGTGTGCGGTGACTACATTTGGTCTGTTTTTGTGGTATGCTTGGAGGAATAAAACGAGGGATGGGCAGAAAGGGGTGGAGAACGGGGAGGTAGGAGAGGTTGGGGAGAAGGAGGCTTGGAGTGGGATGACGGATTGGGAGAACAAGAGGTTTCGGTATGTGTACTAATTTGGAATAGGATGGGAGTGGAAATGATGCAGTGGTGCACTTGACCATCTGCTTTCAGTGCGTACGCAATCTGGGTATTAAAATCGGCCTGTTCGGCCAATTCTGTATAAGGCTGCTCAGGACCAGACCATATCAGTCAGTCCGTTGGCCCCTAGATGCATCCTCCTCTTCTACTTCTGTCCCTCTCAACATCGGCACCCCTTCCTCTTCTTCACCACTCTCCCTCCTACTTTCCCTCACACCCCCAACCATCTCCAAATCCGCATCCTCCTGTCCACCCCTTACCCCTTCCTTCTTCACATCCGTCTCCTTCCCCAAGACAGCCCACAACGCACTCCCAACAATCAACCCACACCCAACCACACTCCACCCACTCATCGTCCGTCCAAACACCCACCTATCAAACCCCGCCGCGAACAACATCTGCGTATAAAGCATCGCCGTCGCCCGATTTGATTGTGTTGCTCCCTTCGTCATCGTCATCGTCACCCGTCTTTCCCTTCTCCTTTCACCCTCACCCTCACCCTCGCCCCCAACGCTCCCTTTCCCATCCCCATCCTTTCCTGGCCCCGCCCCAAGTCCAGAAGTCAAAAGAAACTGCATAACAAACCCAGCAACCCCCAATCCAACCAGCAACGCCCACTGATACAAACCCCTTGGCAGTCCCCATCGAATAGCGGGTACCAAGTCCGTGGCTTCCTGTCCGATGTCCAATAAAGGACAGAGGAGCAAGGCGAGGAGGGAGACGAGGGTGCACCAGAGGCTGAAGTAGTTGACGGATATCAGGGGGTGTGTCTGGGGGCCGAGGGCGCGGATGGTGGTGTAGGCTGCGGAGGCGCCGAGGACGCTGAGGAGGGCTGAGGCTATGCCTAGGAGGCGGAGGGAGGGGGAGACGTCGGGGATACCATCGGTGGCGGAGGCGGGGGAGGTGAGGTTGGTGGTGATGGAGGTGAAGTTGCTAGGACTGGAGCCAGCGTCAAAAGAGGGCGTGGCAGTTGCTGGAGAAGAGGATGATGCGAAAAACGAAACAGGCCTCGCAATCAAAACCACTCCGGCCAACGCCACAAAGCTAGCTATCTGCTCCTTCTTGGTAAAGGGGTCTTTGAGGAGAAGGTGGGAGAGGTAGCCTGAGAGTGAGGGCGCCAAAAAGGTGATTACTGTTGCTTCGGCGATGGGGAGGTAGAGCATGGAGTACCAGAGGGGGAAGATGCCGAACTATTCTCAGTCAGTTTTATTCACTTCCGGAATCACAGTTCACACCCTTCTCTCACCCCTCCATTTACCAGTCGTCCTCCCATTTATTCCTTCACCCCTTCAACCTACCACAAACCTCCGTCCACGAACCATGCAGCCATGGAAGAAAGAATACGAAGTAGAAATAGGTACTTACAAACCCAGTAACACCCCGCAAAACCAACAACCACCGCACCTCCCTCCTCCCCCACGGCGCAGATTCGATTTTCTTCCAGTGCATGTAGAGCAGCGAGAAAAGGCTGGTTAGGAACATCCGGGCGAAGAGGATCTGGAAGGGGTGCATTCCTGCTTTTCCCTCGGTTCCCTCTTCTTCGGAGCCGGAAAGTTCGAGAAGACGAGCAGAGAGGTTCATCAAAGCCCCGAATAACTGGGCGATTGCTACTTGGAAGAGGGGCCGGTTGCGGTGGAGGAAGTTCCTTGCTCGGAATCTGAGGGACGAGGGTTTTGATAATTGACCGGCAGTGTCATGGCGGAAGGACCTTGAGGGTGACGGGGATGGAGAGCGGGAGAGGGTTCGACGGATGTGCTGGAAGGAGGGAGAGAGGAGTTCGTGCTCGGAGAAGGGGGAGGTGGTTAGGGAGCGGAGGGCTGAGGGCGTGGAGAGGTCGGGGATGTGGAGGTTGTCGCCTTTGCCGGGTTTGTTGGTGACAGCTGGGTCGGATGAGGAGGACGATGGGGATGGGGAGGCGGAGGGGAGGTTGATCATCGTGTAGGAATCTTCGCCATCGTAGGGGTTGAAGTCTGTCTTGGAGCCGGGTGGTTTATCGTAGCCGGGCATTCTGCAAGTGAATCATAAGTGGAATGATTGATGCTGTACTTTCGATGAAGGAGTCCGCGAGGCGTGAACTGAGCAATGAACCAAGGCAAACTTTGGTGACAAAAGGACCACTGGGAAAATAAACAGATGAATAAGTCTATAATGCTGGAGATACAAACAAAGATGACGATCTGCTTTAACCCATCAACAACGAACAAGAGCTAGAAGAGGGCACTCGATAGAAAGGTTGAGGTGATGTCGAAGAATGAACTGAAGATTCTGCAGGCAGCTAAGCGGAAAAGATCGGGTCACCTGCGGATATGACAATTGGGTCAATCCCCCGATCCTGTGGTGTAGGTATGCCATCACTGACGTTGACACACATATTCACATGAGGGGAAAGGCGTTAAACCCGGTCGTCAGATGTGATGTGATAGGGCTGTTGTATGTCGGCATCATCTTTCCCGAGTTGACGGATGGGTGTCGCGTGCGCAGAATGGTGGTTGGTTGGTCGGCTGGTCACTATCCGACAGCTTGACAGATCCGATGAACCAACGTGGTGGCATGGACGGTAAAACGACCCAGGCAAGCTAGGAACGTTGAACATGTTTCGATATCATTGATCTGCCATCTTCCCGCGTTCGAGCGTGTTGATAGGGAAATGACGTCGAGATAAAACCAAGCAATTGACGAGGGAAACGAGGAGGGGAAGAGGGACATTTTGGAGAAATCAGTGGTTGAGGACAATGGTATAACAATTGGCCACGGATATCTCACACTAATAGCCACCCGCCCACTATACGCATGACAAAGTTAGTGTTTGTTAGCTCATACTACTAGTGGCTCGAGCTCCCGCGCGCCAAGCTTCGCGCGCTCCCTCAAACTGGATTGCTTCTTCCTTTCAACTCATCCACGCGCGTTCAACACTTTAGCTCTTCCCAATGAGCAACATCGGTATCCTCCACGACAGCACTCGAAAATGTGATCGACTATTGCAAAATACGATCCGGCAACTTCGCGCAGTAAGATTCCTAATCATCCGGGTGCATGAAACATCCGTGAGGTACCACCAAGCACGAGAGAAGAGGGAGGCTCGGGAGGCTCCAGGGGTAACTGCTTAGATCCATAATCAGTAGGCCAGTGTGGTCCTGCATACTCTGCTGGGAGTGATGGATGCGCGTAGCGCCTTTGCTGTTCAAGATGCCAGTTTCTATCATTGAGCAATTGGCCTTCAATGTCTGACTGATGTTCGACGGTTAACTCGTTTCCAGAGTCTGCTAGCTGTTCAGTCGGCTGCTCTGTAGTTGTTAATGGTTGTGTAGGTGTCTCTTCTTGATGTAAAACCGATCCTCCAGGTGAGAGTTGCCTTTCTTCCGAGCCTTGCTCTTGTTGTGAGCCATGCTCTCCTTCGGGAGGCTGTTGTTGCTGCTCAAACATAGCCATATCAGCCATACCTCCAAGTTGTAGATTTCGACTGTGTTGGTCGTCTACTTTGCCGAACACATGCCTTTCATGTGCGAGTGTGCGCTTTCTTTGCCGACTAATCTCCGTTCTTGGGAGTGCCGTCGGACTGATATAACAAACCTACCTAGTCAGTCATCTGCAAAAGTGACAATCTCTCATAACCGATCTAGAAGTGGTGCAGGTTATGAGACTGCCTGGCTTACAAGTTTTTTGGTGAAAGTAGGCCTTTAAGCAAGACATCAATCAATCTAGCCACTTCAGGAATGTACAGAGCGCGAATCCATTCCTAGGTAGGTCTCGGTTAGCCTCTCATGAATCGTTTGATGTAGATGTGTGGGTGAAAGTCATGATGGGATATGTACCTCTTGACTCGCAAGACTGATGAATTTCCGTTCGTTCAGCTTGTTTCTCATAGTCAGTAACATGTGCATGTACAATCCATACATCCACATGATATAGCCGTGACAAACCTCATTTAAGCCTGGTATCTCAACGAGTCCCTCCTCAATGAAGGTGCCGAGACTGACGATCATGTAGCAGAAAATCCTTATTGACGCTTGGAAGGAATTATTTTGAGGTGAATCTTCTAGGAGCTCCTCTAGCCTTGTTAGCCTATTCGTTAGAAGTGGTGAAAGGTTCGGCTGGCTGTTAGGGGTAACTGAGCTGTCCGTATTCGTTGCTTTATCTTTGCCGGGTTGACGGGTCAGTTGTCCTTCATGGGCCGAACTGTTTGTTGAGATTGGCTTTGGTTGAGAGGTTTCTTGCTGTATGAGGGCTGTTACCTCTCCGGGGGCTGGCTGCTCTTCAGAGCTCGTTGGCTGTTCAGCCGATTGTTCTCCGTAGGGTGATTCCCTTTCGGAGCCAGGCAGCTCTTCGGATCCTGCACGATTTTCGGAGTCCACCTGATCTTTAACATCCGATAAGCCTCTCAAATCTGGTCCTTCTTCGATTCCTGCTTCATCTCCGGAGCCTAACTGAACTTGAGATGATGGGTGCTCTTCGGAGTTTACTGGCTGTTCGATCAGCTGCCCTTGAGATGTCGGTTGTTGGATTGGCGTCCGTTGGTTCTGACCAGTTGATTGTTCACCGGCGTGGTTTATTGCTCGTGAACCGTTTTGTTCCTGTGGAGTCTGCTCTTCTTCAGATTGATCTTGCCGTTCAATGACCTGCGGATCCGTGGATGCATGCGAAATAATAGGAGTCTGCAATTTCCTCGGCGATGGATTGCGGCAAGCCACTCGCCTTTTAGGGATCACTATCAGTCTTAAGACGATGGGGCACCGAATTACTGTGTAGTGGCGTGGCTGAGAATGGTGTGTAGCAGTTAGCCTTGAGAACTCATGCAGGGAAGTTCGAGAATGAAAACATGAATATCTTTGAGGTAAGCCACATATCATATCGCTTTCGGTCTATCTAGTACGGCTGGATAACTTGACACCATCACAGGTTTCGACACTCTTTCCCCGATCCGTTCATGCATAAGAATAAACGCTGCCTATGCCGCGTGGATGTTCAGTTCTAGATAAGGGAAAATGACAGATATTATCAGCAGCTCGAACACAGAAGAACGAAAGAACAACTCAGACCACGCGGATTTGCGCATCACTCCATTATCCCGGGCCCGCTTTTGAGAAGCGAACTATGCCTCATGTGTCGCTAAGTCGAAGCCAACAAATTCACTTGCCTTGTTTGCTGCGACTCAAACGGGCCCCAGATTGATAGTATTATATGGGGTTGGCGACTGATGCGCTTGCACTTAACCGGAGCATGCGGATCGACTCATTCCACATTGTCCTTTCGCAATAGCGACCTGTGAATGAGGAAAAGGGAAGGTGCATGCTTACCTGATGATTCAAAGTAGAGCCACGACTGCTCATGGAATAGGTTCTCTTACCATTTTCCCAGGTCCAAGTCCCTCTGGTGTCGTTTTGTCCGCCGTTGAGGTTGGAGTGACCGTTGACAGAGTTCCCGAGGCTCGCCGATGTGCTGTTGGATCGTGGGGAAACACTACCTCCGCCACCCCTGGTATGTTCTTCGACGCCATTCGCCTTTATATGGACCCTTAGCGCATCCAGCAACGGCGGAAGGCTATAACGGGTGACGGTTTGTGTGTGGTTTTCCACGGCGGGACCGATCTTTTGCACGGTCTTGAGCATACTGTCAAAGAAGGATTCGGGTTCGACCGATGAGGCATCGCCGAGGATGTGGCTTTCGCTCAGTTCTTCCTTATCAGCTTTCAACACTGCCTGCAAAGCGCACCCTGCCATCACCGCACGGGTAACAAGCAGCGCGGCGGCTTGCTCATCCGTGATCACAACCTTCCTGCCAGCGGGAATGCGGTCATGAACAATACTGGACTCAGCGCTGTCCGCGGGATCCAACTGTCTGGTGAGCCAACTGTCAAGCTTCTGGTAGCAGGTGTGAGCTTGAGTCCGGGCAGCACCAATAATGACAGGCTTAACAGCCCGAGCACCTTTGCAAACGAAGTTCCAAAGATAGTCCATAGAAACAGACACGGGTTGAGCTTCTCTCTCAGTCGGATGCGGGGTTGAGAAACGAAGAATCTTGATCTCATGTTCGGAAATGGCGTGAAGGAAGCCTTCGATATCTCTGCCGTCATCTGTGGCCGCCGCAAGGTTGCTTTCGGTATTTGAACGATGCATGACTTTTCTGCCGACCACGTCGCTTTTAGCGGTCAGAAACGTCTCATTGACTGCAAATTTCAGGCCGGCCTGGTTGAAGATAGGAACCAGCTTTTGGCCGAGCCGAGCGGCCTTGATCTGCGTGAAGCCTGTCCTTTGATAGTTTGCTCGCATGTCGTCCAAGATTTGCTGGCTGACTGGGCTCCGCTCCATACGAAGGACAGTTTGTAAAGCAGCCTCGGCGAGTACGGCGCGCTGAGCGGACCCATTTTCTGGTCTTTTCGCACCAGTCTGCGGTGCTCCAACTGCCCCCTCTAATCCGGACTCGGCAACGACGTCGTTTAGGGCATCGAGAACAACACCTCCAATGGCGGCAATGGGACCTCCAAGCGGCCCAAAAAGCGGCGAGACTATCGGTAGTGTGGTTTGGGCAATGGGCGTGACAACTCTCCCGATGGACTTGAGTATATTGAAGAAGTCGTCGTTGCTGGATTCCAGTGCAGCTTCCGCCCTGGGTCGACTGCGTTTCCAGGCATTCACGTGGCAGCAACTTCCCGATGCAATCAGGTTGAACCCAATATCCCGAACCGAGTCTCCGGGCGAGTCAATGGAGTCTTCGAGAACGCTCAGCTGGTTACCATAACGGCCTTCAATGACGCTGGCTGAATTTGACACCACTTGTTCATCGCCGTAACAGTGAGTGCCAAAGATTGACAATTCACCGCCGCGGCCTCGGAACAGGACAGGAGCGCCGGATTGGCCTAGGAGTGTGATCACCGTCAGCACCACCACACATCCAGATCCGTCGGGGTAATTGCCCGGATGCAAAGTCGGAACGGGTACTTACCTCCTCCGGTAGCGATTGTGTAATGTAGCATATGATCGCGGTCATCGTGCAGGCTCCAACTTGTCTTTCGGAACATTTCGTGCATAAGAGCGCCATCCTCGCCGTGGGGTGTAACTCTCAATGTCTTGTCTCCAGGGTAGCCCACGACTCCCAACTCCGCATCCTGTCCAACAACAGGTGTTGTGAGAATATCAATGAAGCGCAAGCTGCCAGTGAAGGGTCGGCCAACCTGAACCAGAGCGAAGTCGTAGCGCTTGTTGCCGTCCATAACCCACTGGCGGGTTGTAATAACACGGGTGGCGAACCGCTGTTGCACATCGGGGTCTGTTCCAACAGACGCCCTTCCGTGATAGCCGATGAAACACTCTATTGAGACGGCGCGGCCATGTCCAATGGTGGTTTTACCCGCGTCGCGTTCGAAAACAACGTGGCCGGCGGTAGCAAGTACATCGTCTCTAATCAGGTATCCTGTACCACTGAATCTCGAGTAAGCTAATCTGTCGTGCCACTGAGGGTCTTCCATTGTACCTACATCCAATGCTGGTCGGAGCCTTCGTATTTTGCACGAATTTTGACGATTGCTAGTAGTCGTAGTTAGTTAATGTCACAGAAGTTGAACCATACAAAGAAGTTAACACACAGCGATATTTACCACCGTCGCGGTAGTCTGCCGCATCCACAGGCGCTCGGTCATCGGTGTCAATGACAGACTCCTCATAGTTGCCTGCGAGCCTGGTTGATTCGGGCCCTGGGGGTTCAGGTACCTCTCGAGGCGGAATATTCCAGAAAGCTCCGATCGCCCGGGAAGGGTTAGGCCGATCGAGGATGTCTCTGACAGTGACCATGCTGAGCGTGATGGTAGACTAAAGGTAGCTGTGGCCAGGAAAGGACAATGAAATGGGATGCGCAGGTAATCAAGGTCGGGGTAACGGATCTGCCAACTGGGACAGTAGCAGCATTCGGCCGATGGGGGGGGGGGCAGCTGAATAGATTTGTTAGAACTCCGTCAATCTCGGCGATCTCTGACCCTTATATACATAACTACGAAATGATTGATCCTGCGCGGCCTTTGTACGTCAGTTTGCTACACTCTTTCCTACCTAGTTTCGTCCCACATCTCTGCTTTTTTCTCCGGATCATCTGCATTGAAGCCCAACGATATGAGGTGCAAAACACGGAGATGTGGGTAAATTTGGTGGAGTTGTCAGAGGTATACATGAAAATGGATTCGGGCTGCCAGCTGTTCTCGGGTTTCCATATACACAAGAAGGTATCACACTGCCCAGATATCAAAAGTCTGCAGATGGCGTCAGATAGGCTGAAGGGAGCGGGGCCAGGCTGAGGGCTTCGTCCATTGACCGCTTGAGATATTTGAAGGGAGAACGACTGAAGAAAAACATGAGGGGTCGGTAGAGAATTTGGAAGTGATATCTCAACTTCCTGATCCACCATGTTGAAGCATACCTCACCTCACCACGTGCTACGGTGGTTGTGGACATCGTGTACGGATCTGGCGTCAAAACTCTGCGAGATGGACGCAATGATGCCTTATCGCCAAGCACGTAGGGTCCATAAGGTCGATTCAAGCATCCACGCCGGCTCGCTCGGCACAAGCTGAAAGATCTGTAGAGAGTCAGTCACAATGCTCAAAGAGCGGGGGGCAGAGCCTCAATCAGATAGGCAGCATAATAATGATAAAAAAGAAGTTGACGAGGGGAAGTGAACATTGTTGAGAAGTCGGCAAGCGACGTACTTGTAAACATTAGGCATCGTTATCTTATCGATGTGACCCATAATTAGCCGGCCGGCTGGTCATTGTCGGAATGTTGTTTAACAGAGCCTAAACGAGATCCCATACATTCGACGTAGAATTCAGTTACTGTAAGTTAACGAGGCAACCACAAACCTCTTCAAACATCAGAACAATACCGCAAAAATGTTGCCTCCATTTACTCAGCTGTATGGGAAAGGATTGCGTTATCGCGATAGAGATCGAGTTTTAGGAAGGTAAGATCCGCATGGACGTTGCAGAAATTAAACATCATAGCAAGTACGGGAGCTCAAAATGTGCCGAGAATATGAATCATTAACAATATCCTGCCTACTTGGGCTGTGTCACTGTTAGTGCCTGATAGTGCACGCCGCTAACACCCATGTTTCGATCTTGAGCTACGCCCGCCAAGCTTCACGCGTTCCCTCAGAATTATTTCCCATGTTTTCACTTCTTCTCAAAACTTCAACTCATCGCAACGAGCAATGTCAACAACTGCTACGAAAGCTTCAGCGCGGCTACGAAAACGAATCTTACTGACATAGCATGCGGTCCGGCGAGTTTTTGCACCCGACTCGGACGAGAATGGTCACGATGGCGACAACCAAAAAGCTCGATGCGACGTCATCACGGCATTCGTGAATCCTTCACCCACATGACCATGGGCACGAACCAACGAGAATGGTCCACTTGAGCAAAATCATTATCTATTACAAGTTACAGTCTTCAACATCATCAGCCGACCACCTCACCCGCCAACCTACCAGAGGTCGACATCATCCACCTTAACGGCCCGCCGCAAAGTCCTTATCCAACTGCTCCTGGAACTTGATCCACTGGCCCTTGACCTTGCACGCCGCAGTCCAGTAGTTGCCCTTGGGGTCCTTGCCCAGGATGAAGAAGCCATCACACGGCTTGGCCGGTCCGTGGTTCTCCTGCACATACGAAGGCCGGCACTGCCCATCCTTCGCCTCCTTGCGAGCTGGAGAAAAGTCGACCTCGAACAGGTTCGCCTTGGACCAGTTGGAGAATCCGATCTGGTACATGCCACCGTCGCCAAAGATGATGATGGGCAGACCCGTGTTGGATGTTCGCACCATGTTGTAGTACGCCATGTGCTGCTGCCGAGTGCCCTGCTCGTTGATCGCCCGGCGGACCTGCCGTGCTACCCAGCTCAACGGCTTAGTCGACACGTCCCCGGCAGTGACTAGGACGTTACCCCAGCCGAAAGCGTTGCCGACATATGGGGCCTCGGAGGCATAAGGGATTAGGTCACCTTCGAACGCCTTACGGAGGGACATGGCAATCGATCCGGCAACCTACAAAAGTCAGCATCAATCTGGGCCACGGCGTCGGATCAACCTAAAGCACGACATCGGAAAACTTACAGTTCGCTTGGGGTCCATGTTCATGGACTCAACGACGCATCTCATGATCCAGGCCGTGATGACGTCGTTCTCGGTCAGGAACACCTTGCTTGGGTCCTCACCCTTCTCGACCGCCTCGGCCCGCAACTCCTCGAGCGCCTTCTCATATTGTGGCCTCCAGTAACTCTCCGGAATGCACACCATACCGTTATCCTTTGCTCGCAGGACCATGTCAACACCATACCCGAGGGCCCATTTGAGGATACCGCCCATTCCAACGCGTCGGTCGTTAAGGACATGCTCCTCGGTAGCCACAGCCGAGCCCGTGGCAAGGGGATCAAACGGGTCCCCATCGATGCCACACGGCGTGAGGACTTCGTTCTCCCTTCCGTGGAGGATCAACTGCCACGCATCCACCACATACTGTAGGCCGAGCGCATCGAAGGTGACGTGTTGCCATTGGAGGACAACTACGGTTTTATCGGTAAAGGAGTTGACCCGGAGGCCGAGGACGGGCTTATCGACGTTGAGGTAGTCGGTGATACCGTTGGGAGTGTAACCGGCTTCCCAGGCTAGGTCTGCCAGCAGGTCAGGGTCGCCGACAACGCAGGGACGGTCGCTTGGGACGGGGATCTTGGAGGCGGCTGGGTGAGCCGAGGCAGGCATGCCGTGGTCGACGTGAACATAGTTGATTGCCGGACGCTCGGCCGTGAACTCCTGGGGAATGTGCCATTCGGTTTTGCCTGCGGCCTGCGTGTAACGCTCCTGTCAGCAAAGATCATCGGGGGGAGGGTTCCATTGCCAAGTGTGGTAGTTCCTACGTTCTTCCTCAACCGACCTCCCAGCCTCTGCCACCCATCTCGCTTCACCAGGCTCTCAAGGGACGTCTTCAGCTTCTCCGGATCCAACACCTCGTCAAACACCATGGACACAGCCATGTTGCTGTTCTGCACCAGCACGCTGCTCTCAAAGAAGTGGAGCGGCAGCACCCGATCGGTCGGGTCCAGCGGCGCCACAGCCGCCTTACGTCCAAAGAACATGGCCATATTCTACCGAAATTCGACGATTGACTGATGCACGGAATGTGTGTGAGATGTCGAGTTCTCGTTTGTCACTCCTTTCTTTTTTTTTCCTGCTTCGAATAAAGAGAACAAAAGGCCCGGGAAAATGTTGGTCATCGACTCAATGTATTACCATCTCTCGAGGGCCCTGGACCTTCTTGTCTCACGAGCCCGAATGGGGACGGACTCCCAGTGAACTCCGAGCTGCCATTGAGAGCCAATGCATCGTCCAATGCACTCTCCGAGGCATAAGGACATTACCGTCTCATCTTCTTCTTCTTCCCCCGCCCCCGGTTCGTCCTCCGGTCCGGGGGCCCTGTCGGCCTGGCCGGGACAAAGTTGACAGTGCGTGACCGTTCCCCGGCGTCTTCCTCCCCGTTCGGCCCTGGCCACGACAATCCCAATGCAGAGCGCGGCGTGGCTGCCCTTTTTGCGAACATCGGTGCGGGAATGTCTTGGTCGAGGTAACTGCGGTGACGACGTTGACAAGGTGCCGTATGAGGACCCGGCTGACAAAAGGCTTCCCATTGGCGAACATGGGGGTTCGATGTCGCGCTACTTACCCATATCCGTTGCAACGCAGTGTAAGACATTTCATTCCAGAAAAACCAACAGACTCAACTAACTCAGCCCGACGGAATGGAAAGGAGTGGCGGTCGTTTCAGACATGGAAGAACCGTTGAACCGGCAAATAACTCAATTGCCGAAATGTGTGTTGGTTCGGTTAAGCGTCGGGAATGGAATCCTTTCGACGAAACGTCGCCCAAGATTAAAGTTGACGATATCGTCAGGACGGGAAGGTCGACTATAAGTGGGCCTACTTGGCCTTATCAATGCAACTCTACATACCTATGCGGAGCGCGAGGAACAACCGACAACCACCCCACGGGGTCAGCATGCTTGACAGGCCTAGTTATTGCAGGGTGAGATCGTGCCTAGTGTCAGATTTACTAGTGTGATTGATTAATTCTATGTCTGTGTGTATAACTGACTCGAGCTCACTACTCCAGAAGGTCTGGGGGTTCTGGGGGTAACCTATATTTGCCAAGACTTGTAATTTAGGTGGCTAGGACTCTAGTATCTAACCCCCATTTGGGTAGAATACTACCCTAGAATCTAATACACCCTCTTACTTATAGACCTCTCTAATTACCTCTTTGAGGTCAAAAGTGAAGCTATTTACACATTTCTCTTATCCTTTTATATCTTCAATCCCAATATTTCATCTAGATCTTCGAAATCAACCTCCTTTAGTATCGGAATATTATTTCCTCCGCTATTCTTTCGAAATAGTACCTCCGCTATGCCTAATAATTCCCTAAATCTCCTATACTCCAAAATCCCTAATACTTTCGTCAGTCCATCCGCTAGCATCGATTTCGTCTCCAAATATTCGATATTAAACGTCTTCTTATTAATAATCTCCTCCCTCAACTAATATCTATAAATATTTATATATTTTATCTTTGTACTAAAAGTAGGCGTTTCTTCTATAAGTGCCCTAATTGTTTACTAGTTATTATATTATAGAGTAGGGATAGGATTTTCTAATAATTTTACCCCTAGAATTAATATTAAACGGCTTATAAATAGGGTTTCCTTTACTACCTTCTCAACTGTATACAACTCTACTTCTATTGTTAACGTAGTAACCGCAATTTATTTAATTACTCCCTAATAAATTAGACTACTATAGAACTTAATAGTAAATCCTTATAAACTCTTATAATTACTCTTATTATTAGCAAACGAAGTATTAAAAGTAATTTCGAATCTATTACTACTACCGAAATAGAATACTTATATTTTTATTATTCGAAGATATCGTATAACCTTCTCGCTAGCGGCCAAATAAGTAAAACTTAAATTATAATTATATCGAATTAGTCTACTTAATAAAAATATAATATTTAGTCGAATATTAATTACTATGTATAGTAATAATCCTATATTAATTTAATAAATACGTATCTCTATATAATTAGTAATACTATTGTAAGGAACTAATTCCTTATAGCCTATAAGTATTAAAGTAAGTCGATAATTAGATTTGAATAACTTCAAAATCTTTTCGATATATACCTCTTATAACAGCTAAATCTTTCCTTAGTCTCGATCGTATATAACTTTAATACCCAAAAACTATTAGAGTTCGTCTCCTCCAATCAAATAATACTTCGACTACAATTTTATAATATATTTTTTAACTTCTTCTATTTTACCTTTATTAAACGTAAAGACGATATTATCGACGTAGTAGAATATAAGGATACCGTTCTTCTTTATAATATAGGGATCTTTAAGAATTGTCTCGAATCCTATTAATTTAAATACTCCGCTGAATTCTTATTACTACAATAAGAATACTCATCGGAGACTATATAAGGCTTTAATTAACTTAAGGACTTTACCGGGAATTTAATACCCGGGTAGTATATATATATAAATCTCCTTATTGAAGAAAGTATTAACGAAGGTATTAATTATATTATATTAAATAAATTCGAAGTTAAAACGAGTAACGAAAGCGATAATAGATCTAAAAAACCTCCTTACTAAAGTAGAGGCGTACGTATCCGCTCCCGTTTTACTCTATTAATTACCTTTTACGACGAATTTTATTTTATACTTATTAAAAGTACTATTCTTATTAAATTTATAAATATATACTTATATACAATCGAAAATTTACTTACCTCGTACCCGTAATATATTACTATTAATTTTAATCTACGTCTTTATATTTTTATAATTCTATAAGTAAATTTCTTCTACTTTCTTAAATAAATAACTGAGTAAATAATTATTAAAATCTCTATAATATTTAAGTATAAATAATAGCCCTCGTCGGTAAACTCTATTAAAACGGCCAAATTTAATAATTAGTTATTATACCTCCGCCTTAATAATTATTTTACTAATTGTTTTAACTACTAATTATAATAATTTACTAACGTAAAAAGTAATTTCCTATAATTCTTATTAATAGAAGTACTTATCGATAGCTCGGTCAATTAAATAATTAATACAAAATACGGCCGGCGGGGTAAATAGAAGCGACGGGTATAACCCTATAATATACTTAATAAACATCTTTCCTATATTAGGCTACTAATTAACAATTTTTTATAATTAATTATTCTCCTCTTAGGAGTCTTCTTAATATTATTCGTAATCTCTATTAAAGAGGTTCGATAGGAGCGGCTCGATATTTACGTTATCGACGTCGTTCTATAAGCCGTAGCCTTCTCTCTCTAATAGCTCGGATACCCCCGAAGGTTAATTAAGCGGTTCTTTAATTTTATTAAGTAAATCTGCTAATTCCTTACTACTTATTTAGAAGTCCTCTTTCAACTTCTTAAAATTTAGGTTATAAGTAATCTCCTTATTAAAGATCATATCCCTAATCTAAACAATCCAATTTATATATAAATTCTATATATAATAGATAAAAATCGCTAAATAATTAATAAAGAACCCTATTTATACTTTAAGTAAATACTTCTAACGCTATTTCTCTTTCTTCTAAGTAGTATTTATTATAGTAAATACTTTATAACTATAGACTTTAAAGTAATTTAAATCTAATTTACAAACTTCCTATTAATTATTTTATTATATAATATAAGTATAAAACCGTTCGAAGGGGGATTTCTAATTATAAAAGTAATAAGGGGATCGATTAATAAAGTAAATTATTACGCTAATAATTTCTAACTACAAATCTATTAGGAACTTCGAATTTATCGATATAGTATTATATCTTTCTTTAATAATACCCCCTAAATACTTTACTCTACCGTTCTATACTTATATATTAGGAGTAAAGGGTTCAAAACTCGCTCCTCGCTATAACAATCTTTATTAAACCTTATTACTTATAAACTCATTATTGAATTCGAAGATTTTAACCCTAATATTATATTAATATCGCAATATATCGATATAAAATACTAGCGTAATAATTATAATAACCGTTTAATAATTTAAGAAATAATAATCCCAAATATAATTAGATTATTAGTAAATAATAAGGAGGAGATATTTAACGCCGTTACTTCCTTCGTCGAATTCGAGGAAATTAATAGCGAATCTTTCTCTTAATTTATAACTGTAGTCTCTAATTACACGGCTAACTTATCGTTTAATCTTTACTATAGTATATATATCGTATTTAACCGAAGGGATACTATATAATTTAATACTATTAATATTCTAAACGTAATCGATTACTTAAAGTCCCGGATAGCCGAGTCGTAAATACTATATATCTACTATCTACTTAAAGGGGTGCTTCGTATAAAAATTAATTTCGTAGTAGTACGTTACGAACGAAGCTCTAGTAAATAAAAGTAGGATAGTCTTAATAATTGTTTAATTATAAATAATATTCAAATAATAAAAGAATAAACTGTTAGACTTCTTCAAATAGTTATTTAATAATCGGTAATCCTAATAAAAACCCTACCTTCGCAATTAGAAATAGGAAACGAAATTAATAGCGAAATTAAGGCAAAAGGCAACCTCCTTTAATTATAGTTTTAAAGGACTGTTCTTACCCTTAATAATAATATTAACCTCCCTAAAACTTTTAATCGCTATTTAAATATTACTAACCTACAAAAAATTATCCGGATTAATATAATGAAAGTAAAGGAAATAAATAATTTTATTAAATACGTAAAGTGAATTATTAAAATCGAAAATCGCTAAATTTTTAAGAGGGTAAATCTCCTTTCCAATTTAATATACCTTGCTAATTTAAAAAGTTATTCTATAAGCAAAATCTCGAATCGTAATAAATAATTATACGTTTTCCTCCTTCTTAAAAGCTTTTTCCCCCTTACCGCTATTCTCAACTATAATTTTTATAACTTCTTTAGTAAATTCAAGGTCCTTCGCAAAATTGGCTTTAATAACGTATTAAATAGAAGGGAATAACTTCGTAATATACTTTAACTTCGTATTTAAATTAACGTACTAATAGTCTTTATAAGAATACGGTCCTCTTTCGTATATTTTATATATAAGAACGTCAAATCTCTTATATAATTAAATTTTAATTTTATCCGATTAGAACTTCCTTTTTCCTTTAGAGCCTCTTAATTTCTTATTCTTACCTTCTTAACGAATATCCTTATTGTTAATATTCTTATTTTAACTCTTACTACTATACTTCTAACTATTATACTCAATACCAATCTCGCCAATATTAAAAGCGTTGCGATATCCTCCCTTCCTAATAATAACCCTATATCTCGTAGTATTAATACTATATCTCTTAAAGTCTTTATAGATTACTATATAATTGAATATCCTATTAGCTATTTCCTTATCAAATTTCCAAATACCTTCGTACTATTTAAAGCGTACAATTCTAATTATATTAACAAAATTAATATACTATAAACTAACGACCTTAATTTCTCCAACTCCTATAACCTAACCGTTACTTATAGTAATAGATTAAACTTAAAGCTAATTAGTCTAATTCTTAAATTCCTTTATCAAGACAATAACAACTTTATAGTACTACTTCTTAGTTTTAATCTACTTATCGACGGCCTAATAATTTATTATATTCTTAAGCTTTTAATATTACTTATTAATCTACTATTCTTCCTTTATAGCGCTATCCTATAGTCCGTAGTTAATTAATAATCTTATTTAAGTACGTATAACTTTATTACTAATTACGAATTCCTTCCAATCCTTTTTATTATCGGAGTAAAACGTAAATTCCAATTTAAATAATTATTTATTAATTAAGTCCGCCTCGTTAGTAAAGGTATTGAAGAGGATCTCGTCCCTAATTTAATACTCGATAGGTACTTTCCGGGATTGCCTAATTATATTTACGATAATATAAATAATTACTCCGCTATCGAGTAGAATAAACTCTGCTTTAGCCTCGTTAATATAGGTTTTAACAACCTTTGTAATAGAGTAATAGTTAGGATCAGGCTATCTCGGCGTAGTAGGCTTTTCGATAGTATTTTAAAACTATTCCTTAAACGTATCCGAATTATATTTTAACTAGAGTATAGGCTCCTAGCGGATTTAATTATCGCTATCCTTTAGGTAGGTAATATTCTCTTTAATATCGTTAAACTTTAACTAAGATATCGTATAGGTATTATTATCGTATTATTTATTACTAATTCGTAATACTAATCGTTGTATTGATAAAGCGCGTATTAGACTATTAATTGTCAGATTTACTGGTGTAATTAATTAATTCTATATCTATATATATAACTAACTCGAGCTCACTACTCCAGAAGGTCTAGGGGTTCTAGGGGTAACCTATATTTGCCAAGACCTGTAATTCAGGTGGCTGGGACTCTGGCATCTAACCCCCATCTGGGTAGAATGCTACCCTGGAATCTAACACCTGGCGACTTCCTTGCCTCGCTTGCAAGAGAAATGCCAATACGCCCCCAAACCCCGGAAAGAAACGATGGCGTGGAACATGCAGAATTTTGCCATATCTACAGTAGTTGGCGTCCACTCTCCGCGGCCGCCCGCAAGCCTCGATTCCTTCTTTATGCTGCTGTAACGATCAAATGATATTGTTTTCTGGTTCTCGGTCTTGGACCGGTCTTGGGATGTGGGAGGAGGTCGGTTCGACGAAGCCGAAGCACGTCGGAACCACTGGCAATGGCACGTTCCCCCTGATGATCGTTGCTCACAACGGCGTCGATGTTACCTTCATTTGTCTTCTGGTATCGATGAAACCTCAGCAGGGAAATGTCAGAAGTTCATGTACGCCGTCAGGGGAAACCTGGGGTGGTGTCAAAGCTGAACGGAGAAAATCCTCTTGTGTTTCTTCGTTTCTCGCCCCCCAGAAAGAATTCCCCTCTCCTTCGGTTCCTACCCGTTTCTGATTTTCACTTATCTGTAGTCATTCGTTTGTTGCTATCCACAGATCCGGTTTCCAACTCACTCCACTCCTTTAAACCATCCACACTGCACTAGGCTGTCGGTGTCTATCAAGCGGATACTCCCCACACCACACTTGCATACCCAGCAGGAGTTCGCAAGGTCGAGGGTTGTTGTTTTGTTGTCGTCGTTGTCCTTGTTACAAGCCCGTGCGAGCCGCAGAGCCTCACAGCCCAGACCGCCGCCATCATGGAGTTCACTCCCGAGATGCTGGCGATGCCATCGCAGCTTCCGGGAAAGCCCTACAACGACTTGCAGATCGGAACATTCATCGGTTTTGGCGTCACATACTTTGTCGCCACCCTGTTCTTGGGTTTTCGATACCTCCAGGCTGTGAAGATCACGAAAAAGGTTGAGTTGGATCTAGGTAAGTGATCACTCACGATGGTTCATTGATATGAGGATGAGTAACTAACCTTCGTCAACAGTTGTCCTCACGATATCATGGGTCTTAGCACTGGTGTACTTCATCACCATGTACCAATGTGAGTTCCCGTCATCCATCCCAAGTCAATCATTATGTCTAACCACCATCATCATCAGTAATGGCATTCGGCTGGGCCCGCCACACCTCCGAACTAATGCCCATCGACTTCGTCAACTTCAACAAAGGCCTGCTCCCCAACACCCTGACCTACCTAATCACGCCCGCCGTCACCAAAATGGCCATGTGCGCCGTCCTCTACCGCATCTCCCCCTCGCGCGCCTACCGCATCATCGTCATCGTCATCGCCCTCGCCATCTTCGCCTACACCCTCACTCTGACCTCCATCACCGGCGGCCCCTGCAACCCTCTCAAGACCGGCACGACCAAGTGCCTCGAAAACGTCGCCCTCTCCCAAGCCGTCCTCAACATCGCCTCCGACCTCGCCGTCATCGCCGTCCCCATCCCCACCATCCACAAGATCCAAACCTCGCTCAAGCAAAAGTGCTTCGTCGGCGCCCTCCTCTGCTTGGGATCGGGAGTCGTGGTCTGCTCCATCGTTCGCCTCCCGCAGGTCCTCGCCCTCGACACCTCGGACCCTACAGTCGACATCACCTACCAAGAGGGCGTTTTGGGCGTGTGGTCCATTATCGAAGTTAATTTAGGTATCGTGTGCGGATGCGGGATGAGGCTCAAGCAGCTTATTCAGCGGTACTGGCCTAGATTGGGCATGGGCAGCTGGGGAAGCTCGGCGAAGCGGAGCCAGAACGGTGGTACGCATGGGACGTCGAGCGGGATGAGGACGGGCGAGTCTGGGAATGGAGGCAGTCGGATGGGTACGACGGGGATGGGTGCGGGTGCGGGACATGTGCATGGGACGAAGCAGGATGGGAGGTATCAGTTGCATTCGATCCAGAAGGGGAATAAGGATGAGACGTTTGTGAATGTGGAGGGTAGGGATGGGGGGAGTACGGATAGTATTTTGAGGTGAACGCTAATGAAGGGTTGATGAAGGGTTGATGAAGGGTTGATGATTGAATTGTCTTTGAAGATTTGAGGAAAGGATCGATTTGAAGGATTTGAGCAAAGGACTTGAATGGGATAAGAGGGAATGAAAGGAAGGGATGAAGGATTATGGTTTTTTTTTTTTGGAATACGGCATACATGATTGAATCGGAAAGACACATCGACACCGACATCGACATTATGCAGCACTTGACGGAAGGAAGGTTGAAGGGGAAAACAGCACCTTGTACCACCTCCCCCGACTAACACACAAAACACCAATACCAAAATCAAACGCCATCCACCATCCACCTATCCATCACGAAAGGGAAAAATAGGGTACATATTGGGGTTTCGGATTTTCTCTTATTTTTTTTCTTTTCGTACACTCATTCCATGTAACATTATAGACCATAGACATGCACACACAGCACAAAAAGCAGAGCGTTGTCGTTTTTTTTTCATGTCTTGAAAGTTGCCCTTTCCTGAATTGTATTTCCTATCGCCTTCAGTTTTCCCCCGGCATACATATGTTACAGTGGTTGGCTTGGCACTGTACTAAACGCAGCCAAGCTAAGCCAAGCGCTGTACCCCTTGAATCCATTCCCCACATTTGCCGCGGTAGCTTTCCTCCGACATTTCCCAGGAATCAGGATCGAGATTCATCACGCGAATGCGAAATGTACCTCGGCCGGCAGTTGAAAACACCATTCATATGCCATTTCAAATGTTGGTGAAGTTCCTGATTTTTTGGACGTTGCAGGGGAGGAAGTATGGGAAAGCGTGTGATGAGGAGATTTGAATGCCGATCAACTGGAGATGGTTGTGAAGGATGTTTTGGTCTAGGGCTGACCAAGCTGCCTCGGGCCGCCCGACTCCCGAGGTGCCCGTGCTCGCTGTGGAAATGGAAGCCGGAGTGGAAGCCTGGAAGCCTGGACTGAGCACACCGCCTTCATATGAAGCAAAACTCATTGAGGACACTCGAAAAATCGACCGCCCTCCACCCATAAAACTCTTATACAATTACCTATATCATGCTGTTCTTTGGCTAAACTGTCTGTCCGAAGAGTTTTTGAATTGATTCGTTGACATTTGTTGCAGCAATTCAAAGCTCGAAAGTTCATCCCGAAACCGCGAATTCTTGTTCTTGCCAGCTACCTCTACTGCCCTGAGCCACTGCGGCCCGCTTAATCCCGCAATACCTTATCCGCTCCAGGCTCCGGCCCGCTGTAAATCCACTAACAATTTCCCGCCACGCGCCGCCGTTGGGTTTGCTTCCGGGCAGGCATCATCCTGTTACGATTCAGCCCTATCTTTGCTCATCCTGCTGATCGAAACTTCTGATCAAGAGTGAAGGCATTCACAACCCAACCTCGGGAGATTTCTTCGACGCGTGGTTTGCAAGCTTGCAATACTCTGACTATTTGCATCGCCAGTCGTGCGAAAACCGAAAGCAAACAACTCCCGCTCCGTCCGGCGTCCAGAAATTGGTGGTGCATCAAGAGACCATGGATGATGGATTACCTATGGGTGGTGACATGACGTGATATCACGCCGACGGGCCGTCCCTTGACTTGTCTTACAGCGTCGGGCGGATGTGGCTGCCATATCGAGCCAACAAACATTTGCCTTTGAAGAAAACTACGACAATTCTTTTCTTTTCTTTAAATTTTTTTTTTCTTATCATACGATACCTGATAGGATCCATTGCGCCGTCACCTGAGAGCAGCATTCTTGAAAGCGAGGTGGAAAGGCGCCCTTTCGTCGGATTCTGACTAGAATTGCTGGAATGCTGGACAATATGATGGAAAGGTGAAGGCTGGAATGAAGGGGAGAGATGAAGATACCTAATCGATGATCAAAGACATCAGATGATGCTCAATTGATGGCTTTCAGGACAAAATTCGGACTTGGTGGTTTGGTGCGACCTTTCACCTGCCGTGGTGGCAGCAACCACCAAAACTTAACAAAAAAGAAACTGAACTATAAGACTGAACTAGCACGCATGCTTGTATGTCCGTGTTTTCACGAACACAACAGCCGCTTTCATCCATTTACCTACAATGTTCCATCTTTCACTCTAAGGTAGAGGTACTTATGACCTAACCTTCTCGAACTCTCACTTCAACGATCATGCAAATTCTAGTATCCCCGCGACAGTCAGCGCTGACATTGAGAATGGAGTCTATTTATTAACTTGCTGTCATCCTTCCAGCCCGTCATTCCAATTTACTCCTCCTTCCCTTCGGGCTCTCAGCAATTCATCACCTAAGTTTGATCGCTAGTCAAACCAACATGGCCAGCCACAACGATAACGCCAATTTAGCATCGGTCCAAGCTTCACTCTATGAACTGAGTCAGCACGTCTTGACGGTGCAGCAAAAGATCCGAGTCCTCGATCAAGATATCCAACAGTTGAGGAACAGCGGACAGGAGGAGATTGTGACTCCAGATCCCGACTCTAGCCCCCCAGCCGCCCATGATAACAGAGTCGAGCTGGAGAGCATTGAGCTGGAGGACATCGAGCTGGACAACATCGAGCTGGACAACATCGAGTTGGAGAACATGCAGACAGAACCGGTCGAGGTCGTGGATAACGCCACCCAGCTTTCCAGAGTGATGATGGACGCAATTACCGGACTGTACGATTGCGTCAGCTGTATCGACATCCCCCCAGAGTTCGTTTTCTCTGCGCTCGTCAAACTGTACAACTCACAGTCACCCGGGGACAGGCGCATGTTGAAAAGATGGGAGGACTTTCAACGACACGGGGTGCTCGACTTCAGCTATTGCTTGCATGGTATCCTCTACTGGGGACACGATGATGATGATCATTCACGAAATCTGCGTGTAGCCGACGGAACATGTTATTGTAGGCCGAATTTGAGAACGGTGAATGATGTGCCGATCAACCGGACCACGAGGTGCATCCGGGTGAAAAGAGATGGGCGGAAAGATGAACATGGGAAGTTGTGCTTTTCTTGGGGGAAGAGGGTGGGACCTTGCCAGGATTTGACCAAGTGGGAGTAAGCGGATGGCATGGCTGCGGGATCAAACTGATTTCCAGAGATCCCATAGAAGAGTGTTGATGGATGGAAGATGGACAGATGGGATCAGATGGCAGACAGAGCCGCAACGAGAGTGCCAAGGACAGATTGTCGGGACCGGATGAGAAAGAGACAGCCAGAGCAGCGAATTGATCTGAGCGCGACCTGACCGGCATTTGAATTGCTCCTTCCCGTTCATTCCTCCTACGTCCCTTGTGATGACTAAACTTCCCACTGCAGTGCGTGACGGGACCCCGCCTCGATCTCAAAAGAGCAGAGGGAAGGGGCTATCTCGGAAACCACAAACCCGTGGATTCAAGTTGTTCTGGATGACATTTCCTGGATTCGTGCATCTCGGCTCGGAGCATCACTTTGCGGATTTTACGTAAGTGCCTCTCTGCCCCCGCCCTCCAGAATGATGCACCCGACGGTCGTCATCAACCACAAATGCAAGACAAAAAGGCCCGAAAAAAATAGGATGCATCACCGAGGACGCGCATGCGTCTGGTATGCTTGTCCAGTTGTCCTCTTGTGTCCGTGCCGGTCCGTCGGGTGCCCCCCACTGGTTGATTAAATACATACATGGCTCTGCGTCAACATCTTGTCCCTACATAAACCTTTCTTTCCCCTCTTTCTTTCCCTGTTCTTCCCCTCTTTCTCCTCGCCCATCAGTTTCACTCTCTGATATCCTGCAACTTGCAAATCATCGACACCACCCATCTCGACCACACCCATCCCGGTCAACATGGGAGCCGGAACGGCCAAACCCGTCCAGGGCCCAGAGACCAAACTCGAATCTTTCAGGGCGAGATATTCCATCCCTATCCCTGCCAATAATGTAAGATGGAGCACGAATGATGGGAATGATGAGATGTATAGTGGGTAATCCAGCTAACTGCTAGAGAAGGGAGCCAACTATAAAGCTGGCGATCACACACATGACCCAGAGAGCTACACACAGAAAGGGCTCGGGAACGTGTGGCCAGACTGCATGGCATATGCCCTGCAGCCGGATGAACAGGCGTATCTGGGCGTTTACGGCCAGAATCTCCTCACAGATAATCGCGTGCAAGAACCTTCGAACCAGCGATCGTCAAGCGGCCATGGCCAGTCTACCTACGACTACCTAAGCACCTCTACGAGCGTCAACGTGATCCCCCAGACCAGGGCCGCATTCGAAGCCGCATCCGAAGCCGCTGAGCTCCGTGCTCGGGAGGAGTGGTGCAAGCAATTCGAGCAGCCCGAGAAGGAGATAAATGAGAGTTTGAAGCGGTGGAAGCTACGGTGGAAGGAGAGGGAGGAGAATTTGGATAACTACACCAACAACGCGCAACACACGCAAGCGAACAAGAAGGATAAAACGATGCCGGAGCCCGATTCTACTACGGTACCTGATCTTAGGCCAGACGTACTGAAGTGGTGGGCGAAGCAGTTGCCAGGAATCCCGGGCAACAATGAAGATTGGAAGCTTTTGAGCCGTGGGCAATTGGATGACATCTTGGCCTGCTGTGCGGAATTGAGGAAAAAAGTGGAGAAGGTGCAGGAAGAGCTGGAGAAAGAGATGGAGAAGGAGAAGAAGAGGAGGAACAACGGTGAGGAGAAGAAGTGGCGTCTACGAATCCGTTACCGCTTGCCAGATGGGACAAGCGGCATCATGACCATGAGCAAATTTTGGGCCCTCTTTGCCAATAAGCTCCGTGCTCTGGACGAGAGAGAGGAAGAGCTGAAGAAGCTGCGGGAGGAGAAAGAGAAGGAGGAGGAGAAGGAGAATTTGGACACCAACACCAACACCAACAACGCGCAACACACCCAAGCGAACAAGAAGGATGAGATGGTGCCTGAACCCGATTCTGCGACGGTACTTGATTCTTGGCCAAAAGGGAGAATTCCGCCCCTCTATGCCGCTAGGGTCCGTGTTCTGAAGGAGCGGACGAAGCGGCTCGATTGGTGGATGAAGGAGGATTACCGTACACTCAGCCGGTACCCCACGCTATATTATGAGATAAACTGTCTAATATGCACGGCGATATTTTCGGCTATCTGGCCGGATTATGCGGGCTTCTGGCCGGAATTGTATGCCCATATAATCGGCTGTTCTTCCTGCGACGCCAGCTCTGACCTCGACGCATCAATCAGCAACGACACACATTGCCTAAGACACGGCCAAGCGATCCACGAGAATGGAGAAACACCTGAGCCTGATTCTACGACCGTACCTTATCCTGGACACCTTTGCTTTTCGCCTGAACAGCGTCACGCTCTTTTCGACCTTTTGGATAAGCTGGAGAAAGGGCTGAAAGAGGAGAAGGAAATGAAGGACTGGCTGCTGAAGGAGTTCAAGAATGTGGATCCGTATGAAGAAGAAGAAGAGGAGGAGGAGGGAGATACAGACGGTTCGTCTTCATACGGATCCAGCTCCGACTTCGACGAATCTTCCGACAGCGACACAGATAGCCTAGGTCACGGACAAGCGGTCCAAGAGTCTAGGGAGACACCCAAGCCCAATTCTACAACGGTACCTGATCCTGGACGCTTTCAGGTAACGCGAAAACAGATACTTTTTTTCCGCTGTCTGAATGAGCTGGAGACAAGGCTAAAGCAGGAAAAGGAGCTGAAGAAGTTGAAGAAGGCGGAGATGGAAGAAGAAAAAGAGGAAGAGGAGGATGAGGAGGATGAGGACGAGGACGACGAGGAGGAGGAGGATGAGGACGAGGAGGACGAGGACCGGGAAGATACAGACGGTTCGTCTTCATACGGATCCAGCTCCGAACTTGATAGCCCAGGACACGGGCAAGCGATCACACCCAAGCCCGATTCTACAACGGTACCTGATCCTAGGACAGCCGAACACGAGTGCTGCGAAACAATCCCGGACGCCAATGTAGTTGGGACAAGCATGACCTTTCCGGACAAATTCATACCCGCTAAGACACCGCCGGCTTGGATTCTCGATTGGCTCCGCCCTTTGAATAAGATGTTTGAATTGTTGACAGAGGTTGAGGAGGAGGTAAAGGCGTTTGAGCTGAAGAAGGAGGAGGGGGAGGTGGAGGAGGAGGAGGAGATTCGGTGTGCCAACAGGGTCCGCCTTTTGAATGAGATGGGCAAAAAGTTCAAAGAGGGGTTGGACGAGGTTTGGGAATATATGGAGAAGGAGGGGTTTATGGGGAGGGTTATATCGTGGGATGAGTATATGTTGATGAAGAAGAAGAGGAAGGAGGGGGAGGAGGAGGAGAAGAAGAAGAAGGAGGAGGAGGAGGAGGAGGAGGAGGAGAAGGAGGAGGAGAAGGAAGAAGAAGAAGAAGAAGAGGAGGATGAGGAGGAACAACAAGAGGAGGGGGAGGAGGAGGAGTGGAAGGATCCAGATGGTTCGTCTTCATGCGGAGCCAGTTCCGACCTTAACGACATGGAGGTATCGAGCAGCGACAAAGATAGCCCAGGACATGGGCAAGCGATCACACCCAAGCCCGATTCTTCAACGGTACCAGATCCTACGACAGCCGAACAGCCGTACCGCATAACATTCTTTTCCACAACATTAACATTCCCGGACATTAATGCAGCTAGGGCATGGATAGCCTCGGAGCGTATACGCCTTGAAAAAGAGGAGGCCTCGCTTGACCGTGTGGCCGGCTTTCTCGAGGAGGAGAAGAAAGAGCTGGAGGAGTTGAAGAAAAAGCTGGAAGAGGAGAGGGGTAGATATGGTTCGTATTCATACGTACAGGTAGCCAGTTCCGACCTCAACGACATGGAGATATCGAGCAGCGACAAAGTTAGCCCAGCACCCGGGCAAGAAATCCAGGAGCCTAGAGAGACACGCGAGCCTGAGCTCGATGCTGTGATGGCATTGGTCTCTGACGCCACTGAGCCGACCAGTCGCGATTCCGTAACTTCAGCTCTTCCTCCTGGAAAGCTGATCAGGCGTAAGACCAAGGATGTGGACCCCAAGAAGTGCAATATCTTGGCCTTCTTGGAAAAGGAAGAGAAGCCAACCATGCATTCTCAGGTTGTGAGATGGCTAACGACTACCACGAAGGATGACACGACAGAAGTCATCACGATTACGGAGTTGCCTGCCGACTCGGGCAATTTGGATTCTTCTAACGAAACATCTGCTGGGCTAGAGGAGGACTGGGGGAGCTGGATACCAAATCCATGGGTGGAAAAGATCGCTTATCACCACAAAATGTCCGGCTGGACTTACCACCATCCCTCACCAGCGTGGTCGTTTGACCATTATCCTCAGATGGGCTGGACCTACTACGATCCTTTGCCGACTTGGTCTTACTACGATCCTAGTGTTGCGGATAAGGTTCATTACTACTATCCCTCGCCCCATTTGTCTGTTCACCATCCCACGCAAACTTGGTATTATTACGATGATGCGATGGGCTGGACTTACTGCGATCACGTGCGAGCTTGGGAATATCTGCATCCTGAGCCGTATGCGCCTCACGTCTGCCCGGGGAACTCGCCAGATTGGACTTATTACCGTTCTTTTACGGGTCCGACTGCTATGATTTGAGCTCTTGTGCGTCAGGGGAAGAGAGAAAGTCATACTCGCCGGGATTCGCAGCACCTCCTGCCTTATTTGCCAAGTTTGCCTGGTCTCGGGGACGCCTCGATCCATGAGGAGTATTGTGCTGCCTCGTCTTTATGTTCCTTGGGTGTTGCCTTTACGCACATTTTTTTCTTTTCGATTTGGTGTCAGTCTGCTGAAACCACGCAAATGCATCGGGCGCTGGTGGCGAGTTGGGTAATGGAAAAAATCTGCATTTCAGTCTTTGCTTGGAAAGGGAGGGGCACATGATGGTTGGATTTGGTTATGTTTATGTTAACAGAAAGGAGGCAGAGAAGACAGGTTGTCTGTCGAAAGTCACGAATAAGTGGTGGATATGGTACAATGAGCTCATGTCGTGACGATGTGCTCATGTATGGGTTGTTTTGACGGTCGCCCTTTTCATACTTGTGTCCTTTCGTTGACAAGCAAAGGGATCTTCATTGGACACAAAGGGCATCTTTCGGGGGAAAAAAAGCAAGGAATGATGATGAGCTAGGTAGTATGTTAGTAGACTCAATTCAAAGTTTTTGCAAATCTCTTCTTGTACGGCAAGCTTGAGTTGGCTAACAATCATTGTGTCCTGAATGTGCAAAGAACGGGAAAAAAAGGGAATCATCCACGATGGGCCCTCTCCATGCCGGACATGTAGTAGCACATGATATCGTGCAGGCCCTGGCCCCGAAGCACATCAGACACTGCCTTCCACAACTGGCTCCCCCTCCGCCCCGATTTCTTTTTTCTTCTTCTTTTTTTTCTTTTTTTTTCTTTTTTTTTCCCCCCTGAAGGTACCTGTCAGGACCGGGCCCTGCACCGCTGACCACCTACCGCACGTTGAAGGAAGGAAGTAGTAGATATAGCAGAAGGCACACCCGATGGTGAAGAAGGAACCTATTACGGCACAGAAGGAACTCAGGCAGGGCATTTGCGGAAGGAAGCCACTCCCAAGGTCAACCCGGCTGACTGATTGGAAGCCTCGCTGGCCACAAGAAAGTTTGTATACAAACCGAGGTCCCCCTAGCCTTTTTGCCGGTCTCTCTCCTTCCACAGAATCAAGCACTTCGCCAACTCTTTGGGTCACATACTTCCAATTGCCTTACAGTGCCTTCCCTTTCTACCTACTTTTGCAAGAATCTGGCATCGTTCGACTGGGGATCAATCCTGGAACCATGAAAGCATCGCATTCTCTCCGCTACATCCCTCCCGGGTGATAGGTACTTCCATATTATTTCGCATTACCTTTTCCTGCCCCCCTCCCATTCTCCCAATTCGAGGCTTTCTACTTGGTTTTAGAGATTGGGTTTCCCACCAACGTTCCTCTTCTCTGTTGCACACTGCTGTTTCGGCCGTGTCTCCAACAAGTCCTTGGCGGTACCTAAGCTTTTCTCCAGAGTATTTGCCCTCGCTCCTCCCATCATTATCCCTTCCGCATCTTGCACCTCCGATTTTATGGATAAGGAAAATTTCCCGGCATCTCCAACTTTCAAACCCTTCCAATTACTTTGATAGCATGCTGACTGAACTTTCCTTCCGCTTTTCTCCCTTCCGCCTCATCCGCTTCTCGCTTCCTCCACCGCGACATCCACGCGACATCCTGTCCAAGGCTGCCGTGAGGGGATCAGAACCGCTGGAGGTGATCTTGGCAATTGCGGGAGAGAAGTTCGCAGTGATATTGTCTCTTATCTAAGAGGTACGTTTTGTTGCAGAGACATGATACCCTTTTCACCATATCCAAAGAAAGAGAAATCGAAGGTCTGGCTGGTGAACAAGATCAAAAGCAGCAGTGACATTGGTTGACGGAGCCCTGAGGATGACGACTTTCAACACCCATGAGAAAGACAGCGGGATTGCTCAACGTTCCCAGCGTCCTGGATCAGGACGATGCCCGATATGCTCTCCCCAATGAAACGCGAGTTTGCCATCCTCGCACCTCTTAACCCGGATGCATTTGACTGCCTTATTGACGAAAGCAGGTCCAAGTGGGAGGCTAGGTCTGCAGAAGCATGTCCCCGCGGCGACTTGTGGATCCTTGTGTCCGCGATAGAAGACGCCGTAAAGACAATACCGGAAATCCATTTTGGCATCTTCCTGGAAGTCCCTCCAACGATCGAGTTGATGACCCCCAAATACGGAATAGAAGCGATGGATGGCCATGATGATCCACTCCTCATTGATTCCCGGTTCATGGAGCGCATCAGCGACCCCACTAACAGCATCCCACACAGCTAGGTCGAGGAGAGTTTTGTCTTCACGTGTGCCACCAAGCCCCCAAGGACCAAGGTCGATGTTATTCTTATTATCATCATCTGTCTCGCTCTCCTCCTTGCAGAGTAGTAACGTCGCCGTCTGGCTGCCGCGCACTTTTGCGGCCAATGTTGTCTCGATGTTTCTGAGCGCTTTTTGGGGGCGGGATGACGCTGCGCTGTTAGCAGCTGCGCAGCTGGCGCAGGTAGACGACGTGCTCTTCTGGCTCTGGCATTGGCTCTGGTTTTTCTTCAGCTCTGCTAGGTCCGATTTGACGGCTTGGAGGTCGGAAGTTAGAGAGAGGAGGAGCTGCTTGATTTCCGAGAGCTCGGAGTTGGCGGACTTTTTGGGCGGCATGTTTCCTTGGGTGACTAGGCTTGGAGGTGAAGGCCCGAATGGATTGGTGAGGAGAAACACCTTTTGCGATAAAATGGAGGTTGAAATGGTGACGGGATGCAAATGGAGATGCAAACGGTGGAAGCTTTTGCATTGTGGACATCCACTAACAGAAAGTGTAACTTGAGCTGTTAGGACTAACAATTATTTTGGTGAGCGAAAGGCAGAACGGAGACCGTGTGCCCTATGATTTCGATAGTGTAAAGGGTATTTTGCATGGCAATACCCGCTAATTACGCTAACTTGCTAACAAGCATTTTAGCGGCCGCTCTCGAGCTCGTACCTAACTCCAAACGCCAACTCCGTCAGGTGTTTCTCGCCCTCCGATCCCATCTTCCCAGACGGAGGCTTCTCAACTTCGGACCCTCCCCTCTTCCCAGCTAGTGACTCCCTCACGGGCCTCGAAACATAGATGATCAAGTCCTCCGGGCCATCTGGCTCCGACCCCGTCCACGGAACCGGCCCTAGTTCCGTCCCTCGGTCCCTATAACCCCGGCCCCACCAAAGCCGAGACATCTACCGATCCAGGTCCCGCCGTCCCGGTCCCGGTCGCATCCACACCCACCGCCGTAATCGGCATCAAAATGCCCACCATTTCCTGAAGTATACAGTTCCTCAGCACCAATATGTACGCCAAACCATCGTTTCGGACGCTTTCTCCCTCCCAGCTCCTTTTATTTTCTCTCCACCTTTCTCTTCACCTTCCTCTTCACCTTCTTTTATTCCCCCCTTCCCCTTCCTTGGCCACAAGTACAATCTCTCTTGACATCTCCAAATCCTAACCTTCCTTCCACTTTATTTGGACAGTCCCCTTATGCTCCGTCAACCCCTGCTTGTCTACCAATGGCTCCTACCTCGTCCAGGCAGGTAGCTGGCTGGAGGTCACTAAGGAAAGTATGGAAAGGAAGGCGCCGTTGCCTTGACCGTATCATGTGGGGACATCGACTTCCCTACCATGCCTTCCATATCATAGCATAACTTCCACAGGCAGGTACCCCCGAGCCTTCGGTGCGTGCGATGGACATGTGCGCGTGATTATAATGACAGCCATTTTCGGACCTTCGTCCGACAAAGAGTTGGCTCAGTCATCTTCATTGCAAGCAAGTCACATCCATTCATTGTCGTTAATAGCGTTTCCAGGCATCAGCGCAAAAAGGAAGTTCGCTAACCTTGTGGGAGAAGTGGTTCACATCGGAGTAAAAGTTGTATGGTCCGAACTTCAGGCAGAGGTTCTAATTGTTGGCGGCACAATCAACAAAGAATGGAACTGAGTGTCTTGGTATGTCTCTTCCCAAACATGACAATGTCTGTTATTGCGGTGTCTGATAATATCTTCAACGGCCAGAAATGCGTAGAACGAGAGAAGATCAGCGAGAAAAATCCTGATGATAGTTGCAGAAGCTTACAAACAAAGGCTGTGATAAACCCTTTTCGTCCAGACGGTTGCTCCAGCCCAGAGAATCGATGTTCTCAATGAGCTTCACGTTCGCTTCAATCAAGATCTGCCGACGCCCTTCCACTAAAATCAAGCTAAATCATGGCTTCGGCGATGTTCTGCCTTCAGGGACAATGCCCAGCATGTCCTTTAAAGCTTGCCATTCCCCATATGTTCGTTCTTCACTTCGTCCATCTTCAGCTGCTTCCGGTTGTGGCAATCCAAAGCGGAAGACATCATGGACCAAGAACCATCAGGCCTCCAGCCCCAGAACGAGGGCTCCAATGAATATATCTCGCAGGATGTGGATATGCAAGATACCCCTGAGCGTCAACAGCCCACGGGTCCTCGGGATAACACTCGAGATACCGCTGCTGCCAGCGACCCCCGGCCTCTTCACCCACTCCGGCCCCTTTTCCCCAATACACTAGCCCCTAACACCAGTTCATCGAATACATATGTCCCTAATCCTTATGCTCGAAACATACAACCCCCCAATCCCTTCGGCCCTAACCATTTTGCTGCTAATATACACCCCCCTGGGACA
Source organism: Neurospora sp. CHS-2018c (assembly GCA_009806235.1). NCBI lineage: Eukaryota > Fungi > Ascomycota > Sordariomycetes > Sordariales > Sordariaceae > Neurospora > Neurospora sp. CHS-2018c. The sequence goes on from RAPC01000019.1 coordinate 171,921, forward strand.
TATGGCCATAATCCCTATGGTCCTCATCCATATGGCCCAAATCCGTACGGCCCCAACACATATGTCCCCAACCCATATGCACCGAATATCCCCTCATATGCCCCTAATCCATACGCCCCTAACATATCGCCACCTGGTTCATACGCCCATGATTCACATGGTCTTAACCCATCTGCTCCTGCTTTTTACCCTTCTAACACCTTCTCCTCCGGGACCTCCATTGCCGGTCCCTTCACCTCCGGCTTTCTTCCCTCTCAAGGTTTATCTGGCAGTCTTGCCAACCAAGGCCAGAGACATAGACAGGCACCGGATAACGCTGAACGAATCTTGCAGTTTGCAGGAAGAGGCAGGGGGGCAGGCGCCGGGGTAACCAAGTCAAGAGCTCCAGCGCCAAGCACTAGGTCTCAGGCACTTCTCAGTGACAATGTATGGCTCAAGGTCTCTCTAGATTGTTTACTTCCTCACTGGGACAGAAAGCTGACAGGAGACGAACGAGCCAGAAGCCAAAGACCGTCGTACGCAAAGATTCCACCGGAAAATTCGCCGGCACTATGGTAACCTACGGCCTCAACGAGAACGTTCGCGCGACGATGACCGATGAGCAACGGCTTGCTACTCAGCTTACTAAAGAGGTGGGAAGGTGTGATAACTGCAGGAGGTCAAACACCCGGGTAAGTTGGTCACCTCATTGGGTATCTAATAGGGTGATTTATTAATGCCAGAGGACCTACCAGTGTGATATGTCAGGAAACCAGTACGAGCCGTGCGGTGCTTGCAAAAAGCGTCTTAAAAGTCTTTGGAACTCCTTCACTGTCATTCCAACCCAGCCATGTAGGCAAGTGAGCTTCGTAGATCTGCGTCTGCATCGAAAGGGTAAGTGTCTCCAGTATAGTGTAGAAACTACTATCTTCTGCCAACCACTTTCCCGGGTCATGATCCTCGTTGGACACTGATACGCATCTCAACCATAGGCCCCACAATCAACAACGACCTCCTCACCTGGGTTCACCAGACGCAACAATCCATCATCGCTCAAGGCGGCATCCTGACCCCCACCCTACCTCTCCCACCACCCTCCCCCAACGACCCCCCTCTTACAGCCACCATCCTTCTCCTCAGCCAAGGCATCGGAAACTTCGACCACCAACTACAAGTAACCGTCGCCCGCTTCGAACCATCACCGGACGACAAATACGGAACCGCCTATCACTGGACTGATAGCAGCGGTACCATGCGTTCTATGGAAGTACCCCCCTACTTCATCAGTGACTTGGACAGCGCTCGCCAAAATATCCGATTCTTTTGCAGGGATATCCGCGAGACGTATATCCGGAATTTGATTGACGATGGGGATGAGGTTGCTGTCAAGACGTTTCAGTTGGCGTTGGTTGTTGCTACTGTTGGGCAGGTAAGGTGGTCCCGAATCCAAGGTTACCTACTGCTGCTTTTCATCTTTCTCATCTGAAAATTGTGTCCCTTACACCGCATATCTCTAAGGTATCTATGCTAACAAACATTCCGCGTCTTCATAGAGCAAACTCGTCACCAACGCGCTAGATCTCTGGGTGGCCGCCCGCCTCATCGAGGCCCGATGGCGGGTCGTTGCCGGCGGGGTTGCCATCGGCCTCTTGCCCGTGCTGGAGCGTGGGCATCCGTTCGATGCGTTCACCCCCGTCACACCCGTCATGGACGCTCAGCTCGACGAATTGGTCATTCGTGATCTTCTGACACCCCTCGCGCAGCAGTTTCTTCGGCGCTTGCAAACGAAGATGGACGAGCGGAAGAAGGAGAACTGGCTGGAGATTTTCCTGGCTTTGTTCATTGTGATGAATCATATTGGGTTGACTGTCAAGGATATGAAAGCTAATGCGACGTGGAAGGGGTTGAAGGTTAGTGCCTTGATGTTGGAATGATACCTTGCATATAAAAGATTACCTTGACCATGTTCTGGAAAGGATAACAATGAACTGACCTCTCATTACATTCACGATAGACTGGTAACCGCGGCGGAAACCTCACGCAGGGTTTTATACACGCCTGCAAGACCATGCTCTCCCACTTCCACTTCGTTTGCGCCGGATCCATCCCCGTCTCAGCAATCCTCTCGGACTACAAGGAGGTCCACGGCGTCGTAACAACGCCTGCCCAGAGAGAGTATCTTCACGAAATCAAGGAGGAGATGAACCGGCCGGGTGAGTAAAAGCTTCCCGGAGTTATTTCCCAACTTCTACTCAAGATCACCAAATCCCTGAGGTTGAGATTGCATGCAAGTGCTAACACGATCTCCCATTACCACAGACGCGAAACTCGCCCGCTGGCAGCAACTCTCGATGTACGACGAGGACATGTACTGGTGTTACCAGTTGCTGATCGGTGACTGGAGGGGGGATGTACCTCACGCGGGAGAGATTGACGATTATCGGGAAGAAGATTTCCTGTCTTCTTCTACCATTTGATCTTTCTTCGGAAAGGGTTTCGGGTTGGGCTTGTAATAGACGTCGTGGTGTGCATCGACGTCTAGGTTACAAGATAAAAGAGGGCCACCGACAGAGGACACGTGTGTAGAGGTAGCTTGATAGGTACAGCCATAAAATGTAGAGGTATGCAGCTAGCAACAGACCTTTGGCCCTTTTGGTCCGTTCGATGCAGGACTTGGAGTTTGGAGACCCCGAGGTTGTGTCAGCCTGCAGCACCACGGGCTTTGAGAGTTCGAGGGGCTTTTTTTTTTTTTTTTTTTTTTTTTTACGGGCATCGGTGTAAGCACCAGCAGCAGCATGCGTCTGCACATATGTCCGCACAGTTAATGAAAGCTCTTCAACATTGTCCGCCACCGTACCGTTTAAACTCGGGCCGTTCGTTTTCAGCTAACAGGGCCTAACTGACAGAATCTATGCATTAGGTGCCTTAGGGTTTGGGTTTTGCAAGAGATTCGAGCAGTCTGCAATGCTTGAGGTGCCTCGAATGTACCTCTACTGAAGATGCGACTAGGCCCTGTTAGCTAAAAACGAACGGCCCGAGTTTACACGGTATGCAACTTGCGTGTGTTTCAATGCACAGGGGCAGTTTCGGACTTACGCCATATACATCCGTGAGCACTACGTGGCCTAAAAAGAAAAAGTTGGAATTCCAGTCAAGTTTCGCGAGTTTTTAGACCTAGCCTGGCAATCCATTTCTTTTTCCTTCAACCAAGCCTCCGATTAAACATTTTTTGTGCCATCAGAGCCACTTCGTCTCAGTTCTCTACCTACCCAAAGTTGTCCTCCACCCGCACTCATCCTCCACTAACCTAACACTTGTCCTCCACCCGGAGTTCCGTTCTGCAAAAAAACAACATCCCTGGATTTACACCATTCCACCCCTCTTGGCTCTCTGTCACATCGACATACCTAGAGTACTCTCTAAGCTACTTACACAAGCTCTGTAGTCGCCCAGGTATGAGAATACCTAACCTTCGATTCCCCTTTCCGTCACCCATCACTTTACCACTGTGCACTTTACTCTGTTCATTCTTTCCTAACATCTTAGACAGCAGGCATTCTTATCACCTAAGAGGGTTCCTGACACAGAAACGCAGACCGGGAGCATCTCTCTTTCCACGTCGCCACTGGCACAAGCGAGTACCTATTCTTCCTGGGTACCAGGCCTCTTGCTTCATTACACAGTCAGCTGGGTCTATTCAAGCCTCGTCGGACATTGGAAATTCCCGTCCTCTTTGAAAGCTCCTTGCCCAACTCGGCATTCTGGTCTCTACCTCTAGGTACAGACCCACACATAAAGACGCTTGAGATCCGCATCGTTCTGTCTCCATCGGCTCAGCTCCTTTCCATAACACCAGCTACACAACGAATAAACACAAGATGACGACGCCGACCGAGTTTCACCCCTTTCTTCGCCTCCCAGAGGAGATAAGGCTCATAATCTGGAATTTCGTCCTTCGGCCGCTTGACCGCCGTGGGGTTCACATTTTCAACGTTGAGGAGAGAATAACAAAACTGGAAGGCAATTCTGTCAAGGGAGAGCACGATTTGAGGGGGACTCAGCTCCTTCGACTACCCGTTGGGGAGGGGGACAGTGATCTGTACTATGGTCTGTTTGTTGCCCCATCTCTGCTACCCCAACGGGCATGGACACCTTCAATGAATGGGAGTTGTAGTTGGGTGTCTTCTTTATATACCTACGTTGTTCTCGGGAACCTCAAGGCCACCACGCCTTCGGAATCTTCATCATCATCCAGGAAGGAACCAGGCTCAACATATCTGATCGACGGCGGACTCTGGACCGCTTGCAAGGAGTCACGCAAGGTCATCGGAAAGGCCTTTAGCTCGCCCAAAACAAACGAGCCTTCTACGACGACCTTCTTTCGACGCGACTTAGGACGTCGCCATCCTTTCACCGTATTCCAAGGGCGGGATCTCTTCATTTATCGACCGATGCACCGGACACAAAAACATCAAGACAGGGCTCGCGGAGGGGGGCTGGTTCCCGGATGGGAGCCAGTTCCCATTTACAAGTCAGTTTCCAGATGGGCACGAGTTCTCTGCGGCGAACCAAATAGGCCCCGGGAATACTACCAGCCCAACTACCGACAGCTGGATAAGCTGGGCCATTACCAAAACCACATGGCTATCGAGTGGAATCCAGCCTGGTTTTCCGATTCCGATGCTTTTAAGGAACTAACGAGCGGTCTAGTGGTACCATCATTGCAACGGGGTCACACCTGGTTCATCGACTACGGGCTGAAACCAAAGCACGACAATTTTGCCATCGCGGACCTCAAGTTGAAACTTCCACGGAAGGACTCCGAGGAGGTCCTAGTATTTGATGACGCTCATGGAGGCCGCTATGTGAAGGTATATTTTTACGAAAACCTTATCAATCGACACACGGGCGAGAGAGAGGGCTTTCTGGGTTTCGATGGTACGGAGATGTTTGAGTCTACGGACGGGAGTCTTGAGAGGCTTAAGGCGTTGTTTTGGAAAGACCTGCCGGATTTGTTGAGATGGCCATGGAGGCGACCTGGAGTGAGCATTGGTAACAAGAACTGGGTACAGTGGGGGATCCTCGCCTATCTACCTCCGGGCTTTAAAGAGGGCAAACGACCGGTGGTAGTACCATCCACAACTAAGACACAAGAAACATTAGAAGAGAAGAGGAACCGCCTTGGGCCTGGCTTCTGGTTGCTGGCTTGAATTTGTCATAGAACAAATCAGAGATTTAAGAAACAAAACTTCCGTTAAATTCTAGTTGGTAAATCACGTCGTTTTCATGCTCCCTTCCAGAGATCGGTGTTGTACCCTTTCACCCGGAGTAGAATGCATTTTGTCGGGAAAAGATATCGCAATAGGGTGTTGCCGAAGTGTTTTCGGTTAACGACAACCTCAAGTCAAGTTAAAGAAAGAAATATAGCAATCTTCCCCTCGGAATTGAATGCCAAAATACACTCCTATCGAGGCCTCTCTCACTTCCCAGAAATCCAGAACTGCCACAAACAAAAAAAACCATTACCTAGCCGGTGTTTCCATTCAAAATTGCACCCCACCAAAGTTTTCATTCTTCGGGTACCTATTTAGCTAGGCCTTCTGCGCTTGCTTCTTCCTCTTCTTCTCAGCAAGCCAGTCAATCACCAATATGCACCCCATTTGTCTTCCTCTGTTTCACCGGTCTTTACCACCTTGATAGTGATGGATCCAAGCGGGCCCGAGTCCAAACTCGCACCAGTGGCTTGAACCGCATAATTATCGTTGACGTCAGAAACCGAGAAGGAATTGTGCCTGTGACTAAACGGGCAATCCCAATAGACATGGCACACCTTGGTGTTGCCATGGTAGATGTCGTACTGGCCCTCGGTGCCGCTAGAGGTCCATTCTCTACCGGATGAGGCCACGACCATAGATCCGCCGTTTGGGCCGGCTGATTTCGCTTGTACGTGGGCGTCGGAAAGCTCTTGGCCTTTGTCGGGGTATTCGTACCACTTGCCCCTGCAGAAGTGAAGAAGAAGGAGTGTTAGTAATAGTAGATGTTGATTGTCATTCGTGATGGGGAGACGATGGCAGTTGATTGTAAGGAAATGAAAGGGAAGGGATTTACCAATTGAGATGGGCGTTCCTAATGAACAAGTCCCCAGAAGAAGCTTCGTTTCGAATCGTCATGTAGACCCACTGAGCTTCGGCGTTGGTGCTTCTTGCCATGTTCATGGTAGGTCCGCGGCGGGGAGAAGGAGCTCCCGGAGAGGCGAGTTCATGGTCGACACTCAAGGGGGCGGCAAAAGTGCCGGCAAACAGACAAATGAGGAGCAGGCCGAACGTCAGAAGACGGGCTGAGAAGCCCTTTCGGAGTGTTGCCATCTTGAGGTTGTAATTGGGTGGACGATGATTGTTGAAGTTTATGGCTGTGTTGGGAGCTGCTTTTTTGCTTCGTTGTTTGTGATGGTCGTTTGGTATGTGATGAACCAAGAAACGTTTGTGTGAAGGGTTTGAATGAATGGCAAAAGGGGAGAAATGAGAACAAGAAGGAAGCAAGTACTTGAGTAAGGGAGGGAGCTTTAATGATGCAGAAATATTTATATTTATTTGACTCCCAGGTATGCGTCTCCTTCCACGCTTTGCCACGCCCAGCATTTCAGTTCTTACCTGTATGCATATCCGCAATGGAATATTCGGACATGTCCGGCATTTTTTGCTCCGACTTGGTGCCTAGAGGTACGCAGCCCTCATGCAACGCAACTCCGGAGCGGGCGTCGGTGCGGACATACGGAGGGGAAGGGAATTTGTAAATGGACCTTGTTTCCTGGTTTCTCGAGTTTCTACGGTATATCCAACGTGGCACACAAGGCAAGCCATCTCAAGGCGAGTCAAATCGGGGGTCTGGCAAGGCAAGCCAGGTCAAGGTAAACTACAGGCAAGTCAGAGCCCTGGCTTGCCTTGACTTGGCTTGTGTGCTAAGCTGCTTATATCAGCCCCTGACGAAACAGAAGAAGCCAGACGACGTGGTGTGCTTCTTTCGGTTGCTACTGTATTCTCTATTGAAGCTGAGAACTTCATGTGATGCCACCTGGTCAGAGTCTGAACAAAGACACTTCAAAGTCTGAGTTACTGACCAAGATGTCGAGCTTGTCGAAGCCTGGACAGCCCTTCTAACGATGGTCATTTCATCATCTGTACCAGGTAGAAACCTACCGAGATCTCGACATGTCTGGCTCAATTCCCTCAGCCGCTTCATGATTCTTGAACAAGATTCGTGCAATCTCAGGTTTGCATTCGCTGTCATGAACAGGAAGGATTTTAAAATCCATGAGGAACGGACGTAGCGGAATCCGAGTGCATGGAATGTAGGTAGTAAGATCGCCTTATGCCTAGATGTTGCGGTTGCAGCGGGGCGATGTGTTTGTTTGCGGGCCTCAGGGCTTCTTCGCGTCATGGTGTGCGCTTCACAACCCGTAGAACGGGGAGTTCCGAGTATAAGTATCAAGACTGGTAGTATGAGACATGGTGCAACTTGTTAGGCGAACACGTACAATCTGGGACTTGTTCCATAGTCTGGTTGCTGTGTCCATAAGGTCTCTCGGTGATGTTGAAGGACCATCAAGCCGCGGCGGCGGTTGTCTGTCCTCTTGCGTGGACGACTGTAGCGACAATTAATGGACGGCAACTTCAATACTTACTGTTGTCGACCAGCTTCTGGCCACGACATGCGGGTGATGGCATCAAGGTTAGTTCGGTTGCGGGGCGATGTAGCGATCGGATTGCCATCCATTCATTTTCTGTATATCCGCAATGAGTATATGTTCATACTTATTCTCTGGTAGCTCTCCCTCATGTCTGAATTCCTATGACTTGTCTCCCACTCAACCCAAGCATCTTCAAAGGTGAAGCTGACGAGAAGCTGTGCCGTCGACCACTCAAAGAAATCCCATTTTGTTCTTCGTTTGTGACCATCCTGAATCCATCCCAGAATTACACTCCGTTGCCGATGCCTCTATCTTTCAGTCCGTTATCGCGCAGCCCGGCGAACCTAGGAACTTGAGCTTTCGGAGAGTACAGCTGGCCGCTTACCATACTCAAAGCGACCAAGAAGAGGGGCAGGTCCAATATCTACTCCCCAAGAAAAGAGCAGCTTTCCAGAACCATCCACGCTTCGTTGGACCCGGATACACTTGGTGGCCCTCTGTCTCAAGCCAGGTGGGACATGGGCCCTACAGAAGCATCCTCCTCTTGCAACCTCCGCATGTTTATGCCCGTGGTAGAAGAGACCGTACAAGCAGAAGTCGAAGCCGACTTCTCCCTCCTTTTGAAAGAGGTCCCAGCGTTGGATCCTCTCGTCGATAGCACTTTCATGGAATTTGAGTAGTGCCGGAAGAAGCCACTCTGGTCCGACTTCCTCGCAGTCGAGGGCTTCATGAGCTATATCCATGATATCCATCACGGCCCTGTCAAGAGCAGAAGACTCCCGCCTCCGCTTCGCCCACCAGTCATCGTCGTCGACATCGCCTTGATCGGTGTTGCTCTCCTCCTCTTGCTTAATCCGCTTCTTTGCGACATCGTCATCGTCATCCCCATCGAGACCAGCCGTGGACCTGCTGCGCTTGCGACCATTTCCATCCACCACCTCAGCAACCTTCTCCGTCATCTTTGTCTTCGCATCCTCCAGTGCAGTCCCCACCGTGCGACTGAGCTGCACCACCTCCGCATGGATCAAGACCTTCTCCTCCTCGACAAGCTGCAGGACCGCAGACTCGGTATCGCGAATCTTAGCTACCAGCTTGGTCTCGGTGTCGCTCAGTGCTTTCTCGACGCTGGATGACTGTCGGCCGCTATCTGCGCATTTGGCGCAGGTTGAGTTGCTCTGTTGGCTTTGAGCTTGGCTCTTCTTGAGATCTGCTAGGTCGGATTTGACGGCTTTCAGGCCTGAGGCGAGGGATTGGAGGAGTAGCTTGATTTCCGAGAGCTCGGAGTTGGAGGCCATTTTGGGTGGCATGGCTCGACGGGCGTTCGGGCCTGGTGGTGACGGCCTGGTGGTGACGGCCTGGTGGCGACGGCCTGGTGGTGATGGCCTGGTGGTGACGGCCTGGTAAGTGGTCGAGGATTGGCGGATGACGGTCGATGGTAGGGCGTGGAATAGCTACCTGTAGGCTGTTACAGCGCCGGTAGCTGAGTTCGCCCAATATCCCTTCGTATGCCTGCCAAATTTTTCGACGCCGACAGGAGTGACTTGTTGCGAGAGAACGTGGGGATGAAGGGAAATGGAAGCGGGGGAGGAAGACTGCACACGGCAGAGGCTGCGAGGGTGACGGACTTACTCGTCAGGTCTTCAAAATCGACCGTCTGACTAGTGGGCGGGCCACTAGTCAGGGCCATTAATTCGTACACGACCATTAATTCGTACCGAGCGGGGTACATCCCCCACCCGTATTTTAACTAGCAAATGAAAGTCGCACATCCGGAGCCAATAATTTTATTTAGTAATATATCCATATTTCTTAGTCGTATGCAATATCGCTGATACGACTAGCATATGCACCAACACGTAAAATTATCGTTATTTTACACACGCATGAATCTGATGACATGGATTATTTACACCAGAAATTACACACATCAGAAATTACACATCCCTTATTGCTGCAGCGGTTCAACCTTTTTATAGTTAGAATCCCTATACTCCTCCTCTTCGTCGTTATCGTCGTCGTCGTAAATAGCTTCATCCTCGTCATCCTCGTCCTCCTCATTATATTCCTTATATTTTTAGTCTTCCTGATTTATCTATACCTATTATTTATCGTTGGGATACTACTAGTTTGGATTTTTTTGTATATTAACTAATTTATTATCAATAATTTCAACTTCCTCTAGTTCTTCTTTTGCAAATAGTATACTACCCTTACTAATTAACCAAATAGTAATAGCTTCATCGGCAACCTTCTTTCGTACCTTATTAAATACCTATAGAGTACGTAGTTTAGGGGGTTTACCGGGCGGTTACTAATATAAGGGGAGAATTATATTATTTATAATCCTTTTACCTTCTAACCGCTTAATTTCCTTATCGATAGCCTTCTATTATTTAAATTAGAAGTAATTCTAGCGGCTTACCCTCTCCTTACGATATTTACTAACTAATTAATCCCTATTAATAAACTATATATTATATAATATTACAAACTCTTTAATATCTTTTCTAGAGGTCTTAAGTACTTATAACCGTAACTTTTCATTAATTATCTACATCTTTTGAATAGAAATAAAACTACTAATCTATACCCTCAACGCAATTTATTCTTATTGAAGCTCTCGAATATAAATACATTCGTCTTCTTTCTTAGTAATAGTAATACGTTAATATTCATCAGCAACTATACGTAACCGGGTATTACTAATAATAATTATACTACTACGGCGTAGTAGACGGTTAATTATATAGGATTTACGTAGTATTTCCTCAACTACTTCCTCCTTACGTTTATATTTAAATTCAACCTCCCTTACAGCTAATAGACTAAGTATATTACTAGCTTTGTCTCGCTTAAATAATATATATTTAATTATTGGTAATATAGGACAATTACCCTTGATTGCAAACGAAAGACGTTATTCAATATAAATACTATACTTTTTAATAGAGGGGAGGTTGAGACCGGGTATTACTACGTTGTTCTAATTGATTTGTAACTATAAGGAGGCTTTTGCAAGGGCATAATATAGTTGAGTCGAAGGCAAAGCTAAGATTCCATCTATAACAGAAAATTTTAAGTAAGGAGAAGAAAAGGAAGAGAACTAGATATATATATTACGAACCCGAATAAATACCCTAGTACGTAAGCAATAGCGGGATTTATATACGGGTCGCTAACAGCCAATCCCTTTACTCGTATTGCCCTTTACCTATATAATAAATAAGAGTAAATACCTTTAATAGGCTTAGCGCCCGTTTAGGCTAGTCTTAGCGCGAACCTTTTATATTACTTATTCTTCTAACCTTCGTAGTACTTTATAGCACTAATCCTCCTATAAGGGTCTGGCGGGTATAGCGGTATAACCGGACCGGCGCTATTACATTACCCCCCCCTATATAGAAGACTCGTCCGCGAGTCTTACTAGATTAAGACCTACTTTAATTGTAATAATCCTTTACTTATATAAAATCCTTCGTAAACGCTTTAATCCTAATAATTTAAGTAATTCGTCGTCCTTATATTCCTTTTAATCTTCGTTCAATTAATTTATTAACCGTTTGGGCGGGTTCGGGGCCTCCGGATTAGCTTTATAGAAATCTTAAAGTAATTTTAAAGCGTATTTAAAATCGGAGGCGGACTAGTACTCCGGATTAGGGTCTTAACCTTTCTAATCCGCATTATAAAAGAATTTACCATTAACGACCTTAAAAGTATTAATCTTCTCGACCTCCTACTCGGAATCCTTATCCTCTTCTATAATTAGGCCGGGGTATTTAATTAATTAGCCGGGTAGCGGGTTATTATTATACTTATATAAATAGTTAATATAGAAAAGGTCGGAGCCTTTCTAATTATTAGAGAGCTCTAATTAATAAAAATAATTTATTTTTTCGATAATCTTATAATAATTATAGGTATTAAGGAAATCGAATTTATTATTAGAGCAAATCGTTATTAATTATAGCTGTTTAATAATAATAATTCAATTGCCGATGTCGAAATCCGGGTCTTTACGCTTTTTATTAGCCTAATGAATTTACTCCTCCTATACTTTTAAAATTATTTCTTTAACAAATTCCGTATATCCGTAAATACGTTAAATATAATTTTAAACTTATTCCCTAATTAATTATTCGGTCCTAAGAATAGAGGGGTCTTAAATTCGGGCCTCCTAATCGAAAGGTATATATATTAGGCAATCGAATATAATTTTATAAAGGGAAAGGCCGGTACTATTTTAGGGAAGGTTATTTTATACGGCGTTAAATATTAGGATCGCTTCTAATTAATCGTTTTAATAGTAGTTAATAAAAGGACGAAGTCGTTAATTAAAATATACGTTTATAACTTCTATTTACCCCGTTATTTAATTATAGCCCGCAATAGCCAGCTTCTACTTCGTACCAATTAATTTAGATATTTTATTAGTAAAAATTAATATAAATTAGGGGTTATAATTAAAAATAATTTCCTCTAATATATTGTAGACCCTATAAAGTCCTTCGTAATATATCCGGGCGGCGTTTTAAACGGTTACTCTTTCTATATAAAGTATAACTTATAACGATTTTATTAAGTAGTTTACTATTATAAAAGCGTTATTATAACTATATTTATCCTTAAGTATTTTCTTAAAATTAATTATAATCGAAGTCTATTTCTTAATAAATAGCGGGATAAGGTACAATTTATTAGAAATCTTATTTCTAAGTACTTTACTAACTTTATAAATTATATAGTTCTTAATAAAACGATTGATATCTCCCGCTATACCGGACTATTAATATCGTTCGATTAGGATTATTTGTATTTTACTTTAGCCGGAGTAGGCCGTTATTAAAATAAAATAAATTTTATTGATAATTCGTATCCGTAGATTATCTTTATCGGGAATAGCGAAACAGCCTTAATATATTAATAGTCCGTTTACTATTATTGTAAATTTAGGGTTAGAATTATAAACGCGTAAATAATATTCTTCTAAGGACTCCTCTTTACGGTTAGCCTTTATAATTGTATCGATTAATTTATAACCTTTAAATTCGATTAGGTATAATTCTAAACCGTTAATATCTAATATAAAAATTAGTACCGACTCTTTTAAAAAGCCGTTTAATATAATAATAGAAATTAGGGCGATAATTTTAACTCCGTTGTTTATTAGGGGTTTAAATATTTAAAAAGTATAATACGCTTCCTTCTTTTCCTTTTAGGTTTTAAGGTCTTCTAATTTCTGTAATAGGGCATCGGCAATTATATTCTTAATACTAGGGCGATAAATAATTTCGAAATAGTATTAAGATAAGAATTCTACCTATTTAATTTATTATAAATTAAGTAATTGCTTTATACTAAAGTATTTTAAGGCCTAATAATTTATAATAATTATAAAGGGCTTCGATTACCTCAATCCAATTAATTTGGGATATTAGGTTTGGAGGGCCCTAATAATAGCGAGTAATTCTTTATTGTAGATCGGGTAATTGTATTCTATTTACTATATAGTCTTTGAAAAATAGGTAATAGGGTATTATTCCTTCGTATCCTCTTAATATTAAGAAAGGATTCTAACGAGGATTCTATTATTAATATTCGTTTCGATTTGTATTTTTATATTATACTGGAAATACTTCAATAAGGGGGCGTTTATTAATAATTACTTTAAATTATCGAATACCGCTTAGTATTTATCGGTCTATACGAATACTTCGCCTTTTTTAATTAGGTTAATAAGGGGGCGAGCTATTCGATTATAATTTTTAATAAATTTTCGGTAGAAATTATAAAACCCTAAGAAAGACTATATTCCTTATAAATTAAAAAGTATAACCTATTCTTTAACGACCTCTATTTTTTCTAAATCGACGGAAATACTGTTACGTCCTACGATAAAGCTTAGGAATTTCGTCTTAATAATTTAGAATTCGTATTTCTTTAAATCGGCTTATAGACTTATATTCTTTAATTTAATTAATATTTTACAAATATAACCCTTATATTCCTTAAAGGTATTAGAATAAATAAGGATATTGTCGATATAGGCGGTATAAAAGTCTTTTAAGTAAAACCCTAAAATTAAATTAATAAAAGTCTAAAAATTAGTAGGGCCGTTAATTAGGCCGAATAGTAATACTTTATATTTAAAAACTCCTATACCGGTATAAAAAGTAGTAAGTTCTTCGTTTTCGGGCTTTATACGGATATAGTAGAAGGCTTATTAAATATCGATTTTAATAAATTATTAAACTTTAATAATTTTAGCCAATATTTCGTCGATTAAAGGTAATAAGTATTAGTCTTTCTTAATAATAGCGTTAAATTTATAGTAATTAATATAGAAATAAAGGCTATTATCGGCTTTCTTAATAAATAGGATTAGTACGGCCTAAAGGGACGAATTCGACTTAATAAATCCTTTAAATAGGTTTTCTAGGATATATTTCCTTACGGATTCTAATTCGTTTAACGATATTTTATAAAGAGGGCTATAACCGAACTTTTTAGGGCGGTAGCCTTTTTCGAATTTAATTTTATAATTGTACGGTTGGTAGTCGGGTAAAATATTTAAATTGAATTTGCTAAAAACGTTAATATAGTCCTAATAATATTCGGGTACTGTTTTTAAAGTTTCTTTTCGAAATTTCTTTTCGTCGTAGGGTAGTAATTCCTAAATAGAATCTTCTATTACGCGTTTTTATTAAATAAACCAGTCGATTTCGAAAATATTTATCGAATATACTATATAATTATTTTTAATAATAAATCGTATAAATAGATTATTATTAAGAACGTATATTTATACTAATTGTTTTTTATATTAGCCTATTAAATCTCTTTTTAATTTATATATACCTTAATTATTAGAACCCTATTTGCCGTTACGCGGTTCGATCGGTTTAATTTTTAAAGTAAACGGAAGGGAATCTATAGATAATATTATTAAATAGGTAAAATTAATTAAATTCTATTCTATTTTATTTAAGGGGTCCGATTATTTTAGAATTGAATTAGGGTTTTGGAATAGAATATGGGGACGAATATATTCTAATTCGTTAATATTTTTATTTTAAGTATATTTAAAATCTATTAATATAATAGGGACCGTTTTTTTAAGTTATAATTAAAGAATTTCGAATTTATAAATACGTTTTTCGATTTATCTTTAATATTATTATATTTTTCTTTAATATTAATTGTAGGCTTTTTAATCGAATTCTTTCTTATAATAATTGGGAAAAGGCTAGTCTACCGGAATAGGTTTTAAAGCAACCGTATAGCCGCTCGTAAATTTAAGCGCTATATAATTATTATTCTTATTATCGACTTATTATTTATCTTTTCATTTTATAAACGCGTTGTAATAAGCCGCATCCTTCTAATAATCCGGATTAACGATATTTAAATTATCCGGACGGACTTCGAAATTAGAGTTCCTTATCTATTCGGGGTCCGGTTTCTATTCGGAGGGGAAAATAAATTGACGATTTTTATAATTTATTTAAATATTATAGAAATCGAACTATTTATAATTAATAATAATATTATAATTTATATTAATAATAATAAAGAAATCGGGGGGTATAATTCGGTTTTGAACCTTCAAAGCGGCTTTAACGACCTTTTTAATTCTTTAGTTAATTTTTTTTTAATAATCGTTAATATTTCGAGCGGGAAAGTCGTTCGTTAATTCTATTAATAAATATTCTTTTAATTTATTAATAAATATTATATTAATAAATAGATAGCTATTTACTCCTATATCGATTAGAGTGTTAAATATAGATAAAGATATTCCATTATTAATTATAGTATATTAAATAAATATAAAATCCCCTCCTAAATAAAGTATTAAATTAAATTTATTTTTTCCTTATTTTTATTTATCTTTTATTTATTTTATAACCGATACTTCCCCTAGGAAGGAGTTTAATTTACCTAGGGTATTCAATTTCCCTAATTATTAATAGCGGAAGCGGTAGCGGCGGAAGTAGCCGGGGCCGCGGGTTAAATACTTCTAATACCGCTATTTTTATTAGTTAAATAGCGTTTTACGATAGCGGTAATACGGTTATAGCGCTCTCGATCGTACTAATCCTTCTAAGGATAATCGCGCTTAATATAGCCGTATTTTTTATAAAAGAAATAACGACCTTTATTAAATAAGCGAGTAGTCTCTTTAATACGTTTAATAGTAAAGCGGTTATTACCTCTACTATTATTAACGTTTTTAATAGGCTTCGAAGCTAAAGAATTAGAATTACTAGAACTATTAGATCCCTTATTACTATTATTACTTTTATTATAAGAAGAAGAAGAAGAAATAGTTTTAGTTTTATTAATAATAATTTTAAATACTTAATTAAAACCGGAATAATCGATATAATAAATTTTAAAAGAAATAGAAGAATTGCGATACTTAACGCTTATTTACTTCTTATATTCTATAGGAAGGCGTTAGAATAGTTCGTACTTCTATTCGGATTTAGGGTATTAGTATTTACTAATTATATAGACGAATTTATTCTTAAAGTAGTCGAAATTATTAATATCCTTTATTTTAAATTTTATAAAATTAACGAAAGCCTTTTCGTCTTAATTAAAGTCGCTATATTCGCGCTATAAATAAGTTATTAAATTAGAATAGATTATAAATTAATCGGGGTAAATTTCGTAAAAATATAGTATTAAATCTTTAAAAGCAAATTTAATTAAACGGCTTTTAATATAAAGGAATTTATTGTAGTCGGTTAAATAATAATTAATATTAATTTTAAACTTGTCTTAAATTAAATTGTATTAAATTTTAAAAAATATGTCGTCTTCCTTATTTTAATTATAAAATTTAAGAGGGTTAGTTTATTTAATCGAAAAGCGGGCGTAATGAAGGGGAATAATTATAACTTCGTCGTCGTTATCGTTGATAAGCGGAATTATAATAAAACGGGTAGTCGATTAATAAAGGGGAACTATAGTAGGGTCTTTTTTAATACTAAGGAGGATCGTTTTTTTAATTATAACCTTTATTTTATTAATTAATTTACGAATATTCTTAAGGACGTTTAAATCGGTAATAATATCTTTTAAAATTTAGATTTCCTCCTCTTTATTAACCAAATAGTTTTTAAAAAATTAAATTATTTTAAGATCGGTAGTAGAAGTCGTTTTAGGGTCGTTAAATAAAGTATCCGCTAATTTAAGTATTTAATTATAAATAGTATAAAGTTTAGTATTTAAAAACGAAATAATTTAATATAGTTCGGATATTTACTCTTTCAAAATTATAATTATTATAATTTAGAATTTAAATTCGTAGAATATATCGGCGGAGCGGTTAATGTATAATTCGGTAAATTTAATTTCGTTTAGGTAATTATTAAATAAGAGTTTTAAATTAGATAATAGAATATAATAAAGGACGTAGGGGACGGCGTCGCGAATAAAAAATTTAAAGAACTCTTCTATCTTATCCTTTAAGTCCTTAACGAAGTCCTTTAAATTAAAAGTAGTATTATATTTATTAATCTCTCCGCTAATATACTAATCGAATAAATCGAATAATAATTTAAATTCCTCTTTATCGTCCTTATTTTTAGCTAATATATCGGCTAATATTTTAAAGGGGGATTTAAATTAATTATATAAGTAGAGTAGGGTCTTCTTTCGAAAAAGGGTAGACTTATTACGAAATCTCTCCTTAAAAGGGTAAAAATTATTAAAATATTCTTTATTAAAATGTATAAAAGTTTTTATATTCTCTTTAATAATAAGATTAATATATTTAAGGATAGCTTTCTTCTTATTTTTAACGACCTTCTTATTAACGCTAGGTTTAATAATAGCTTTATCCTTCTCTTTCAATAATTTAAAATTATTTTCGTCGCCAACGTCTTTTTTGTTAAAAGTCTTATCGCTTCTATTATTATTAGATTTAGAATTCGAATTTTCGTCGTTATCGCCTCTTTCTTCGAAAAGGTTAATATAATCGTCTTTATAATAATTATCGCTTAGGCTTTTAATTTTAATATTAATACTATTGCGAATTAAACGTAGGGGTACTATAGTTTTAGTTTATTATAAATCTCGGTCCCTTAGACTATAACGGTCTATTCAATTATTTATATTAATTTCTATTCGTTTAGGATTTAACCTTCCTAAATATTATTAATTAGAATAATTTAAAATAATATAAGGGTATAATATAATTAAATTGAAAGTAAAGTTAAAATTCTATTTATAATAGAAGATTTTAAATAAAGAGAAGAAAAGGAAAAGAATTAAATATATACGTTACGAACCCGAATAAATATTTTAATATATAAATAATAGTAGGACCTATATACGGGTCGTTAATAATTAATCCCTTTATTCGTATCGCCCTTTATTTATATAATAAATAAGAGTAAATACTTTTAATAAGCTTAGCGCCCGTCTAGGCCAACCTTGGCGCGAACCTTCTATATTACTTGTTCCTCCAACCTTCGTAGCACCTTATAGTACTAGTCCTCCTATAGGGGTCTAGCGGGTATAGCGGCATAGCCGGACCGGCGCTATCACATTAATATAAGGGTATAGTATAATTGAGTCGAAGGCAAAGTTAAGATTCTATTTATAATAGAAGATTTTAGGTAAGGAGAAGAAAAGGAAGAGAATTAGATATATACGTTGCGAACCCGAATAAATACTTTAGTACGTAAGCGATAGTAGGATTTATATACGGGTCGTTAATAGTTAATCCCTTTATTCGTATCGCCCTTTACTTATATAATAAATAAAAGTAAATACCTTTAATAAGTTTAGTACTTATTTAAACTAGCTTTAATACGAACCTTCTATATTATTCGTTCTTTTAACCTTCGTAGTACCTTATAATATTAATTTTCTTATAGGGGTTTAGCGGGTATAGTAGTATAGCCGGACCGGCGCTATTATATTACCCCCCTTTATATAGAAGATTCGTCTACGAATTTTATTAAATTAAGACCTACTTTAGCCGTAATAATCCTTTACTTATGTAAAATCCTTTATAAACGCTTTAATTCTAATAATTTAAATAATTCGTCGTCTTCGTATTCCTCTTAATCTTCGTTTAATTAATTTATTAATTGTTTAAACGGGCCCGGAACTTCTAGGTTAATTTCGTAGAAATCCTAAAGTAATTTCGGAGTATATTTAAAATCGGAAGCGGGCTAATACTCTAAATTAAAGTCCTAACCTCTCTAATTTACGTTATAAAAAAGTTTACTATTAATAACCTTAGAAGTATTAATTTTTTCGACTTCCTATTTAAAGTCTTCGTCCTCTTCTATAATTAGGCCGGAGTATTTAATTAACTAGCCGAGTAGCGGGTTATTATTGTACTTGTGTAAATAATTAATATAAAAGAGGTCGGAGCCTTTCTAATTATTGGGGAATTCTAGCCGATAAGAGTAATTTACTTTTTCGATAATTTTATAATAGTTATAGGTATTAGAGAAATCGAATTTATTATTAGGGCGAATCGTTATTAATTATAATTGTTTAATAATAATAATTCGGTCGCCGATGTCGAAATCCGGGTCCTTACGTTTCTTATTAGTTTAACGAGCTTATTCCTCCTATACTTTTAAAATTATTTTTTTAACGAATTCCGTATATCTATAAATATATTAAATATAATCTTAAATTTACTCCCTAATTAATTATTTAATTTTAAAAATAGAAGGGTCCTAAATTCGGGCTTCCTAATTAAAAAGTATACGTATTAGGCAATTGAATATAATTTTATAAGGGGAGAAGCTAGTACTATTTTAAGGAAGGTTATTCTATATAGCGTTAAATATTAAGATCGCTTCTAACTAATTATCTTAATAGTAATTAATAAAAAAATAAAATTATTAATCGAAATATATATTTATAACCTTTACTTACCCCGCTATTTAACTATAGCCCGTAATAGCTAGCTTCTACTTCGTACCGGTTAATTTAGACATTTCGTTAGTAAAAGCCAATACAAATTAAAAGCTACAATTAGAAATAACTTCCTTTAATATATTATAGACCCTATAAAATCCTTTGTAATATATCCGGGCGGCGTTTTAAATAATTATTCTTTCTATATAAAGTATAACCTATAACGATTTTATTAAACGGTCTACTATTATAAGAGCGTTATTATAACCGTATTTATCCTTAGGCATTTTCTTAAAGTCGATTACAATCGAAGTCTATTTCCTAGCGGGCGGCGGAATAGGGTACAATTTGCCGGGAATCTTATTTCTAAGCATTTTACTAACTTTATAAATTATATAATTCTTAACGAAGCGATCAATATTTCTTACTATACTAGGCTACTAATATTATTCGATTAGGATTATTCGTATTTTATTTCGGCCGGGGTAGGCCGTTATTAAAGTAGAATAAATTTTATCGATAATTCGTATCCGTAAATTATCTTTATTAAAAATAGTAAAATAGCTTTAATATATTAGTAATCCGTTTACTATTATCGTAAATTTAGAATTAGAATTATAAATACGTAAATAATACTCTTCTAAAGATTCCTTTTTACAATTAGCCTTTATAATCGCGTCGACCAACTCGTAACCTTTAAATTCGACCGGGTATAACTCCAAACCGTTAATATCTAATATAAAGATCGGTACTAATTCTTCTAAAAAACCGTTCGATATAGTAATAGAAGTTAAGGCGATAATTTTAACTCCGTCGTCTATTAGGGGCTTAAATATCTAGAAAGTGCAATATACCTCCTTCTTTTCCTTTTAAATCTTAAAGTCTTTTAATTTCTGTAATAGGGCATCGGTAACCGTATTCTTAATATTAAGGCGATAAATAATTTCGAAGTAGTATTGAAATAAAAATTCCGCTTATTTAATTTATTATAAATTAAGTAATCGCTTCGTATTAAAGTATTCTAGGGCCTAATAGTCTATAATAATTGTAAAGGGCTTCGATTACTTTAACCCGACTAATTCAAGACGCTAAATTTAGAGGGCCTTAATAATAGCGAATAATTCTTTATTATAGATCGGGTAATTATATTTTACTTACTATATAATCTTTAAAAAGTAGGTAATAAGGTATTATTCCT
This sequence comes from Neurospora sp. CHS-2018c, assembly GCA_009806235.1. Taxonomy (NCBI): domain Eukaryota; kingdom Fungi; phylum Ascomycota; class Sordariomycetes; order Sordariales; family Sordariaceae; genus Neurospora; species Neurospora sp. CHS-2018c. Next base: position 192,677 of record RAPC01000019.1, read on the forward strand.
TCGTATCCTTCTAATATTAAGAAAGGATTCTAGCGAGGATTCTATTGCTAGTATCCGTTTCGATTCGTATTTCTATATCGTACTAGAAATATTTTAATAAGGGGGCGTCTATTAATAATTACTTTAAACTATTAAATATTGCCTAGTACTTATCGGTTTATACGAATACTTCGCCTTTTTTAATTAAATTAGTAAGGGGGCGAATTATTCGATTATAGTCTTTAATAAACTTTTAATAGAAATTATAAAACCTTAAGAAAAATTGTACTCTTCGCAAATTAGAAGGTATAGCTTATTCTTTAACGACTTTTACCTTTTTTAAATCGATGGAAATACCGTTACATCCTATAATAAAGTTTAGGAATTTCGTTTTAGTAATTTAGAATTCGTATTTCTTTAAATCGGTTTATAGATTTGTATCCTTTAATTTGGCTAATACCTTACGGACGTAACCCTTATATTCTTCGAGGGTATTAGAATAAATAAGGATATTATTAATATAGGCGGTATAGAAGTCTTTTAAATAAAGCCCTAAAATTAAATTAATAAAAGTTTAGAAATTAGCGGGGCTATTAGTTAAGCCGAATAGTAATACCTTATACTTAAAAGCTCTTATACCGGTATAGAAAGTAATAAACTCTTCGTCTTCGGGCTTTATATAAATATAGTAGAAGGTTTATCGAATATCGATCTTAATAAATTATTAAACTTTAATAACCTTAATTAATATTTTATCGATTAAAGGTAATAGGTATTGGTCTTTCCTAATAATAGTGTTAAATTTATAGTAGTCGATATAGAAACGAAAGTTGCTATTGGCTTTCTTAACGAATAAGATTAGTGCGGCCTAAGGGGACGAATTCGATTCGATAAATCCCTTAAATAGGTTTTCTAGGATATATTTCCTTACAAATTTTAATTCGTTTAACGATATTTTATAAAAAGGGCTATAACCAAATTTTTTAGGGCGGTAGCCTTTTTTGAATTTAATTTTATAATCGTATAATCGGTAGTCGGGTAAAATATTTAAATTAAATTTATTAAAAACGTCGATATAGTCCTAGTAATATTCGGGTACTATTTTTAAAACTTCTTTTCGAAGTTCCTTCTCGTTATAGGGTAGTAATTCTCAAATAAAGTCTTCTACTACGCGTTTCTATTAAATAAATTAATCGATTTCGAAAATATTTATTGAATATACTATATAATTATCTTTAGTAATAAATTGTATAAATAAATTACTATTAAAAACGTATATTTATATTAATCGCTCCTTATACTAACTTATTAAATCTCTTTTCAATTTATATATACTTTAATTATTAGAACCCTATTTGCCGTTACGTAGTTCGGTCGGTTTAATTTTTAAAGTAGACGGAAGGGAATTTATAAATAATATTATTAAGTAGGTAAAATTAATTAAATTCCGTTCTATTTTACTTAAGGGGTCCGATTGTTTTAAAATCGAATTAAAGTTCTAAAATAGAATATAGGGATAAATATATCCCAATTCGCTAATATCTTTATCCTAAGTGTATTTGAAATCCGCTAATATAATAGAAATTATTTTCTTAAATTATAATTAAAGAACTTCGAATTTATAAATATATTTTTCAATTTATTTTTAATATTATTGTACCTCTCTTTAATATTAATCGTAGGCTTTTTAATCGAATTCTTTCTTACAATAGTCGGAAAAAGGCTAATCTACTAGAATAAGTTTTAAAATAACCGTATAGCCGCTTATAAATTTAAATACCGTATAATTATTATTTTTACCGTCGGTTCGTCGTTTATCTTCTCGTTCTATAAATACGTTGCGGTAAGCCGTATCCTTCTAATAATTTAAATTAATAATACTTAAATTACCCGGGCGGACTTCGAAATTAAAGTTCCTTATCTATTCGGGGTCCGGTTTCTATTCGGGGGGGAAAATAAATCGACGATTCTTATAATTTACCTAAATATCGTAGAAATCGAATTACTTACGGCTAATAATAATATTATAATTTATATTAATAATAATAAAGAAGTCGAAGGGTATAATTCGGTTTCGAACCCTTAAAACGGCCTTAACGACCTCTCTAATTCTTTAATTAGTCTTTCCTTAGTAATCGCTAATGCCTTAAGCGGGAAAATTATTCGTTAATTCTATTAATAGACGTTCTTTCAATTTATTAGTAAATATTATATTAATAAATAAATAACCGTTTACTCCTATATCGATTAGGGCGTTAAATATAGATAAAGATATTCTATTATTAATTATAATATATTAAATAAATATAGGATCCCCTTTTAAATAGGGTATTAAATTAAATTTATCCTTTTTTTATTTTTATTTATCCTTTATTTATTCCGTAACTAATACTTCCTTTAAGAAAGAATTTAATTTACTTAAGGTATTCAATTTCCTTAATTATTAATAGCGGAGGCGGTAGTAGTAAAAATAGCCGGGGCCGCGGATTAAGTACTTTTAATACCGCTATTCTTATTAATTAAATAGCGTTCTATAATAATAGTAATATAATTGTAATACTTTTAATCGTATTAATCCTTCTAAGGATAATCGCGTTTAATATAATTATATTCTTTATAAAAGAAGTAACGACCTTCGTTAAATAAGCGAATAATTTCCTTAATATATTTAGCGGTAGAGCGGTTATTACCTCTACTGTTACTAATACTTTTAATGGGCTTTGAAGCCGAGGAATTAGAATTATTAGAATTATTAAATCCTTTATTACTATTATTACTTTTATTACGAAAAGAAAAAGAAGAAATAATTTTAATTTTATTAGTAATAATTTTAAATATTTAATTAAAACCGGAATAATCGATATAATAAATTTTGAAAGAAATAGAAGAATTACGATATTTAACGCTTATTTACTTCTTATACTCTATAGGAAGGCGTTAAAATAGTTCGTACTTCTATTCGGATTTAGGGCGTTAATATTCGTTAATTATATAAATAAATTTATTCTTAAAATAATTGAAATTATCGGTATCCTTTATCTTAAACTTTATAAAATTAATAAGAGCCTTTTCATCTTAATTGGAATCGTTATATTTATATTATAAATAAATTATTAAATTAGAATAGGTTATAAATTAATCGGGGTAAATTTCGCGAAGATATAATATTAAATCTTTAAAAGTAAATCCGGCTAAACGGCTTTTAATATAAAGGAATTTATTGTAATCGGTTAAATAATAATTAATATTAATTTTAAATTTATCCTAAATTAAATTATATTAAACTTCGAAAGGTATGTCGTCTTCCTTATTTTAATTATAAAATTTAGAAGGGTTAATTTATTTAATTAAGAAGCGGGCGCAACGAAGAGGAATAATTATAGTTTTATCGTCGTTATTATCGATAAACGGAGTCGTAATAAAATAAATAATTAATTAGCGAAGGGGAGCTGCGGTAGGGTCCTTTTTAATACTAAAGAGGATTATTTTTTTAATTATAATTTTTACTTTATTAATTAATTTATAAATACCTTTAAAAACGTTTAAATTGGTAATAATATCTTTTAAAGTTTAAATTTCCTCCTCTTTATTAGCTAAATAGTTTTTAAAAGACTAAATTATTTTAAAATTAGTAGTAGAAGTCGTTTTAGGGTTATTAAATAAAGTATTTACTAATTTAGGTACTTAATTATAAACGGTATAAAATTTAATATTTAAAAACGAAGTAATTTAGTGTAGTTCGGATATTTATTTTCTTAAAACTATAATTATTATAACCCAAAATTTAAATTCGTAGAATATATCAACGGGGCGGTTAGCGTATAATTTAGTAAATTTAATTTTATTTAAATAACTATTAAACGGGAACTCTAAATTAGATAATAGAACGTAATAAGGGATATAGGGGATAGTATTACGAATAAAGAATTTAAAGAATTCTTCTATTTTATCTTTTAAATTTTTAACGAAGTCTTTTAAATTAAAAGCGGTATTATATTTATTAATTTCTCCGCTAATATACTAATCGAATAAATCGAATAATAATTTAAATTCTTCTTTATCGTCTTTATTCTTAGTTAACGTATTAATTAATACTTTAAAAGGGGATTTAAATTAATTATATAAGTAAAATAAAGTCTTCTTTCGAAGAAAAGTAAATTTACTATAAAATCTCTCTTTAAAAGGGTAGAGACCGTTAAAATATTCCTTATTAAAGTGTATAAAGGCTTTTATATTCTCTTTAATAATAGAATTAATGTATTTAGGGGCAGCCCTCTTTTTATTTTTAATAACCTTTTTATCGATATTAAATTCAATAATAATTTTATCCTTCTCTTTCGACGATTTAAAATTATCTTTATTGCTAACGTCTCCTTTATTAAAGGTCTTATCGCTTCTATTATTATTAAATCTAAAGCTCGAACTTTCGTCGTTATCGCCTCCCTCCTCGAAGAAGTTAATATAATTGTCTTTATAATAATTATCGCTTAAGCCTTTAATTCTAGCGTTAGTACTATTATAAATTAAACGCAGGGGTATTATAGTTTCAATTTATTATAAATCTCAATCCCTTAAATTATAATAATCTATTCAATTATCTATATCGGTTTCTATTCGTTTAGGATTTAACTTTCCTAAGTATTATTAATTAAAGTAATTTAAAATAATATAAGGGTATAGTATAATTAAATCGAAGGTAAAGCTAAAATTCTATTTATAATAGAAGATTTTAGGTAAAGAGAAGAAAAGGAAGAGAATTAAATATATACGTTACGAACCCGAATAAATACCCTAGTACGTAAGCGATAGCGGGACCTACATACGGGTCGCTAACAACCAATCCCTTCATTCGTATCGCCCTTTACCTATATAATAAATAAGAATAAACACTTTTAATAGGCTTAGCGCCCGTCTGGGCCAGCCTTGGCGCGAACCTTCTATATTATTCATTCCTCCAACCTTCGTAGCACCTCATAGTACCAGTCCTCCTATAGGGGTCTGGCGGGTATGGCGGCATGGCCGGACCGGCGCCGTCACAGCTTTGTACTTTGGTGTAGAAGGCTCTATTAAAGTAGGGAGCTCTCTAGTTATATAAGTGTTGCTTGCTATAGGGGGACTATTTAGTATATCAATTGTTATTTCTCCTAGTAAATATAATACTATATTCGGTTTATTTATCCTAAGATTAATAATCCCCTATTCTATAAGACGAGCAATGTACCTTCTCCTTTATTTAATAAAGTCTTCGTTTGTTAATAATGTTAATAGATTACGAAGGTTTAAAAAGATTAAGTTAGGGTTGAAAGGTTGTAAATTAATACGTTTCTAAGTAGATAAGATATTCTTAATTTTAAATACTTTTTTACGGATTTGTTTAAAGCTATTAAGAAAATTTAATTTATTGTAATCTACATTATTATAAATTAGCTTCTTACATATATTAATTTAGTAAAAGTATTTATATACTTGAAATATCCTAATATTGAGTAGTTGAAGGAAGTATATTAAATAGGGAAGTAAAAGAAAGAGGGTAACGTTGTACTTTCAATATTGCTTATAAAATTCAATAGTATAATAATTACTATAGTTATCTAATACCAAAACCCTCCTTTCCTCTTTATTAATAGGCCGTAAATGCTCCTCCTAATGTTTAAACCAGTCTAGGGTATACTAATTATTTATATAACCTCGTAGGGATGTTACAATAATTGTTCTATCGTCGAAGGAGTTATCAATATACTTATATATAATATTAATACTAGGAAGCAGGACAAATAGTAGTATAGTACGGCTAAATATAGAAATAGATTCAAGTACAGTAATAAGAATTCTCTAGTTAGGATTAATAGACTACATTTCTATTATTTCGGTATAAATCTATACGAAATAGGCCTTATTTAATATATTAACCCTAAAATTAAATTTATTACTATTCTAAATATTATCCCGCTATACTTTATACTTCGTAATAGTATTATAAAAGAGATAAAAGATATCCTCAATATCTACTCGTATTTGTAATACCTTCCTAACCTAGGCCATTAATTTAGTTCTAATGCTATAAAAGCCTTCCCTTTCTATATAATAACGTGCCTATCTACTATTAGTATAAGGGATAGTAATAGAATTATCACTATTATTACAGTTTAGTCTTATTAGGGCAATTACTGCTAATACTAACCGCCGAGGGGTTATTTCAATACTTGGGATAGTTAATTGAATTTATAATATAGAATTTACCTCACTTACCGATAGATATTTATATATTAATCTAGGTATATACGGTAAAATCCTCCTCTTTAATTAATAGGATTCTATAACCTCTATTATCTACCCTCGAATATGCTCCTTTATAACAGCTAACGATTTATCTATAAGGAATTCGAAATACCTTCGCCGCATCGGCTATAGTTTTAAATCTATTATTCTGAAATACCTTTACAGCCGCTTAGATTCTACCCTCTACAGGGAGCGTCCTCTATACATTACCAACAACGTCCTCAATATTAGCGGTTAAATTAATAGGCTTGGGATTAGGGCGTAAGGAACCGCCGGCGGATTTACGAAGTTAACGAGGTATAGCGCGGTAGATAGGGGATATAATAGCGAGAAGATAGTCCGATAGGGAAATAGAGGGAAGCAATATAATAGGGAGATAAAGGGATTGAATAAAGGGGGTTAAATATAATTAAGATTAATTAAACGTAAAAATAGGTATAATTATCAATATTATCGATTTAAATACGTATTTCAGAGGGCAAACGGTTTGAATGCAAATAAATGCAAATGGGTGGTGCACATTCAGAGTGTTGGGCAGTGCGGGGAATTGGGCTGCATACATCTAAAAAAATATGCTGTTGAACAGATCTACATTAATTTGCTAGCAAAATGGCGGTGTGGGGAAGTACCCCCAGTTTCAGGTACGAATTAATGGTCGTGTACGAATTAATGGTCCTGACTAGTGGCTCCGCCGCTAGTCAGACGGTCGATTTTGAAGACCTGACGAGTACTGCATGTCCAGTTGGAAGTCCGTGCCCGCCCATTCACTGGGCTTCACATTCCACTTCACTGAACTTTCATCCCGTTCGCTGCCGTAGGCTCCCCATCCACTAGCAACAGACCCTACTGTGTAGAGCAACAAGCCGAGGATTGGTAGGATTGGAGAATTGGATGCCTGCTAGGAGGAAGAATCGAGGAGAGGAAATGGACCGCCTGGGTGGGAATGAATACAGCATTTTGAACGATGGTGGTCCCTTCCCATATTTCCATCAGGCTGCTCTGGTTTCCGTCGTCCCCTTCCTTCCCTTGCTTGACAACTTCAAAGTCAGCCACATTTCTGTCGTTGACCGCCCAGAACCCGGGAGCCAAATGCCAAGGGCGCATGCAGCATCTGCGCATAAAAAGTGGAAGACAAAGCTGCAAGTTTCGACCGAGATCACATGCTTGTGTTGGAATTTTAGAAACGGAAAATGCTCATCCAGAAGGAAACCCAGAAAAAAAAAGAACAACAATCAAACAAAACCATCCGTTACAAAAAAGCGAGAGAAAAAGTTGCAAGATGCAGAAAACATACAACACCAGGGATTCGCTGGTCGTCACCGACCCAACTACTAGTCTGGCCCTCACTGGCTTATCTATGGGAGAGCGGACGGGATCCCGAGTTTTCCAGTGGGTATGGTCGTATGTGCTTGATCTTGCCTCCAAAGAGCCTTAAGTATTGGCATAATGAGCGCTGTGATGTGAGAGGACTCGCTGATGACCCTCGCCATGGTCAAGGACACTCCTCCTTTTCTCAATATGATTGTCATGAAATGAGTCCAAAGCATGATGGCTAACGCCGGGATTGCCGTACTTTTGTTCATTGCTTCTCACTCGCCAAGTTAATGGCTCTTTCTGGGAGAGATTCAGGCAACTCTTCGGCCCTGATAAGGCAGGTGGGTAGGAAAAGCCGAAAAGTCATGATATTAGCTTTGTACTGTGTGCAGGGACGTGAATACGTAAAATAAGGAAAGACATATTTTCGGATACATGGCTGACACTCTCTTGAAAATGATCTCGGAAAGATTACATGAAGTCGCCATCCATCTGGACGTTTCTGGACCGGGGCAAGGCGTCCTAGGATATTGATCTCCGCGGTATCTGTGGCGCTTGCCTGGCAAGGCCTCATGCGAAGGACAAAACAGGGAGGAACCCAACTAGGGTACCTACCGACCTACTTGTAAAAAAGAATTGAACCCCCGGTTCTGTTAGCACAAACGTCTAGTGTATCTCCCATCGGTCACTCACAACATCAACGGATGCAGTCAACTACCGCACCACCTGAAGTCTGAACCATGGGATTTTTGCCTGAGTCTATTTGAAAACAGGAGTAGCAAGAAAGAGTAGATAGACAGGTAACAGATACAATTTATCAAGAATTGAGACCCAAGAGAAAACAGAGGCTATTGTTTTGTTCGTTGAAGCTCTTTTACCAGTCTTTCTTCCCTTCCCTGCTACTCATCCCCATCCATCCTTTTTCTTTTCATCACGTCCTTCCTCTTCAAACTTCATCTGTCCATTCTGCCCAACCAGATACCAATTCCCCTCCCCTTCCCCTTACCCCCCATCCCCTATCAGCCTCCTCTACCAACTAGCACACTAACCAAACCCTCTCCCACCACCCCTCAAACCCCTCAAACAAACTCACCCCCAAAGCGGCGCCACAACCTCCACCGCCCGTTCCACCACAGCTCTAACCCTCTCCCTAAAAATCTTATTAGAACACTCCACCTCCAAATCCTCCAACCACACCTTCGCCTCCATCTTATCCACCTTGATCTGGACCCCCGGCACAGGGATACCCATTTTATGCAATCTCTGTAACTCAGCGTGCTTGCGCTGGGCAAGTTGTTCGTCTTCGTCTTCGGAGACGTCCATTGAGGCGTCTGCGTCTGCGTCGGATTTGGGTGACGTCGTCTCCGAGGGGGAGGAAATGGCTTTGGTGATGGTGGTGGTGGGTGAAAGGGGAGGAAGCTTGGGGTCGGCGATTGGAGACACGTTGTCGGAGCCGAATTGGGCTTCGAGGAACATGAGGAGGCGGTCGAGACGGTCGGTGGGGGTGAGGTGGGCGTGAGGGTTTTTGGGGGGAAGGGAGTGGGTGTGTGGGTTTTTGGAGGCCGAGCCTGTGACGAAGAGTGTTAGTATGGGGGAATAGTAAAAAAGGGGGAGAGGAAAGGGGAAGGGGACGGGGGACGTACGCTTCACAGCAGCAGGACTACTCTCAATACCAAGTAGCACGGCCATCACGGCGTCGGCAATGCCATCGTTGAGCATGTTGCCTTCCCACTCCAGCTCAACCTCGCCGCTAGCACGGTAGCGGACGATAACGCAGCCCATCACAAGGTAAGCAGCCACCACGTCGTCGCCGTGGGGCAACTCCTCATCAGCTTCCTCCATCTTGGTATCGCCGTTCTCGCTCTTAACGATCTCGCGCTTCGTCTTCGCCTCGGGGAGTTCTTCGACGCCACCAAACGTGCCTTCAAGACCCCACTTAATCAGATCAATACCCGCCGCGCTCAGCTTCAAACGCTGCTTGCACGCAATAGTGGTGGTCGTCAAACCAGCATACTCTCTGAGATCCTCGGGAGCCATCAGGGACATTTTAAAGTCGTTCTGCACCAACACACCGGTGATAAACTGAGGTTCGGAGGAGGGAAGAGGTCCGTCATGCCCGGTCTTGGCTTCCTTTAAAGAAGGGGGGATGGACGCCAGCTTGCCCACCACCTTTGCGACTTTGTCCGTCTTGAAAGGGATGCGAAGCTCCTCGCAGTTTCTGGGGCTGAACACCTTGACTTTGTGTTCTTTGGTTGCGTTGAGAGAAAGCAGCTTGGACTTGAGACGCATCATGTTGTGCACCTCGCCGTGGACGAGAACGACGACGGGGGCAGCGACTTCCTCGATGAACTCCCTGTTTTCGACACCGTCAACGTGCGCGGCGAAGGAGAACTCCTGGACGGTGCACCGGCGGGGGATCATGACCTTCTCGGCATCACCACCGGGGCCGCGGCGGGCACCGGCAATGTTGCGAGACATGACGGCCTGGATCTGCTCCGGCTCTTGCATGAGCTGCTTGGCCATGGTGCCTTCGACGGAGTAACCGGTGATGATAACGCCGTTCTTCTCGCTCGGCGCCCACCGCTCCAGCAGCTCGCGACTGACGCCGTTTTGGAGCATACCAGGGGAGGCAAGCATGACGCAGCCGCCGACGTCCTCGAAGCGGTCAAGGCTTTTGAGGGAGCGGATGAATCTGAAGTCCCACGGTCCTCCCTTGCCTGCGCCGTCGCCGGAGGACTCGGACTCGGCCAGACGCTCGCGGAACAGCCGCTTGATGTTGTCGTTCATAGATCCGACGTAGGTCTGGTAGACGAGCATACACTTGCGCGCGAGGTTGGAGGCGTAATAGATGGGGTATTTCTGGTATTCGGGGTGCTTGCCCCAGTACTCGTCGAGGATGAGGAGGAGCTCCTGGGCGCGACCGAGGGCGAAGACGGGCATGAGGACGCGGCCGCCTCGGTTGAGGATGCCGGTGATGGACTTCATGAGGGCCTGTTCACGTTCTGGGCGGGGGATGTGAGAGGCGATGCCGTAGGTGGACTCGGTGATTAGGACGTCGATCTTGACGCCCCTGGGGACTTGGGCAGAGATAAGATGCCTGTCCTCTTCACGGGAATAGTCGCCAGTGAAGAAGATCTTGAGGCCGGCGATCTCGATCAGGAACATGGCGGCGCCGAGGACGTGGCCAGCCGGGTATGGTGTGATTCGGATCGAGGAGATGGTGTGGGTAGTATTGTAGTCGATGGCCTCGATCATGGGAAAGGTCTTGAGATGGTCCTCCTCGGTGTAGACGAGCGATGTTGTCGGGTTCGACGATGTGTTGCCAACACGGACACTATCCTGGATAAGCCATTTGTAGATGGCTTTGGTGGCATGTGTCATGAAGACACGGCCTCGGAAGTTGGTCTTGGCCAAGACATATGGTAATGAGGCCGCATGGTCGATATGGAAACTAGAAAGTGAGCAGTCAGTCTTGGGTGAGGTCTGGGCAAGGTAGGCGACTATGGACAAGGACAGTGCTTCACAGAGATCATGCAGCGCGAGTGGCAGACAAGATGGGAGGGGAAAGGGAGGAGAGGAGCGGGCAATGGCGACAAAGTTTTTGTATTTTCAATTCCTGAGTACATGTATATGATGGACAGTACAATGCTGCAAAGTGGGCAAGAACCACATAGATCAGAGAGCAAGGTGACATGGCAGGAATTGTCTCTGCCACTGGCTCTCACTGGCGATGTCGAATATCCAGAGCCCAGCTCGATCAACCCATCTTGTCCCAAGCCAAACACTGCGGCACTGTCTCTCGTGGATACGCGCGCATACATATGGATGTATGCCATAGCAAAAGGGGGAAAGGGGTCGAGCTTACTGGCTGATCAAGAGAACGTCAACTGTGCTGAGATCGAAGTCATCAAAGAATGGTAGGGCTGCTAGGCCATCATATGCTGGATGTTGACCAGCATCAAGCTACAACCCGGACACGTCAGCCCATGTTCACTGGAAGGGGTGATTGGTTGATTTGCGCACCATAACAGTTTTGCCCTTGTACTGAATGATGTGACATGATCGGCCAACTTCGTTGCCGCCTCCAAGATTGAGGAACATGAGCTCATCAGCTGGGTCGACGGGCTCCTCTGGCTCGGTCGCCATCGCCGCGGCCTTCCGCTTGGAAGCCATGGCTTAGGGCGTCTTTGTTGTATATAGTACTCCTTTGGTTCGTTCGCTCCACGCTTGGATCCTTTGTTTCCCACCGTCACCCTGTATACTTACGACCTCCCAAGCAGTTGAATGTAATTGTTTGGATGGCGGCGCGTGGCGGTTTTGATGCGATTTGAGACGCGAAATATGTACGTCAGTCAGAAAAGGGTGTGGATGGTAGATGTGAGAGGAAAGGCGAAATGTTACGGAGTAGCGCGCGCCGTGAATATGAATGGCGCCTTTGATGTGATTTTGTTGATGGTTGTTGAATGCGTTTTGGATGAAGATGGCAAGTGGTTGTTGAATGAAGTGAGGTTGAAGTTGGCGGCTGAGTTGCCTGCCGGGAGTCTTCAATCCTAAGCCAGCCGCAAAACGTCAAGGGCCAACAGCCCCACTATTGACTGCCAAGCTCACACGTGACTGGCCCATTCACTCATCAGACGCGACCTTCAGTGGAGCTCGTGCCGCCACCAGCAACAAGCAACCGGCAGTGGCAGCAACTGGTCGTTTCGTTGGAGGTTCTGAACGTGTGCGACGGGAGTCCCTCTTTCGATTTTATTGTTCGTCATTGTCAAAGACACCTCGACCTCCTCCAGTCACCACCCAACAATACGATTCACAACCTTCAACGGTCGCCTTACCCCGCGCGTATCAATACCACAATCAACCGCCGACCACGACGATACTACCACGAGCGAGAAATACATCGACCGACTCGAACACCGATCGATACGAGCGAGCGACGCATGGGAGGAGACACAAGGCGTAGCTAGAGTGGCAGCGCAGGTTCGCCTGCTTCCACTTGAGTTTACGGTGACGGGACACTTGAGCAATTGATCAACTGGGAGCTCAGCCTCGCCTCGAGCTGGAGGGACAGGAAGAGCTGCTCGACTGCTTTCCACCGACGACGACCTTGGCCCACGCCATTGACTCTTCGTACACATCGACTTGTTTGCGCCTACGCGATCTGTCCACCCCAAGGGCACCTTCACCATGGCGCAACCACCGCAACAGCCTCAGATGCCTCAGTTGCAACAGCAGCAGCCTCAGCTGCAACAGCAGCAGCCTCAGTTGCAACACCAACAACAACCTCAGTTGCAACAACAGCAACCACCACAGGTGTCGCCGCAGTTGCAACAGTTCCAGCTCCAGCAACAACAGCAACAACAACAACAACGTGCCCAGATGCTCGCTCAACAACAGCAAGCCCAAGCCCAGGCCCATGCTCAGCAACAGCAGCAGCAACGCGCCCAACCTCCGCAGCATGTTCAGCCTCGCCAGCTTCCCCAACAGTTGCAACAACAACAGCATGTGCAACAGCAACAACAACAACATGCCCCACAGCAGACCCAACCGCCGCCGCCGCAGCAGCAACGTGTACAGCAGCAGGTCCATCAGCAAGGGCACCCGCAAGCCCAAACACACCAGCAACACGCTCAACAACAACCTCAACACCCCCAACATCCTCAGCAGCATGTCCCGCAGCAGCAACAACAGCAACATCATCCACAACTCCAGCATCCCCAGGCCCAGCTGCAACAACCTCAGATCCAACATCCTAGCCCGCCAGTGCACCAGCAACAGCAGTTTGCTCGTCCCCAGCACACACCCTCCCCGGCGCCCACCACTCAAGCGCAGTTCTCGATACCGCCGAACCAGCAGCGTCCACAGACCGGCACGGGTCCTGCCTCTCAACCGGGCTCGCCTTACGTGCCTCAGAACTACGCCACTACTCCCCAGTCGACCGCGGCCCCGACACCGCCAGCTGCTAGTCCCAAGTTTGCGACAATGCAATCGCCAGGTCTCCCGCAATACAACCAGTCTTTCACAAACGGAAACGTTTCTCAGCCATCCACACCATTGGCTGTGCCTTCCCCGGGTCCGACCCAGGCCACAACTCCTGGACCAGGTCCTACTGTTTCACACGGCGCGGGCTTGCAGATGCCGGAGAGTAGGCTATCCATGCCTCCAGTCCAACCCGCATCAACAACACCTGGCCCAGTGACACCTGGCTTGGCAACGCCATCATTAGCTCCGCCTAATTTGTCTGCCCATGGGCCCTCGACTCCTCAGCAAGTCCATGCCATGGGGGCCCAGGCCGCCCAGAATACGCAGAACCAGCAGTATACGACCGCCACCATGGCACCTATCGGCCTACCACCACCAGCCCCGACAACTCCCGCTGCCGGTGGTGCTATGGGTCCTCCTCAGAAGCCTGTTGAGCGACCGGTAAAGGAAACTGAATATGATGTCACGGACTCTTTGGCTGGTACCGGTGTTGATTTGCGTGCTGAAGAGCAGGCGTTGGCCGACTACTATGCCGGCTCTTTCTCTCAGGACGCGAGGACCGGGCTGCCCGCGAACCCACCGGGAAGTAAGGCTTCTTTCTACGGTGCCGGGTGGGCCAACCAGGCCTCGCAACCTCTCGACGGCAAGAGCCAGGAGGAGTTTGAGAAGGAGTTGGCAAAGAAGGCTTGGGATGAGGCGGCACATCGGTTGGCCTTGACGAGGGCAAACGAGATGAAAACGCCTTTCTTGGAGGTGGCCCCGCTGCATTGGAAGGCCCAAAAGATTGCCAAGGAGTACGGATTGGAGCTCAACAGCGAGCTCAAGGGCGGTAGTGCAGTCAACAAGAGCAAACCAGCCAACGACCCTTCGCAAACGCAGCCCAAAGTCACGGTGAGCACAAAGACGGGTGAAGGTGGTGCTCTTGTTACTGTCACCAGCTCATGGATCCCGATCGATTCATATTTGAGTGACCAAATAGCCCTGTTGTCGATTGCTACAAAGCACCGGATCCGGCAGATAATCGAGTCTGCGCATACCATTGCGATTAACCGCCAGACGACTTCTCGTGGAGAGGTCCCGGCGGAGTGGGCTGATGTGGCCGTGCCTTTGAAAACGGGGCTTAATGATGCCATGCAAGAAGGCCTGGAAGCCGCCGCTGGCGTCGGTCCTCAGCCCAACCCCCTGAAGCGTATGTACTCCCTTGCCCTTCCCATAATCAAACACATCACTAACCTGTTTTCAGGCTCCTACGACGCCGCCAAACTCAACGACCCCAACGTCACCAAAAACAACCTCACCACCGCACTACGCGACACCGCCCGTGCTGACCGGAACCTCGAAGAAGCCCGCCTTCGCAAGCGCCAAAAGCGCCAAAACCCGGACACAGCTGCTGGTGGCACCGGCTCTCGTGCCGGCTCCGTGGCGCCAGGTACCCCCACAACCGCCGACGCAGACGGCAAGCTCCTCTCGAAGAAGGAACTCAAGCGGGGCGCCGCAGCCGCCAAGCTGGCCGAAGCCTCATCCACCGCCTCGGCCAACCAGACCCTCAACGCCATCATGGGCGGCTTCGGTCGCAAAAAGGGCAAGTCCTACTCGTGGATGAACGCCGGTGCCGGCGGTGGCGGCGGCGGCGGTTCAGGCGCTAGTACGCCCCGCACGTCCTTAGGCGGTGATGGCATTTCCACGCCCGCTGGCAAGGGCGGAGCGGCAGGGGCGGCGGATAATAAACCGCAACAGTTGACGTCGGAAAATCAAAAGAATCGACTGGGCATGTGGAGAGAGAATGGAGACCAGGGAAAGAATATCCAGCTGAGAGATTGGTTGGCGGCGCTGGAGATGGATGGGATTGAAGTGAGAGCTATCCAGGAGGCGTATACCAGGTTGGATGAGCCGCCGAGGACGAAGGTGGATGAGGTTAAGTAGGGCTTACTTCAGCGTACCCAGAGTCAGGCGGGAAACCCTAAGAGGGGGAGGGCGAGTGTGGTGGGGTCTAGACGAGAGATGGCTAGGGGGAGAAGGTAGAGATAGAGGTTGAGGAGTGTACATATCTAAAAAGGAATGGGAAGGGGTTTAGTTGAGCGGACGGAGGGTGAGCTGAGGTGGTTATGGTGTTATTGTGAGGGGGGGGATAAGTTAGATTGGAGCCGCTATCTAGTGGGCGCGGTCATTTCATGGTTTGAGAGGGTAAGAGGTTGCCCAAGGTACCTCTATCAACTCTCTCGCTGTCAGCAGGGAGGGAAGGACTGAAGCCTGAAGGTCTTACAAACACAAATTATATCGAGTATCCATATGACATCCCCCTCCACTGTCCAGTGGCATCAGAGACCGGCCGGTGTTATGGCACGATAGTTGGACGCTTACAGTTTATATCAAACAAAAAAACGCGGGTTCGCGGAAATCAGAACTTGAGGATTAATCACATCCAGATGTGCTTCACACCGTGACATCTTTCAGTTCCTGCTTCTTCCGCCTGAATCTCCTGATACTTACTATACAGTGACAGTACTACTAGTGCACATCTGCCGTTGTCATGACCCCCCTCCCCTGACTCCTCACCTCCTCACCTTATCTCCCTTCCTTCCCGTAACGTCGCGCTTCTCGTCCGTCCCTTGATGACTTGGTGACTTGGTGACTTGGTCGAGTCAGCCAGTTCAGTTCGTGCCTACTTCAGCCCTATCATGGAAGTACGTCGCCTTTTGCCGACGTTCGTTCATAGGTACCTGTAGGTACACTACGACTACGAGACTACCTACCTAGGTACCTACTCGTCAGGACTGAATGAAATTGTAAGTAGTCTTCTGACCCCATGCGCTACCTAAGATACTTGCCTCTTCCCCGTCGTTTACGTACATTGCACTGGTTTTCTTGTTTCCTCTTCTTTCTTCAGCTTTTTTTTTTTTTTTTTTTCGCTTGTGTGTGTGTGTTTGCAGGTAAAGTTCTATCGGAAGCGCTTGTATCGTATATTATGTAAGTAAGTTATTCTACTACTGCTACTGGGTGAACTTTGATACCTGGAGAACTGAATAGACCTCAGTCGTAATCATCATGGTATGGTGCTTGAATGAATGACCGTGTGTTCAGTTTTTGACTAGCGGGCGACGTAACTCAGGAAATGGTCAGAAAGCTAACGTGTAGAAGAGAACTGAATGGGCGTGTGATGTCCAAAACAATACAGGAAAGGTCAAAGTGACAGCAATACGCGTTGGAGCAAAGACGGCAGAACTGAATAAAAAGACAAAAGAGACAAGAAGCTGAGAGGAACAAGACACCGGAAATATGGTGGAAGATACATAGGAGAGCAGACAAGAGAGACCGAACTGAGCACACCTCGATTGGGATGCACCTTCCTCCAATGTCCACCATTATCACTTGCATGATCGATGCCTCGTCGCCGTTCTGAGTCTTCCTCACCAGCCTGGCGGAATAATGTCGAGCTCCTTCCAGTCGAACTGACTGGAGTTGAAGCTGATCGATCGGCATCTCGCGGTCTCCCTTCATCCCTCTCTTTGAACGGCGGTTCTGGCACGTCCCAGAATCCCCTCGTTTGCAGACCTTCCTCCATTTGTATCGGTAACCCCATACAAACGCAAAGCATATGGTTGCATTTTCGTCTGCTTATTTAGACATGCATGTCGTTGAAAGGCTAAGAAGAGTAATGCGCGAAAAGCATAAAAGGGGAAAAAAAGGGGGTCGCCCAGAGACCCGTGTCGGAATCGAACCGACGTCTTCCCACGCCCGCATGCAGACGAGGATTTACCTCGCCAGGAATGTTACCACTACACCAACGGGGCTTCTGGGCGACGGGGGGTGATGAAAGGTTGCCTGGAAAGGGAACTTATATACCCGAGGCGGGGGTCGAGAGTTGCGATGACGCGGGGTTTGCGGGAGGGCTGCTATGTTGAATGAAGTATTAAATCCGCTTTACTATCATTGTCATCATGTCAAGGCTATGTATGGTGTATCGTCTACTCGGAAGTGAATATCAGTTCTAGTGAGCATGGTAGACGCGAGTAGCGGGCTAGAAGAAGAGTACAGTACTTAGACGATACTTTCACTCATCCCTCTCGCCTGGAACTGTGGATTGACTGTACAGACCCTGAACAGCCAGCACCATCCGAAGTCATCACTCGTTAGCGTCGTCGAACTTGCAAGTTGTCACAGCAGGATCATGATCACTAGTGGTAGGTACGTCGGACTCACCTCGACAGAGCAGGCAGATGAAACAGGCACCCGGCTTTCGGCATGAAGCGATGAGCTCTGGGACAGACGCACCTTCCGTGAGTGATTTTGAGCAGGTTGCTACCACTGCATGATTGCAACCAAGAAAGTGCAAGTGCATGGAACTGAATCAGAGGCTGTGAGTGCAATGATCTTGGCCAGCCCCAAGTGGAAGGCACAGTCGGAAGGGGGAAGCACCTGGTTCGACCGAGTGATCTGTGTTTGGCCTCAAAACTTCGGACCTGTCTGCTCGCTCATCGGGCCAGCCCTTTCCACGTCCGCGCTCAACGCCCCCTCGAGAAACAGCCGATCGATCTCCCTCGCCACCGTCTCATTATCCGCCTTCAACGCCAGAACACACTGATTCTTGGTCTCCTCATCCCAAACCCACTTATTTGATCCATCCCTCTCATCCACCAAGTTACGTCCATACCCATATCTCTCATCATACTTGAACAGGTCCCCCAATCCACCAATGGCATACAACACCGCCACCGGATCCCAACTCGGCCTAGCCTCCCCATAAGCATAATACCCATAAGCTCGACCGACCGGATCCCCCTTCGGCCCCTTCTTCACTAACTCTCCGCCCGTCAAGACGTTCCCTCCCACTTCATCACCGACGTACACCATCTTGCCTTTCCAACCATCTTTTCCCTTGGTCGGCCAATTATTGATGACGTTAGCAGTCCCCTTCGGTCCCAAGCCTAGCCCGCGCCCGCCGTTGTGATGAGGAGAGTTGGGGTCGGAACCAAAGAAGTTCCAACTTCTTCCCTCTGGGTAACGACCGCCCATGACTACGAGCTCTGCTACCTTCTGCGAGATCAACTGGCGCCCGGTCAATGGGGAAAAAGAGTCAGGTTCAGAATCGAGGAGAAGCGACAGGTTATCAAGAAATCCTATCGAAGCGATGGTTACGCTCTCATCGTCCGCTTCACTAAGCAGCTTTCGATAAAGTTGAACAGCGTCCCAGGCGTCTTCGGCGTGTCCCCACGGTATGCTTGGTCCCTCTCCTTTGACACGATCGGGCGAAGAAGGGGAGCCGAACTGGTATGCGATTTTTGAAGCAAACTCCCCTAGATGCCAGTAGACCACATCCAAAAATGTGGTATTAGGAAGGGGTATTACAGTGCCATCGCTGGTGGGATGGCGGAACACGCCGATGGGGATGGCCTTCTTTTGAGAATGGGTGTAGTAAGACACGATGGCGGAGGCGGCGAGGACGGAGTAGGTGGAGGGTTTGTTCACCAGGACGCCGAGGAGGTTGATGTGGGGGGAGGTGGATGCCAAGAGGAGGGCGCCGGCGTCGCTGATGTTTGTTAGCCAGAGTGGAAGTTGGGGAGAGAGGGAATGGGTGTGGAGGAAGGGAAGGGTGAAACCTACTCGACGTCACTGAAGAGGTCGGTGTCAATTATTAGGTTCTTTTTTGGTTTCGGGTCTTGGGACTGGACGATTTCTGCCGAACCGAGGGCCGCAGTGAGGGTTGAGAGTGAGGGCGTCATCATGACTGATGAGATGGGTCGGGTGTCTGCATTGGGAGGTGCTGATCAAGCTTTTTATGTTCGCGCGGGTGTATCTTGGGCGGGTGCCTTTCTTTGTTGTCAAGGATACAACAACCAACAACGCGCATGTTGGTCCCGAAAAGTCTTCAATGGCCTCCCGTTTGGATGGTTGGGCTCAGCCTTTTCTCAAAGTTTCTTCGATCTTATCGTCGTGTTTGCTAGAAGTGAGGGGTCGCGAGGTTAGCGAGAGGCCCTAGGCGAACTGATATTGGAGTGCGACCTGTTATGCAGCGCAGGGATCACTAACAGATCTGGCTGACAAGCAGCGCTAGGTCTGTTAGGCACACAGAAACCTGCCATCACTAACAGCGCTCTGCGCACCGTGCCCAGGGAGCAATGGTTGGTTGGCATCTTCCACACACAAGACACTCGCAAGACACTCGACGAAAAAAAACGTGACATGAAAGTTTTGGGTATGTTGAAGGTCCCAAGAGACTGGCCTTTCTATGGTTTACTTAATTTCCCAGTTCAAAGGCGGTTGCTAACCAAAAGTGTACCAAGTCCGTCTTTCTATCCAACACCTTCGCAACTCACTTGCGCAACCTCACCATCCATACCTCTAGCTATCTAAACCTTTTCACTTCCCGCTTCGGTTTTTTTTTCTCATCTCCATCCTCATCACCAACCCTCACCACCATACTCATGCCCCCTTCCATACTCAAACCCAACCTGCGGCGGCTCCCTCTCCCCCCTCGCCACCCCTCCCCTTCCTTGCACCCCAAACGGTCCAGCCCTAACCCACTCCCCAACCTCATAAGCCAACTGTTTCTCCGCCTCACCGCTCAACTCCACTGCCTCCACCGTTCTATGTCCAGACGGAACAACAACCCTAACAACAATCAACCTCTCCCCCTTCACTTCCACTCCAACCGGGGCCCATCCCTCCATCATCATCTCCTCCTCCGTCACCGGCTTCACATACACCGTCAGATCCGGCCCTACGATCCCTCGCCACAGAGTGGCCATCCATTGCCAGTGGTCCACGGGCGCGTAGGCGTCGGCGATGGGGATGGTGCAGGCGAAGCGGTCCGAGTAGGTGAGGGAGTAACCGAGGGGGAGAAGAGCGATGGGGAGCTTGGGGAGTTTTTGGCCAGAGATTGAGGGTGAGTGGGAGGGGTGTCTGGAGGAGTGTCTGGAGGGGTGTCGGGAGGAGGGAGGTAATGGGGATGAAGAGCGGGAAGGGGAGGAGGAGGGAGAGAAATAAGGGGTGGTGACGAATTTGGTCAGTTCCGAGGCTTTGTGATGCCAGGAGAGCATGAGGTCGAGGTACCGGGGGAAGGGATTTTTGTTTGTGGAGGGGAGAGGAAGGGAGGTGGTGATGAGGCTTCCGCTCGGGGAGTGGGAGGAGGACCGGTCTTGCCCGTTGTTGTTGGATTTAGGCGATGAACCGCGTACGATGACGGTGTCGCCCATTTCGACATCCTCACCACCTTTCTTTCCTTTCTCTTTCTCACTGTCCTTCTTCCCCTCCCTCTCCCCACTTCCCCCTTCCCCATCCCAAATATCCCCCTCCCCAACCCAAGCTCGAACCTCACAATCCCCCAACTCCACCAACGCCCTCTCCACCGCTTTTCCAACCACCCGCAACAACTCCTTATTCGGTCCTTCAACCGCAATGATCGGCCCCCTTGTTGTCACTATCTGCGGTTGCTCCTGAACTTCCTCCCCGGTCTCAGACATGTTGTCAATGTTGTCAGCTACGGCACCGTAAGCAGGCAGTTCCCGCCCGATCCGTCGAAGCACAGACGCCTTGCGAACGTAGTCGATGCTCATAACCATCGCTTCTACTGATTGCTGGCGCTGTTGGGCTTCTAGGAGGGCGAATTGCCTTTTGCTGTTGGCGTTGCTGCTGTTGGCGTCAGAGTTTTGGGAAGGGTGGTGTGGGAGGATAGTAGTGGTGCTGCGTTCCCTGTTGTCCCTTGCCGCTGCAGCCGGGGATGGGTCACTCCGCGGAATATGTTGCTGTTCCCGTTGCCCATGATGCAGCGTTGCCCACGAGGGATGAACGGAGGTAGGTGGTTGTGGTGGTGTTGGATGAGGGTGAGCACCCTGATGATAACTTGCAGGGAAAGAAGAAGCAGTGGGTGTATTTCTTGCTGTACCTGGTCCCGTTAACCGCGGGTAGGGGGATGACGAAGATGCAGATCTAGGATCGCGATGGTCACCGGGGTAAGTTATCCCCAGCCCTATGCCACCACCGCCAGCAGAAAGAATACCGTCACCGGCACCAACCCCAGAAGACGAAGACCCAGATTCAGGGGAATTAGGCGGTAAGTGAGCCAAGTGCGTCTGTAAAGGTGGCAGACGAAGAGATGGGTCAAAGACGGAATCATCACCTCTCATGCGTACCGGGCTGAGACCAGATCGGGGACCGGACACTGGGTGCTGTTGACCATGATGGTAGCTACCACTCGAGCCAGGAACAGAAAGTGTAGGAGGCCGAGGAGGCGGGGCCATGGTATTCGACAATGGACTCCTACCGCGCCCGGAAGGTGCAAGCGAAGCGGGACCGGCAAGTGCAGCGGTGGAGGTTGGTGGTCCGGCTGGTGCGGGAGCGAAGCCTGGTGTTGGTGGAAGACTTCCTGCACCGCTGCCGCCGCCAACGGCTCCAGAGGGAGTAGGAGGCGGAGGAGGCGGGTAGTGATGCAATGGGACTTGTCCATGAGGGTGCCCATGCCCATGTCCTAGTGGTGTAGGAGACATAGGGTTTTGTTGATGATAATGGGAAGGCGGACGAACAGCGTATTGACCACCTACACTGGGATGTCGACTGCTACTTCCGTAAGGGGTAGTAGGCGAGGGAAGCGCATATTCACGCTCAGGACGGTAAGGCATCGATGTCGAATCATACCGTCTGCGCTTTGATCCAGTGCCGGTAGGTGTAGAAACATCATACTCCTGCGGCATGTCATACAGCGGATGAGCAGGATATTGCTGATGATGCGAGGGTGTCGGGTAAGGGTACGTCTGACTGTGGTGGTAGTCCCTGCTTGGGTAAGCTTGGTATCCGCCCTGAGAGGAAACAGACGCTCGATGGTCTCTGTACCCGCCGTGTTGCTGTCCATAGTTCTGTTGGCTGCGAGACGACGAAGCATGGTGTTCCATAGCCCTTGGAGTATCCATCCCCGCGCTGAACGCCGACTGTCCACCACCCCTTCCCTCACCCACGTGCATGGCGCTCTTCGCACTCCCAATCCCACTCGCCGCCGCAAACGGCGTCGAAGGCGTCCTAGGCGTAGCGATATACCTCCCGCCACAATTCGGGCACCGACCCGGATGTTCTCCCCCACCAATTCCTCCCGCACCACTTCCACTTCCCCCTATTCCACCTCCAATCCCACCAATTCCCCCAGGACCACCAGGAGTCGTAGGACTAGTCCTATTACTCCCTATCCCCCCAGCAACAACACTATTCTTATTCCCCCTCCTAGGCTGGTACTTGTACTCTGGATATTTCCGCTGATGATGCAACTTTTCTTCCTCGGCTAGCTGCTTCCACTCTTCCTTGTGCAAGTCGGACTCGGCGCGCCACTTCTCGCCGATTATTTTGGAGATTTCCGGGTTGGCGAGACCGGGGTTTTCGGCGACTACGCGGGCTTGGTGGTGTTGGCGGTAGAGGATGAATGCTGTGTTGTGAAAAAAGGGGGGTGGTTAGTGAGGTGGTGGCTAAAATGGATGGAGGGGGGATGGGGGGAGGAGAGGAAGAGGGAGGAGGAAAGAGGAGGAGGGTGGTTTTGTAGGGTTCCGTGTTTCTGTCTAGGGATACGGCCGTTTCTTTGATGTACTTCTTACAGAAAGGAAAAGGAGAGGGACAACATGAACCAACGGTAAGTGTAGTAACGGATCAGATGTAGAAGAAAAGGGGGTTGTAACAAGCTACTCGTTCGGTTCGCTGACAATGATGAATGAGTGCAGGAACCAACAACCCCCCATTCACCATTCTCCACTTCCACAACCCATATGGAACTCACCAAACCAATACCATTGTGTACCAAAAAGGGTAAACGAAAAGACAAGAAGAAGAAGAAGAAATAGAACTCACCATTCCTAGGCCTAGGAACCTTCGGTGCAGGAGTGCACAAACAGATTAAATCCCTCTGCGGCGGCGGCCCCTGTGAACTTCCCCCAGCATGTCCACCACCTCCCGAAAAACCTCCAACACTTCCAACACTTCCTCCTCCCACCGAGGAAACCGATTGGTTATCCAGCTCTGTTGTCGCTGATCCTCCCGCTCCTCTTCCTTGGACGGGACTTACTCCCGCACTATCGCCGCTGCCTCTGCCTTTGCCACTACCGGCCTGTATTTGTGCTTCTCCAGCAGACGTGGAGTCCGCTCCAGTGGTGGCAGCGGACCTGGTAGATCTCCCGATGGCAGAAGCAGCACCCAGGTCTATGCTCAATCGCTTTGTTTGTGAGGATAGGTCGGTTGTTATGAGAGTTGCTGCTCTTTTGCGAGTTAGAGGGCCTCTTAGTCGGTCTTGGATCTGGGTCTGGTTCTGATTCTGGTGTGAGATTTCGGTGGAAGAAGAGGAAGGGTGTTGAACAGCTAAGGACGAGTCTGTGTATGTGTCCGGATGGGAGCTGGGATGAGAACGGGTATTGTATTGTTGCTGGTGCTGGTGATGATATTGTGCCTGCGAACTGTGTTGGGAGTGGGGTTGGTGATGGTGAGAGACGGGCGAGGTGGGAGTTGTGGTATTTGACGAGTGCCTGCTACTTGAAGACGACGAGGCAGTACCAGCGAGGCCGGTGCCAGTGGTGGTTATTGTCGACGACATCTTGCCTGCCTTTTCTTTGTCCTTATCTCCAGCTCCTTTGGCTTCAGCTACCTTAGCAGCAGCGGCGGCGGCAGCTGCAGCGGCTGCAGAGCGAGTGATTCGTCCTTTTGCGGTTATGGTATCAGGCGTCGTCGTTGTTGAGTTAGAAGTGAAAGTGGATAAAGATAGTGATGTAGACCGACGAGTGTTCGTGTTTCTAAGCGAGTGATTATGTTGTGTCTGTGTCTGGTTCTTTTGTTGCCAATTGTTCTGGTTCTGGTTCTGGGTCTGATGATGCGTCTGAGACGTATGATTGTGAGTAGTAGAAGAAGTGACGAGTCCAAGACCGACGTCTGTCATTTTTTTTCCCTCTGCCCGGGGTTGCGGGGGAGTCCAGTCGTTACTCGTTTCCCTCTTTTCTTTCTTTTATCTGTGGCCTCCTTTTTGTTGGCAAAATGTCTCGCTCGGTTGCTCCAGTCACAATCCCCCTTCTGTTTTAATATCTGTCTCTTGTTTTTTTCTCTCACTTGTTTCCCCTCCGTTGTCTGGTTGTCACTTCTCGCTTCTCTGTTCCCCCTTCCCGGCTCAGGATGTGAGAGAAAACACAAAAGGGGGCGAGTACCCGTCCCAAATGTGGAGTCCCCCAACAAGTTCCCAACGGACGGCTCCAACGGCGTCAGAACCAACAGAGACGGTCTGTCGGTAGGCGAGGAGACGGGCGAACAAGGGAGGGAAAAAAGGGGTGAGGGGAAGGGAATGGAGGAGCAACCCGTCCTGTCCTGCAAGTCTGTGCTGTACAACCCGTTGCTCACAAACGACGAACCGGCCGGGGAACAAAACTGAGTTGACGAAATCGACAGTCGACAGGTTGAATAGGTATTGGTATTGGTATGATGTGGTATGGACCGCGATGATGGCTGGATGCCGAACGAACCGGAAACAGATCAGCAGCATCCGATTCCGCTGAACCTGTTGGATGAAGATTCCTTCTCCCTCACAGACACAAGGAGGAACCCAGTCTCTCTCCCGCTCTCGACGTTGGTCGTCTGATGTTCAATGTCCAAGGTGCAATGCTTCCCGACGGACGGGAGAGGAAAAGGGATAATGGATGTGTAAAGGGTAGGACAAAAAAACGAAGGAAGCTTTACAGAACAAGAAGATGGAAGAAGAATAATGGCAAAGTGTGAGTGCAACGACAAGAGAGGGGTAAAAAGCGGAAGACAAGATAACAATGGGGGGAAGGGAGAGACAACCCGAGAACGTGGTATGTGAAGAATCGCACTTGTTGTTGTTGGTTGGTCGGTGACGGATAGATTGATAGTCACGAATTTGCGAATCCGGCACAAGGCGAGGGGCACAGAAAGAAAAGGGAAAAAGGGAAGAATGAATGTAATGATTGGTGGTAAAGAGTAGGGGGGAGATAGATTCATGGTTCTTGTTTGGATTGTTCCGTCAACTTCCTTTGTTGCGATATAGTACCTTAGTAAGGCAAGGCAGTCTTGGATAACAAACCACCCCTTCCCCCTCCATCTAGACACGCCATCACCGCATCGCCGGGTTTTGTGCTGTAACAATGATCCCTTGCTATGCAAATGGGGCCATATCCCTCCTTCTTTCGATTAGAAGTATACAAACTGAACTAGTCACCTTGTGTCATGTCAATGTGTATTGACCGAACCGGCATCATGTTGCAAGTGTGAGTGGAAGATGGGAGTGGGAGATGGAAGGGGCCAGCAGAACCAGTACCATACCGGAGGCGAATTCGGAGGAGGGGATAACAAAAAGCGGAGTGCGGAGATAGGCGGAGGGATTGAATCTGAGTGATTGTAATCGAAACGGAACGGGTTGGGCGAGATAACCAGGGACACCGTGAGTTGTGATTGTTGGTTGGTAGGAGTATGGGCAATGATGTCTCGGGAATGTACCGAGCGACCAAAGGCTGCGTTGTGTGGTGCAGGTCCGATCCAGGTCCGCAACATATGAGATTCTTTGTCCAGCGTTTGCAACCACACACTGCGAAGAAACAAATTCCGTTCGCAGTCAGTCTGGCCCCCCTTGAGTTACTTCAGAACAAATGACAAGAGTGAAAAGGTGAAGTGGAAAACCATGGGCAGGGAAGAACACGCACACATACACCAAACCCAGTGCCCAGTTTTCAGACAATTGACAATTGAGCGGTAGAAGGAACCTCAAGGGCTTGGTTCGTACACTATGCCAGTCATAGGCAGCGGGAGTCCAGCAAATCCATCAGAATCCAGCCAAATCCAAGCGCCAGCCTCCTCCCAAACATCGCAATTCCAGGCGCATATGAAATGCTTAAACAATGCCAACTGTTATGGCCGTTGCGTTGTGCCATCAAGCCATCAACCATCAAAGGAATGCGGGCCAACCGCGCTCGCTCGGGCAACTGGAATGCTGAAAGCAAGCTGGGCTGCTGGGAGGACAAAGACACAAAGGACCATGTCCGCGCCGAATTTGGTCTAGCATTCCCACTTGCTTCCCGCATTCCCTTGGTTTGCCTGATTGTCTGTCAATTTGCATTGTTGTTGGGAGGAGCTGTGCCTCTTCTTCTTCTCCCTTGTCGATTGTAGATGAGGCGATGTTCCCCATCCATCCATTACCATCCATAATGCACGAACCGTGAAATGATGGAAATGAGTGAGTGAGGAGGAGAAGGAGAGGAAAAAAGATTGAAGGATGGTTTGGTTTTCCTATTTTCCCTTCCAACCCAGTATTTTCAAAACTTGGGTATGTAACGGAGATGTCCCGTGTCAAGAACCGTCCGAAAAAAAAAATTGAAACAAAACCGCAAACGACGAAGAACCCCACAAACCCGATCTTTTTCCTGATGACATTAGGACTTATCATGAAACATGAAGAAAAAAAACAAAAAAAAAAACAAAAAAAAACGCAGCGCCAACTCCAGAAGAACCATTAAACGCAGAAAAAATCTCTTTTTTGAAAACCCAGCCGACCTGTTTAAAACAACACACCCTGGCTCCCTGTTGTGCTCATCTATCAAATTCTTGTTTAATAATCAGTTGAGATATGACGAGTGACGTTACGGACCGTGGAAAAACAACTGATCAACAAATAAAGTTCTTGCCGTTCTCGCTGCTTAGTAGGGCGGCGCTGCGGCGGGCATCGAGGAAGAGATCCTCGCACTCGGCGACATCCTGGACGTCGATCTCGTTGCGACCATTGACCTTGGCCAGAATGCTGTTGAGTGTGTCAGTTATATGTGACATTGGACTTGTTTCATCACCCCAGACAAACACTTTCAAGAAAGAAAACACGTACCTTGCAGGAGTTAATAACTGGAGGCAGTATCTGAGCGAGATGCGCACACCGTGCTCCGCAATCTTGTCGATGGCGGCCTCTGTGATCTTGACGCCCTCGGTTGTCGAACGGATCTTGACGATCCTCTTGATCTCCTCGGGGTCATAGGCGGTGGTGGGGATGATGAGCAGGCGGCTGAGGAAGTCGGGGGGGATGCCGTGGGCGGCAACGAGATCCTCTGCACCGCGGATGCCGGTCATGCCCCGGTTCGAGGCCAGCACGACAATGGGGGAGATGGGCGACTCCAGCGCTTTGTTTAGGTAGGTGAAGCACTCAACATCCAGCATGTGGGCCTGTCAAGCAGCTCTTTGTTAGCCCAGCCCATCGAATCAAATGGTGATTGTTTCAGCCCGCACGCGCGCCCAGGAAGCAAACATACCTCGTCAATAAACAGCACGCCAGGGACCAGCTCGGCAACACCCTGGTCAATGTACTTGCTGACCACCTTGTTGATCTCGGAGCGCAGCTTGTCGGTGATCTCGGTCATCTTGGGCTTCATCAGCTGGCCCATCATGGACATGATGTCCTGGCCACCCTGGGGACGGGCGTTGGCCACATCGAGGTCGTGCAGCGACACATCTTGCACGATCTCCTTCTTCTTGTGCACCTCGCCCTTGGGGATGGGCACGTACTCCTCGGCCTCGAGATCGAACTCGGTGGCGTAGGCGTCGGAGCGGCCGACGCGCTTGCAGGCGCCCGTGTTGGCCTCGATGTAGATGACGTCGCCAACCGTGACCCTCTCCTTCTGGATGGCCTCGTAGATGCTGGGGTCGAGGCGCAGCTTCTTCTGGCCCTTGGCGCTCTTGAGCCCGATCAGGAGCGTGGTGATGGTCTTGCCATAGCCGCCGAGCGGGTTCTCCGCCTCCTCGGGCGTCAACTCGGTCACCTCGCCCTCGTACACCTCCTTGGTCTCGCGCACCTTGAGCCCGATGGCGCGCCGGAAGTTCTCCATGAGCATCTCGGTCTTCTTGACTTCAGTCGAGTAGATTTCGCTGCCGGTGATGGGGCAGAAGGGGATCTTGGTGCCGAGTTCCTGGCTGATGGCGAGGGCGAGCGCCGTCTTGCCTGTGCCGGGGCCGCCCGCTAGCAGGACTCCCCTACCGGCCATCTTGTGTGCCTTGACGAGGTCGACGACAACACCGCATGCTTCACGCGCCGTGGTCTGGCCGACGAAACCGGAAGCCTGCTTCTCTGCGATTCCGTGGGAGTTGAGGCCGAGGCCCTTGATGTGGGTGTGGGCGGCCGTGCGATTGTCGCGGCTGTTGCCCTTGACCTCGCTGATTTGCACCATGTCTGCGCTCGTTCGGTTTCTTTTGGTGGTTGTCTTGTAGTTCGGTTCGGAAGAGGTAATCGAAGCTGTCGCGTAGTAGTCGGTGACGGTATTTGGTGTTGTCGAGCAAAAGATCCGGGCTGGTCGTCGAGGTTGGGAAGTTTTGGTTTGGAGAAAATGACGGCACGAATGTTATCGAAGCGAAGCGCTGAAAGTGTTAGTGTCCAGGCGTGCTTTTGGTGCAATACGATAACAGCAGGTGGGAGGTTTGAGAAGCTCCAGAAGCTTCAAAATTCCACAGCAGGCAAGTTCGCCAAAGACGCGCCGCCAATGGTCAACCGCGCTAGCATTGAAAGCATCATGGTCCGTGCACCAGAGCTCTTTCGGTGAACGACGGTGAGCTTTCAGCTTTTGCCAACTTTCAAGGTAAGAACTCCTCACCTGCCCCTTTTCTGTGTTTCGTTGATCAACAATTCGACATGAATAGTCG
The DNA here is from genome assembly GCA_009806235.1 of Neurospora sp. CHS-2018c. NCBI lineage: Eukaryota > Fungi > Ascomycota > Sordariomycetes > Sordariales > Sordariaceae > Neurospora > Neurospora sp. CHS-2018c. Next base: position 221,867 of record RAPC01000019.1, read on the forward strand.
ACAGCAAGGCAAATATATGTAACGGTATCATCACGTTGAAAATGAATTGTGTTTTTAGTTGATCCAGATCCTTGATACACCCATTATCTATGTCCAGCACTTCTACGCCAACCTTTTTGCCTTTCTGATACTGATAACTTGACCATCATGACAACGTTAACTTCGTTCATAAACAATGTAGTACTAAGCATATTCATCATCACAGCTCGCTCGCTTGCTCACTTTTCCCTATCCCATCAACAACACTCACCACCCCTAAACAACAGCAGCCAACCTCCCCTGCAAACTCTCCCACTCCCTACTCCCCACAATCTGCACCCTCCTCCCACCACCATGCCCAACCTTCCCCTCCATACCCGGCAGTCTAATCTGCAACTTCGCCGCCGCCGTCCTCCTCACCATCGTCTTGGCCTCTTCCTCCCTCTCCGCCTTCTTACTTCCCGGTGCACCACCTAACTCCCTAACCCTTCCCTTAACACTCCCCTCCCACTCCTTCAGCGCCTCCCAATCCTCCATCTGCTTCGCCACCCACCATCCCGGCGTCGTCTTCGCCGGCCTCCACTTGAGTCTATCTTCCGCCTTCTCCGGCAGACTACCCAAGTCGAACACCTTGGCGTTGCTAACGAGCTTGACCAGCTCCCCAAGCACAGCCTTTCCTTCCTTCTTGACGAGCTGCTTCCGCTGTTCTTGCACCGGTGGCTTCCTCTTGACCAGCGGCTCGGCAAGCCATTCGTAGTCTCCCTGCTCCTTGAGTCTCGCCCTGCGTGAGTCCTCGCGCAAGTACCGGACAGCGGCCTGGAGGGCTTCGATTTCCTTCTTGAGAGCGTCCATCTCGCGGGCGGTAGCCACGGCGCGCTCTGCGCTGGCTTTGTTGTCGACTCCAACGCCGGAGCCATCGGCCACAATGACGCGCGACTCGGAAGCAATCTTCTTCCACTTGTCTCTGTCGGACTCCAAAGCTTTGAGCTCGCGATCCTGCTTCTCCATGTCCTCCTGTAGCTGTTGGGCCTCCTTCTTGGCGGCTTGCAAGTCGGCTTCCAAGTCGACGATGCGCGCAGCCTTGGCGTTGGCGTCGCGCATACGGGATTCGAGCGTCTCGATCTTGACTTGCGCTGTGGAGAGCATCTCCTCGCGGACGGCGATGGAGCGGCGCGCCTCGGCGATGTCGTCCCGCAAGCGACGGAGTTCGTCGTTGATGTCGGGCGCGACGGTCTTGGCAGCCTTGAGCTCGGCGGAGCGCAGGATCCAGGGCGCGGGTGTGCGGTCGAATTCCTGCGTTTGCGCGAGGTCGGAGGCCACAGAGGCGAGGTCGGAGATGGTGGAGGTGGCATTGCGCAGGTGGGAGAGGTAGGTGTTGAAGAGGTCGGACTCGGGGGAGGAGGCAGTAGGGGAAGAAGCTTGCGCGGAGCGCTGGATACAAGATTGAACTTCCATATAGTTATAGGGCTCGGTACGGCCTTCTTCATGGAGGAAGGCGTGCATGTCGAGGCCGATCTGGCGAGCCATGTTGGCCAAGTCGCGCGTGGCGGCTTCAGATTGCTCAAAGGCTTCGAGGGTATCCGGGGTGAGGGAGAGGGAACGCGTCTTGAGGTCTTCGAGCGCGCGGACGGCCTTGCCGGCAATGACCTTTGCGCTGCGTGTCTGGGAGACAACAGCTTCGGCACGCTTGGAGAAGTACTGAGCGAGCTCGTCATCTTCGCCGCTGGGGGGGATCACGCGCTGGACCATGCCCTTGAGCGAGTTGAAGGAATTGGCAGCCGATTCAAGGTGACTCTGCATGAGCAGGGCCCTCATGTGAACATCATCGGCGAAGCTCTCAAGGTCATTAGAGATGTGGACCTCGCTGAGATGGGTCATGAGAGCAATCGTGCGCTTGAGCTCATCCGCGCATTGTTTCTCCTTGAGATCGTCACGTCTCAAGCCATCAATCCAGCCATTGAGGGCCCGCTCAACAGGCTCCAGCTCGTACAAGGCACCCTCATACCTGGCAAATTGCTCCAGGGAGCAGTGGCTGATGGCGTTGACAAACCGGTCACACATGGCCGACACCCAGGTGAGCTTGTCAATAGCGTCACACCCGTCAAAGATATCGTCTTCGTGGCCAGCGTGCGGTTGGCCGTTGACGCGCTCCTTGATGAAGCCATTCAACAGGTTGGCCTTAAAAGCCAGACGCTTGAACCTGAGCAGAGCCAGGACAGAGTCGCGATCAGACTGGTAGGTGTCAGGCAAGAACAGCTTAACAATCTCAAGATGTTGCTCAGCCTCCTGGGCCTCCATGCGCCGCAACTCAAGATCAATAGTCTTGACTTGAGCCTTGGAGGCCGAGATCTGTAGCTTCATGTTGAGATCCAACATGGCACGCGAGCGGCTGTTGAGCTGCTCAGACTCGTTCTCGGTGACAGCATGCGAAGCACGCATGTCCTCCAAATCGCTCTGCAAGCTCGTAACCAATTCCCTGAACCTGGAAAGGGTGTACTCCATGTCCTCCAAGCTCTCCCTCTGCAGGTTGGCCTGGCGGAACTGCTCGGCGATGACGGCGTCCTTCAAGTCGATCTCCTCCTGCATCTCCTTTTCGTTCTGAACATGGTTGATCTCCAGCTCGTCATTGATCTCCTTTAGACTTTCGAGATCATCAATGACGGCCCGGAGCTCCTTGATCTCCTCGGACTGGTTCATGGTCTGCTCAGTAAGCGACTCGATGATCTCCTCGGCCCCAAGAGCGTTATTAAGCTGCTCTCTGAGGTCCTCGACGATCGCTTCAGTCTGCGCCAACTTCTCCTTGGCGGTCGTGTGTTGCTCCTTGATGGTCTCGAACTCCCGTAGGTCCTCCTCCATGCTTTTGATCTGATCTCTCAGCTCCTCCTCCTGTTGCTGCGTGATGTCGCGTAGACGTATCAGGGCCTCGCGCAAACGCTCATTATTCCTTTCCATTTGTAACCAGCCAGTGCTCGCCCGTTCGTCTGGCGACATACCATTAGTGAACTCTGAGTTCTCCTCGCGGAGGACTTCTACTTCGAGCTCGAGCTCTTCGTTCTTCTGCTTGATGGCATCCAGTTCTACCTTGAGCACCTCTGCTGTCTCTTCGGCCATTTCACGGTCGAGTGTAGCAAGCTCCATGGCTGTATCATGGTCCGCCTGCATCTCTTCGACATTATAGAGTCTGGTCTCCGCCTCCTTCAATTGCCGTTTCAGATCCTGGATTTCCTGCTGTTGCGGCTGGTACTTGATCTGTAACGTTTGGATGATTCTTTCAAACTTGTCACGCTCCGCCTTGACCTTCTCCAGACTGTTGAGCTTCTCGCGATCCTCCATGCGCTTCTTCTCCAACACTTTAAGCTTCGCCTTGAGATCTTCAATCTCCTTGTTCATAGTCGCAGTGTTCGTAATCGAGGACCTCGGTGTAATCGTGCTCGCTTTAAGGTTCGGCGAAGTTCCGCCGGGTGATGTTCCACCACCATTTCCAGCACCGGGGGCGGTGAGCTTTTCCAGAGCGGCCGTCTTCTGATGAACAGGACTAGTGGGCATAGGAGAGGCCGATAGGTCTTCGTCACTACTGCGAGGCGAGGCACTACCCCTCTTGGCACCGGACTTTCCTATCGAAGACACCGAGCCGGTCGATTCTCTGGGGTCGGGGAGGCGGTTTGTAGACGACCTCGCGGATATGGATGCCCTACCGCCCACCGTCCTCGTGGCGCCTATCGAAGGTCTGGTACCGACAGAGGATACAGAAACTTTCCTAGTTGTTCGCGAACTCGGATTCGGCGGTGGCCCCATCGACGGTCGACTCGTACTAAGAGAGGGGCGCGTTCGAGTGGTGGCTCCGGCCGGCTTGGTGGTTGTGGATGGTGTTCCGCTGCGCGAAGGGGCGCCGCTGGACGAAGCTGTGGCGAGCTGTTTCGTAGGTGACCTCGTAGGAGACTGGAGGAATTCCGTGTCAGCTGTTAGTGATCTCCAAGCAAACGGAGAGAGGCTGTTTGTCTGGTACTGTACTGACCCTCGCGACGCTCGTGCTCGAGGTACGATTTGGGCGCGGACCCGGACTAGGGCTCGGCGCATTCAAGCTCATCCTCTTTGCAAGACCGGCATCTGCAGGGGCGGGCCTCCGGGTGGTAGACGTGTTGAGGCTCGTGGGCCTGGTGTTGACGGATCTCTTGAAGGTCGACGGCGGCGGCGGCTGGGCGATAACATTGAAGGTGGTCGGCCTCACGAACATTCCGTAACCCATCTCGCAGTTGAAGTAGCGCTCGCCCTGGACGCTGCCATCATTCTTGCCCGAGGGCTCGTCGAGCTCGATGCCGACCCAGGTGCCGGGCGCGAATGCGGTCTCGCCGACATAGCGGACAAAGGCGGTCCTCCCGGAGCCATCGGCCAGTTCGATCTTTTGTCCTACTGCTACTCCTAGCTCGGACATGTTGTTGGGTAGAGGGCACCGCTGGGGCGCATTGCTGGTGACGAGTTGTTTGTTGTTGTGGTGTCGGACAGGAAGTGGAAGCCGATGCGGATGGGTGCCCAGTCGTCGTTGTTGTTGTGATGCTCGCTCCACTTGTAGGTCGTGATGATAGACTCCTGGCTTGCTAGTGCGCGCTGATGCTTCTCATGTTTTGGTGGTGGGTGCCCTACAAACGATGTGAAAACCCCACTGAAGAACGTCGTGACAGCGCAAACAAGGGTAGCAGGGCACCAATTGCAGGGAGACCAGATACGACATCCATTGGCGGGAGGAGCTCCTGATTGCAGCTGCATCCTAACCACAGCCCGGGTTAATATTCGCCAATTGTAGAGGTATGATTACTGTACAGTCCAATACAGGTTTGTTTGTTAGGCTGGTACCCCGAATAAGACTCATACCCAACCTGTCCTGAACGCCGGGGTAGCACTTTTAAATGCATAATTATTACCCAGAAATAGATGATTAGTAGCTAATTTGACATTCTAAACTAGTGGTGAGCCTCAGACATCGAAAAGAAGCACATAAACTGGATATGGAAACGCCTGCACAAGTTGACTATAGGTCTCGAGCTATCTAACTTTCAAGGGGTGTATTGTACACCCTTAACGGCCCGGGCCTGCGGGCCAACGACGACCAAAGTCCCTGCCTCCTTTTTCATGTCAACAACTCTTCGATTTCCACCATCATTATTAATGAATCACTCGCAACAAAGACGACTGCTGAATTTCTGTCTAGGAGATCTCTACTCTACACAAAGCACCGCCAGAAAAATGAACATTTCCACTTTCCTTTCCACCGCTGACACCGAAATAAGGAGATCCCTGCGTCAAGTATTTCTGAACCAGCAAACAGCAACCTCCTCACTTCAGTTCCCTTTCACGCTCCGTTTGATGTTCCTTTTCCCCCATGATACTTCCTCGTCATGTTTCCTTCAACCGCTATAACAAGTCTTACAGTCTAAGACCTCCAGGGTATCTATCTCTATCTAGTATCTTCATTGCTTCATGAGGGCTTTCCGACCCCGAAATGGGTGACAGAGACACTTCGACATGCACCTGTACGGAACCAAACGACATAATCAGTATCTGAACCGGCATATTTGGAAGGAGACCAGGCATTCCTTACCGAATAAAGGGCATAAGCGTGGTTTAGAAACGCCTGAGGGAGGTAAAAAAGAGGTCTCGTGTTTACGGCTGAAGGGAAGCTTTCAAAAGGTTCGTAGGTGGGCTTCTGTCAAGAGAAGTCGTTCAGATGTCGAGCCTCGGGGGTCTGTTCGCATGGTGGCATTGGCTTCACTAGAGCTTCATTCCCTTGAATGGTCGATACCGAACTTGTTGTCTTTCAGGAAGAGAGGATGGTATGATTGTGATATGTTGAAGAAAAATGTACATGCTCAATCTGCTAGAGTGGGACGTCCGATAATGCTCCTCAGATCAGGGTTATCTGGCGCGGCTCTGAACCATCCCAGAATGACGGGTTCACGCCTTCCACAAATCCCACCCGGCTGTACACCGGACTTCCGTCGCGAATGTGTTCCCTGAGAATAAGGCCTGTAATAGTGGAACCATAGGTGAAGATGCCTAGGCACACGAATTTGCCCTGAATTGAACCAGGGAAATCTGACCAGAATTTACCAACGCGCACGCCACCCTTGCAGAAAAATACTGTGTCGGGTTTGTGAGGTTGATGGGCATCAGGGGTATAGTCTAGGTTAGAGTCTAGTTCAAAAAAGAGACCACCTCTTAGCTCCAAATATGCACCTTCTTTAAGAGCACCATAGTCATCACCGTGCTTGGGCTGTCCTTTAATGTTCACAACCTCTAGTTCGTCCAACCACTTGTCCGCTCGACGTGATGTCTTGTCGGCCATTTTCAGGAAGATGTCGTCAAGGTCAGTGGTAGAATACCATATTTCAGTGGGATGAGAAGTCCAGGACCAACTGGGGGCGATATATTCCGTGGCGTAGCGTTTCTTATCACGTCTCCTTGTTCGCCAAAGCAATGCTACCGGCAAATGAGAGCTCCATATCCCGGCGATATACTTGTCGTTAGGAAAGTATTTCTGGAAAGATCGCGCAATGCCGGAAAGAGCAATTAGCTTGTCGGTCTCCTTGGTCAAGGATCGACTAGAATATTCCTCGCATAAGTTGAGCCAACTAGCACTCATCCTATAAAATAAGATGGAGCCTTCCGGGTGGCTTCTGGCCCATTGGCGCTCCCGTATTAACTCGACTTCCTCCGAGAAGCTCATGATATGATACCAGGGCATTTGAGCAGTTCCTTTGAGCTCGCAGCACTCCCATAGCAACTGGCGAAATCCAAAGTGAATGGTTCTGGTTGAGAGTTCTTTCTCCTGAAGCGCCCACGCACGATATCCGAGGGGGCTTCCCTTGTCCCACGGGCGGGGAAGTCCTAGATCCGCAAAATCCCCACGGTAGTCGGTTTCCCATAGGCTGTACCTGAATAAAAGACGTACATCAAGCGGCCCGTGATGGCCATCGTTCGCGCTGATATTGATGAAGATGGCCTTGTCCGTTTGAATTCTCTTTGACATTCGCAGTCCCTGTGTGCTATCCGCAGAGCGGCTCTGAATTCGCAGTCCCTGTGTGCTATCCGCAGAGCTCAGAGCCGCAAGCGTGCAGTAAGACTGCGCATATACTTCCGCCATCGTTGAAGCTTCCCGGGCCCAATCATTCTCGTCGTCTTGGATAATACACAGAGAATCAATCCAAAGATATCGGTGTCCTAACTTTCTGGTTAAAACGACTGCGTCTTGGAATGTCCTAGGAAGTTCGGCAAAAGAGATCCTCTCCATTCTGACGGAGAGGTTCGCCTGCGTCGTGGTAATAGGACGTTTCTCTGGCGGTCCCCAGCAGTGACTCAACGTAATATATTGTGGCGCGGATCCTCCTTTTTGAATCTGGTGCGAAGCAGAGCGGACTAGTTTAACATCGTCTTCAAGACCAGGCGATCTTCCGTTATTGAACGTCTCAACATCCAGCAGCCTGGTTGGTAGGAAATCCTTTGTAACGTTGTTGCAACTTGTGTGACTGAGTTGGCAATTGTTAATCCAGTCCTGAATGAGTATGAGATCTGAGTTCTCGTCTGCTGCGGCAAGGGAGCGGGGACCTACACAACAGACAACAGAGGTTAACATGGTAACAATTGCCCTGAACATGTAACAGCTTGAATGCGCGACTTACGCCATGAAGATGGGAATGGATACACTGCACCTAGCTCGGCTGATTCAGCTTCTTTGAACCGGCCCCAGATCCGGTAGTCGCCGACCTTAGACTTCACCAGTTTGCCTGTTCCTAACTCTAACAGAGTATCCATAGAAACCTTGGTTTCTCCCCAATCAAACCTTGGTTTCTCCACATTATAATCCGCTGAACACATAATTTGGCATAGACCACAGCCATTTCGTGCTTCAGCTCGCATCCCTTTGAACGGCTGTAGCTCGACAGAAATCTTCTCGTATTCCACGAGTTCCCGGGTCCAGAACCAGGCCGGGATTCTAGAGCAGACATCGCAGAGCTTGGAGGCCGTTGGGCAGTTTGAAGAAATGAAAACGGTCTCAGCGTTGGGGATTCCCAAGGATTCATCCTCAGGGGGCGTTGGTTTGGGTGGCATATCCCTAAGAGAATCTCCGCGGGGGAGTCAACCTCAAGAAAGGTTTCTCTGGACAAAGGTCTGTTGCCAGAATGGCTTCCGAGGAGTTTCTAGAACCAGAGCTGTTTGTCGAAGCGAAAATCGCGGATCTCTGGATTTTTTTCCGTTGGGGACGTCGGGCCAGTATGTTGTCGGGTGTCAGCAGAAGTCGCATTGAGGCATTTGAGGGGTTCGTGGGGATCGAGCTGGAGGTTGGGCATCAAACCTCTAGGCTGCACATAATGTGGGCTGCGCAAAGCAGACCAATAGAAAGTCATCCAATACAAATGGAAGTCCTGACGGTTAGAACAATCGAGACAGCTGAATGACATGCCACCTGTTACCAAACGGCAGTCACCACCCGCGCCCCAGCAAAATGTGGTCGCATTTGGATGGCCATGTTCGGCCAATGGTTTTGGCCCGCAGCTGGCGGACAGCTCTTGCCAATTATACCTTGGAGCTCTACCTTGCTTACCTTATCTCTTCCAGGTTCTGCTTCTTCGTACTTTCCACCTCAGTTCATTGATATCTCCACTGACTTGAGGTCTGCCATGCAAAACGAAAGGAAAGCAATGAACATTGGATGTCTTTCCGGCCTCTTCTCACGTTGAATTGTTTGGGACACTATAACCGTTGCTCTAGCCCTCCCTTCAAAGAACCTGCATTTGGGACATAGTATACTTGGTATGAATCACCGCCCAATCATCAGTCCCCATCCGAGTCACCCTCATCCTCGTCTCTGCTCCCGTCTTGATAAGCGGGTTGCTCCTTCCACTAGGCTTGCTCTCGGCCGTCATATGCCCTTTCCAACTGAATGAAGCAATCGTACTCGTCTGGGCTCGAATCGCCCGTTCAGACCGCAAGCCTAGCCCAAACAGGTATGATATGTACAGACTTGGGGATTGTTTGATCCCAGAAGCAGAAGAAGCTTTCCATGGTAGCTCTTTCCTTTTTCCCTTCTACAAAATTGACATCTTCCACCCAGGTCGAGTGACTCGTCTAGTCTTCATCTTCACCATTCGCTCATATTAGTTTGATCCGCCGTGGTTCAACACCATCAAACAATGCCACCGCCATATCGTGGAATTTTCCAACCCGGCTGTAAACACAAAGATCCCCATCGACATCAAGCCTCTCCTCCCTGAGAAGAAGGCCCCCTATCACTGGCCTCTCCTTGTGATCTTTTCCCGCCACCATACCCAAGCACCACAGTCTACCTCTACAACCGCTCTGTTCTGCTTCCCCTTCAACGTCAAGGCTATGAGCAGCGACCCAACGACCGTCTATCTTCAAACCGTTGTAATAACGATGAAACCCCAAAATGTACTCAGGGTCTGGTTCGATCAAGGTTTCGGTAATCAGTTCCACCTTGGCGAGACGGGCACCGCCTATGATCAGATTCGCGTCTTTCAGCGCACCAAACGGGTCCTCGTACTTGGGCAGTAGGTTGATTTCCTCCACTTTCCATTCTTCGCAGATGACTTGGCGTCGATCTCTCTCCGTGTCTCTGTCGTTGTCTTTGGCATCGGCTGAATCCGCGAGATCTTTCTCGGTTGCGGCTAATAACTTCTCCCTCGTCGACTTAAACCTCCTGACAGGATCCTTCGGAGTAAAACTCACACGGCCATTAACGGACGCCCACGACCAGCTGGGCGCGACATATCCCGCCGGTCTTCTCGCGCTCGTTTTATCTTCACTGTACCAGAATAACTCGTCCTCCAGCCGCGAGCTCCACAGTCCAGCCACGTACCGCTCACCAGAGAAGTGGTTCCTCTGATAAAATTGCGCTATCCCGGACAAGGCAGCCAGTTTATCCGTGTCTCTGGAAAGAAAGCGCTGGCTGTAATCCCACACCAATTGCCACCACTTGCGCTCCCCCAGGTAGGCCGAGAGCAAGGAAGAAGCGGTAGTAGCGAGATTACGGTCATGATGACCTTTTGCTAATATCCCCGCCCACTCCTCCCACTCCCTTTCCGGCACCAGCTCAGGAATGCCATCATGATGCCACGGCCGCTGAGCAGTTGCTTGGAGCTCCGCGCACTCCCAGAGCACTTGGGTCTTGGCGAAGTGAATGTTCCTCCTCGACAGCTCTCGCTCCTGGAGCGTCCAGCCGCGCGAGCGGAGGGGCGAGTTATCGCTGGGTCTGATCCAGCCGTGGCCGCGGTAGATGGAGCCCCAGGAGTCTGATAGGGAGATGAATATTCGAAACCGAAAGGGATTTGGATCGCTTTTTCCATGACCGTCATGATGATGAATATCCAGAAATGAACGGTCTTCATCTAACGGTTCCAAGCGCAACCCTTCGCTGCTGTCGTGGGAGCTCAGCGCGGATAGTGTGCAGGACGAGTAGGAGTATACCTCGGCCATTAAACTGGCTTCGCGCGCCCAGTCTTGTTCGTCGTCTTGGACGATGCAAAGCGAGTCGATCCAAAGGTATCGATGGCCTAGTTTGCGGGTTATTTCGATTGCGTCTTGAAAGGTCCTGGGCAGCTTAAAGAACGGAATTCTCTCCATTTGCTGGGCTAGGTTGGCCTTGGTTGTCGTCGTTGGACGCTTTTCCGGCGGCCCCCAGCAGTGACTTAGTGTGAAGTAGGGCGGTGGGAATTTTGTATTCGTATCTGATTCTGGGCCTGTTGTATCTGATTTTGGGCCCGTTGTATCTGATTCTGGGCTTGTTGTATCTGATTTTGGGCCCGTTGTATCTGATTCTGGGCTTGTTGTATCTGATTTTGGGCCCGTTGTATCTGATTCTGGGCTTGTTGTATCTGATTTTGGGCCCGTTGTATCTGATTCTGGGCCTGTTGTATCTGATTCTGGGCGCGTTGTATCTGATTCTGGGCCCATTGTTGGACTCAAAGATACGAGCCTGACGTCGTTCCCGAGATAGGATGATGATTTACCCGTTCCGTATGCTTGGACATCGATTAGTCTAGTTGGCAAGAAATTGGTGCCCGTCTCCATAGTCTTCTTGATCTCGCAGCATTTCGTATGATTCCGTCGGCAGTTGTCCAACCAATCCTTCAACAGCAAGACGTTATTCTCAGGATCTTGATCATTGTATCCCATTGGCGGCTGGAACTTCGGACCTACATGGAATCAACAAACATGATCGTAAGCATGACTGACTCTCCCAAAAGGAATCTCAAGACAATAATAAGCATGAACGTCTCTCCCAAAAGGCCTCTCAAGACAATAGTAAGCTTGAACGTCTCTCCCAAAAGGCATCTCAAGACCCAGAAAACACCCACAAACACACACACACACGGAGAGAGAGAGAGAGAGAGAGAGAGAGAGAAGGGGGATGAAAGAAAATCAACTTACACCAACTCTCCGGCACCCTCACCAACGTCGCATAAAATATCTCACAATTCAGAGAAACCATCGTATACTCCCAATAATCATCATTATTCCTCCCCGACACCTTCTTCCCCACCCTCCCAAAAACCAACGGCACATCTCTGTACCTCTCGTCCGTCCTCGGATCCATTATCTCTGGCAGGTAATACGCTCTCGAGTGGTCCTTGCAGCAGGAGTCGCGGTTGTAGAAGTGGACGATCATGAAGCAGAGGTCGCATCCTCCTCCTTCTCCTATTAGTACTTCTCCTCTTCCTCCTTCCTTTTTTAGTTCTTCGCCTTCTTCGCCTTCGCCTTCATTTTTCCCGCCACCATTTCTCCCACTTCTTCCACTTCCACTTCCACTTCTTTTCTTCTCTGCTGCTGCTTCCGCTGCTTCAGCGGCCTGTGCTTGCATCCCCCTCCAAGACCGAAGCGTGATGGTCGTGTCATTGTAGTACGAGTAATCTTCCCCCCAGGAGAGGGAGGCGAGCCAGTGGGGGACGATGGCGCAGACGGAGCAAAGCTTGGGGCGGCGGGCCATCTTTGACTTTGACGACGGCGGGCAATGCTGTATGCTATGCTATGCTATGCTATGCTACGGCGATCCAAAGTTTGAAAAGCAACGAAGGTATAGAATTATATCTCGGAGGTAGGATAGGAGCTTTCGCTCGGTGTCTAGGACCAACAAATCAAAGCAAATGGTTCACTACTAAAAAGATTGAGAGGAGCGAGTATGAAAGGTTGAAAAGTCAACATGTTGAATGTTGTGCAGCAGAGTTGGGTTCTCTGCGAGTTGATATGAATGAGATGGAACGAAGAAATGCGCAAGGCAACTGAACTTCGCAGGGGGGGGGGGGGGGGGGGGCAAATGTCTTTATGTCGTTACATTCTTAAGCGCCGGTGCTACACTACTTGACTACACTGCCAGGCTCCGAAGCGCTTGGGTTGTTAGGTAGTACGCTCATCATGAAATTCAAGTTCCCTCGGTCGGGTATCTGCTGCTGATCTTCTCGCTTTCCCAGAAGTCCCGAACTCGCCACTTTGACGGGAATTCAAGGTTGTCAAGCTCTACGACACGAAGAAGAGGGGATGGATTCAGTCGACACGAAGAAAGAGTCTCTCGGTACCTTAATCAACCGCACGTTAACAAGGCCAAAAAGAAGACATACAGGGTTTAGTATCATCGGTGTTCAGGATTGACAGTTGCCGTACACTCTTAAGCCTCCCGGACAATAGCACATCAATTGTAGACACTTACAAACCCGACCCCCTTACAGGTTCTCAACAAAAACTCTTCTCTTCTTTCGTCCCATTTGATGGTTGGTGTGATCATATTTCGTAACTCTGTAATATAAGACCATTAAACTCATGGGAATAGTATCATACCAAAAAGAAACAAAAAGGAAGCACCAGCCTCACCGCCAATCAAGCACATTCAATAGAACCTCATAGCCATTCATTATCCAAAATCATCGCACCACCCCTCTTCTCAATACCTCCGCTGCTCTTCCCTACCCCCGTAACCTCCTCCGTATCCACCACCACCATATCCTCCTCCGTATCCTCCTCCACCACCATATCCACCGCCACCACCACCACCATATCCTCCTCCGTGTTCTCCTCCACCACCGTGATGACCACTTCCCCTAGACCCTTGCCCGGGGTATCCTCTTCCATCCCGTTCCTCGCTACTACTCCTACTACCATGGCTTCCTCTCCTCCTCCTGCCATCTCTATCGCCACGTCTATCATCCCTCTCGTAATGCTGATCATAATTCCTCTCATATGCATCGGCCCTTCCACCATGGGGATAAGGAGCCGGACCACCACCGCCTACTGGACCGCCATGGGGGTAGGGAGCACCACCAGGTGGACCACCGCCATAGCCACCGTGGCTAGGACCGGGACCAGCCGAGTAACCAGCGTATCCGCCGCCGTAGCCGGAGGGACGAGGAGGAGAGGGGGGACGCCCACCACCGTAGGAGCCGTGAGGGGGGCCGCCATAGTGTGGTTGAGAGCCGTAGGATGGCTGGGAGGGGTGAGCGCCGTAGGAAGGTTGAGAGGGGTAAGAAGGCTGGGAACCATAGCTGGGTTGGGAAGACCCGCCGTATGATGGGCCAGAGGATCCTCCGTATGACGGCTGCGAAGGGAAGCCGCTGCCGCCCTCATACACTTGGTGACCGCCATGGTGGTACCCGAAGGACGCAGGGGCAGGTGAAGGACGGCCCGAACCGTAGGCGGAAGATCCGTACCCGGAGGAAGAGGGGCGGCTACCGTAGGAGCGACCCGATGGTGGGGAGGCAGGGCGCGCGTCGGCAGAAGAAAAGTACGAGGCTGCCTCGCCATGGGTGGGGATCTGGTGATGGGAGGAGGAGCTGGAGGAGTAGCCGTACTTGTTACCAGTAGAGGAAGAGGACCTGCCACCTCCTCCGCCAACAGAACCGGAAGTGTCAAGATCGCGGTTCTGGATCTTGCTCCAGAGGGAGCCCGCAACCTTGCCGTGGCCGCCATCAGCGCCGCACGAGGTGTGGCCGCCACCGGGGCCACGGTTCACGGGTTGACCGTTCAGTACATGGTTGCGGCCTTCCTTGACGGCCTCGGACGTGAGGAGCACGTTGTAGTCATGATGAGTCTCCCGGGACCACTGCACAACGGTGTCGTACATCATGCGCTGAATCTCAATGCGCTCGTTGAGGTTGGCGGGATGGTGGAAAACCTGGAGGACGTCGTTGATGACCTCGCCGGCGGGCACACCGGGATTCTCCCAGGCGTAGACAACTCGGCTGTTGTTGGAATTAGCATAGTTCGAACAACAAGGAGGGGAAACAGGGGATACCTACGGAACGACGTATTGAAGGATGGTAGCGGCGACGCGACCGGCGCACGAGTTCAGAATGTTGGTAAAGTGATCCTTGGAAAGCATAGAGTGGGTAGGATTGTCACACTGAGGGTTATTCCACGGCTCGAGCTGCTGGTTTGCGCTGGTCTCGATGAGACCAGATGAGCCCTCCTTCAACACTTGGGTGACCTGGTTAATGATGGGGCGCACGAAAGGAGCCAGCAAGCCAAGAATAAAAGCCGTCAGAGTCTCGCTGATCTTCTCCAGCAGACTCTCCAGGCCGGGGATCTTCTCGATCATGTTGTTGATGGACCTGACAATCTTGTCGCGAAACTCGAGGATTGGGTAGATCTTGGCCGCAGTCTTGACGGGGTCGAAGTTGGGGCTCATGCCAGGAACGACGTTAACATTGCCAGCGGATCTACTGTTCTCCTGCTCCTGAGCTTCAGAGGCAGCCTTCAGGCTACGGGCTGTGCTGGCATACCCGTCACCGACACCGGGAAGCTTGGAAACAAGGGAGATAAAGTCTCCATCGTTTCCAGAGGAGCCGCCCAAGTTCAAGCCAAAGAGGCTGAGACCGCCACCGCGCGAAGAACCACCGCCGGATCCCTTGGTCAGTTGTTCAGCGTTCAGGAGGGCATTGTTCATTTCGTCAACCTCGGACTGGGTGAAGTGATCATTGGCCTCGCCAATTACGGAGTGCAAGAAATCGACTCCTCCAAATGTGCCCGTGACTAGGGGCCAAACCGACTTTCCATTGTTAGGTGTGTCATTCTCGAGTGTTTTCCGAGTGCGTGTGCCAACGTGGGGGAAGACTGGACTGTGCTGGCCTCGCCTTTCTTCCATGTCGATTAGGACCAATTCGCAGTAGTTGCTGTGGGCAGGAAAGTCCTCCAAGGTATGAAGGGCCTGTCCCAAGCACCTCAAAGCCTCGCACAGGTCAGACTCCTTGCCTCTGCCATGAGAGCCACTGGTATACAGACGACCGTAATGGATGCAGCGCTCCAAACTGAAACGGATATAGCCAGCACTGGTGTATGTCCAGCCTTGATCCTTAGCCGCTTGTTCATTGGCGATATAGTTTTTCATACCGGTGTATTTATCGATCTCGAGTTCTCCAGGGTGTACCGGTCCTCGTAGTCTTGGGTCATACTCGCGGGCATCCTTTCCATCAGCGTAGCCAAGAGGGTTGTCGATGTGCTCCTCGGGTCTGTAAACGCCTAGACGCTCCTCGGTAACCTCGAACTCTTCGGTAGCGTATCCATGAGCCAGGAAGGAAAGAACCCAAACCTAGTGACAACTGTTAGTGGATGAGATGACAAGGGGGCGTAAACGGGACCAAAGACTTACAAGGATGCGAATGGTAGCCGCATTAACTCCCTTCAAGCTGCCGACATCGATAGCTTGGGAATAGTCTCTGAGCCAGTTACCAAAGTAGGTGCGCTTCACCATCAAAGTGGTCCACTTTTTGCCGTTGATGAAGGCCAGAGTCTTGAGAACGTCTTCGATATCGCCATGTCTCCAGTTGTGGCCCTCGACCTGGGCGATGGAGGGAATGTTGCCAGCACCGAAAGCTGCGGCCTTGTCTGGGAGAACAACCAGGACCAGAGCTAGGACCAGCAAGACGCTGCCCCAGCCTATCCTGAGACCCGCCATTGTGTGCGACTCAATGTGTAGCTTCGGGTGTTATCGTTGTGTATGCGCGCGCAAATGAACAAAGTCTTTGGTCAATTTTCAGATGGAAGAGGTAAAGATGTCTTCCAGCATTTGCCAAGATGTAGTAGCTAGGTGCTGTACTTAAACGATGCGCGTGACTCAGCTACCTATCTCTGCATGGGCAAAAGGTGTGTCTCGCGGACGTCGTTGGAGAAGTACAATTGGAGGAACTTGAGGACAGAGTAAGACGGCGGCCTGAAGATGGAAGGAGTGTCCAGTGGGCAGATTACGAAGGACTTTTAAGAGCGAGGATGGGGATGGGGAAGGAACGACAAAGCTGCGACCTGAAGAGAGCTGAGCTTGATCAATGAGGAGCGCCAAGCACCCCAAGCAGAACCCTTGACGTCAGATTTTGAACTCCTCCCAAGTCTCAACTGCACTGAACACTGAACCCGAGGCAGGTGCTCTGCTTGTGAACGAATTGAATTGCCTGCCCGCAGTCAATACAGGTACTCTCAAGTTCTTTCCCATCTCGCGAGATTCAAAGCCGCCTCAAAGCCGTGCTGCGGTCGCGGCGCAGTTCCCAAGAGTTCGAGTTCTTGGAGCGGAGCCATCCATGATGATCCCGCCGTTCCCTTCCATCTTGAAGTTCATAAAGTTGTGCAGCTCAGCCAACCCATGGAATTGCAAGTCATGATGTTGTTCATCTGGAAGTTTGACTTAAAAATCCAAATGACTTTGCGATATCAATCCCATTGGACATGTTGCTTTCCCATCTAAAAAGCGGTATAACTCCATGCGGTTCCATCTGCATTGTCGCACTTTGTCTCTCATCCAACACCGTCACATGAAGCAACAAAAGGAAACACTCCGACAGGAACAACAGAAGACATTGGCGACGGAGAATTGCACAAGTCCCGTCCACTCCCGCGCTCAGTCTTGTGCCCACTTTGCTCACCACCTTGCCCCGCCAAAACCCTCCAAACCCGCTTTCAAAGGGACCAGTGGGGAAAATGGCAATCGGCAGGCACCGCTCCCGACCGAGGACCGACAGCCGTCGTCTCCAGGGTTATGCGTGCGGTTTCAGAGAGATCCAGGCAAGATCCAGCGAAAACAATTATCTCAGCGCTCAGACCACCTTGAGCTCCGGGGGTCCGTGCACGTTGTCTCGGTTACCAGATTTTTAATATTTTATCGATAAATAGAATTTTTTTTCCAGACTGGGCAATATTTGGCCCTCCGCTCAAGGAGGTCTAAGTATACGATTGGATCCGAACTGTGATCGACTCAACTTTTCCCCTTAGTAAATAATAATATTACTATAATTCCATTAAAATAAGGTGTATTACAATAATTTTAGTGTAATTACAGTCGCGTAAATCCCCTCTATCGAATGGTATTAATTTTATTGTCGTTAAGATGGAGGATGACTCTTAAAACGAGGATGCGCAATCTATTCGTAATTTGCCCGCGCATCTATTTCTTCGCTCCCAATAATAATAATAATAATAATAAGGATAAACTCCTACCTCTTATCCTAATTATTATTGTATATTTTTAATAATGCGAGGAGTTG
This sequence comes from Neurospora sp. CHS-2018c, assembly GCA_009806235.1. Taxonomy (NCBI): domain Eukaryota; kingdom Fungi; phylum Ascomycota; class Sordariomycetes; order Sordariales; family Sordariaceae; genus Neurospora; species Neurospora sp. CHS-2018c. The sequence continues at coordinate 239,374 of RAPC01000019.1, forward strand.
CCGAATTTTCTGGCCTTTTTACTATTCCCTCTAATATTAAAGTCCTAGATTATATTTAATAGGAGTATATTTATTTATTTAAGTAGCCTCTCGTTTAAGAGGACGACGAAGAAGACGATGAAGAAGATAACGAATATAATAATAAGGAAGATAATAAGGATGATGATGAGGAAGACGACGACTAGGACTATAATATTGTTAAGGAGATTATTAAATTTTAGGGACGTTTCCGTTCGAAGAATTATAAGTGTAGATAAAAGGTAATAGAATAAGGTAATAAATTAGAGTTAATAAGGAAGTACTTGATAAAAGTATTCTTTTACGAATAGATAAAATCCCGTTGTTATTTAATATAATTTTCTTCGATTATATAAGGGAATTATATAAAGAGGTCTTTCCGTAGGTAGGATATAATATTCTAAATTAGTATATTGGATAGCTTAATCTATTATACCTTTGTATTGTGTAAAGAGATACGTTTATTATTTGAAGAGCTTTCTTTTAACTAGTTCGATATTGAAAAGGTTTATTAAAGTAATAAATAAATTACTATTACTGATTTAAATAGTTCTTCTTAATTAGAGAATATTTTAAAGTAAACTTAATTATTCCTTAAAGCTATTATTCCTATACTAGTATTTTTAATTTTATAGCTTTTAATTAATTAAGTAAGTCGATAATAAATAATATAGTAAATAAAAAAACGTTGGAATTAGGTAATTAATTAGGGATTAATTTAAAATAATAAATAAAATTGAAAAGGTCGAGATTTATAAAGATTATTATAGCTGTATAGTCCTAATTACTTCTATTTTAATATTTAGTTATATTAAAAATATTAGTACTTTCCTTCGAAGAATCCTCGGTCTTTATCTACTCGCTACTAATATATTTAAAAAAGCTATTTAAATATTATTTAGTATAAATGTTATATTATTATATACGACTATTAACCGCTTATTTAATAAGATAGCTATTTAAGCGAAGACTAATTTTAAGTAAATAATTTATAATTCTAATGGTATTATTATATACGATAATTTTAATTATAAAAATACTATTTGTAAATTAGTAAGAAGAAAATAAAATTAGATAGTTAATTTAATTATAGTTAATTTAGTAGTATATTTAGAATTATATAGTCCTTTCCTCTAATCCTCTTTCAATAGGACTAAAAAATTTATATACAAAATAGTAGTAAATTACCTCTTCCTAAGGCGCCCTAGTATTAATATTACTATATGCTAGTTTATAGATTTTGCCTTTAAATCCTTATTCTATTATATAATTAATAATATTACTGCTAAGAAGAAATTGCTAGTATTTCCCGTTATTAAACGGATAAAATATACGGACTCTTTAGCCCTCTAAATTAATACTATTTACGAAAACGAAGGTAAATTTGAAGGTATTTACCGTATTTATAAAGAATTATAGAATAACCGTCTTGTATTCGATAAATTCGAGTTAGTTTATCGGTTAATTTTTATTTATAGTAATTAAAAGATAACGTTTTTTATTAAATGTATTCAATATTATAAAATCGAAGCTAGCGAGTAGTAGGAGTAGAAGAAATAGATATTTCCTATCCCTACTTTTTTCTATATCGAGATTAATTTTATCGAAATATTATTCCGGTGTTTTTAGGATGTAGGGGTAGGGAAGGATGTTATATTCTCTATAGCGATAATATCTTCTAATGTTTTTTTTTTTTAGCGTTTAAAGAATATTAAGAAGGAGAAGATTAAGTATTACTAAGCTATACCCCTTATTATATATAGATTTACAATTAGAATTCTTACCTTTTTTATTAGGGAGTTAATTAAGTACAGAAATCTCTAGATCAATAATCTTACCGTTAATAGCGTTAAATTAATAATGAAGATATTATATAACTAAGAAGCCAACAGCAATTATAAAGAAGGGTAATAGATTATATAATAAATATTAAATTGTATTTAGGATATAATATTTTCTATATAGGGCTAGACTAGAAAATATAACGATAATATCGATATCGATATCGATATTAATATTAATAGTAGGGAAGGACTTATATTAAGATCTATTTTAACTTCGAATATCGATATCGAATTCCGAAGCTATTGTAAATTGATATAAATAGTATTAATCCTTTTATCGATTTACGAAGTAATCCGAGTAGGCGATTATAATTTTCTTCGAAATATTATTCCTATCCTCCCTATTATTTTCTACGGGGGAAAATTTTAGAATTATAGCCCTAAGATATTCTATTTTACTTAGCTTTTATATAAGGATATTATAAACGACGGCCTTCGAAATACTATTTTAAAGGGTAGTTTAATTTATTCAATTATTACTAGTAGTAAGTATAAACCTATTGATTTTATATTTGAATATTAGAATAGGGTATATATAGTTAATATTAAATACTATAAGAATTCGACTTATAATATCGAAGCTATTTTTATACGCTTTGCCTTTAACTTTAATATCCTTATTATTATTCGTAAAGGAGTTAAAAAATTATAGGGATATACTTCTAAAGGTATTTATACTATTAATAATCTATTTACGGATATTATTTCTTATATATTTAAACTATATAAAAATAATATAATAAAGAGGAAGATAATACTATCCGACCTTAAAGTATTTAATATATTAGATATTTACGTTCTTAGGTAGTAAAACCTTATAGAGAAGTTGGTTAATTAGAATGAAATTGTCCCCTTCCCAATTAATATAGCTAATTAGAGATATATATCGGGATTAATTAAATATACTACTTAAAATAGTATTATTAATTATAGCGAAGAGGGTAGACGGTTATTTGAGGAGGGTATAGAAAATTTCTAGGATTGTATTCTTAATAATAAGGTTAAGGATATCTATATTGAAGACGAATAATAAAATAGATTAAAATTAATATATTTATTAAGAATAATATAGTATTTGTAAAGATAAATGTAATAGTAGAATTATCTATATTAATAAATACTTGAATAAATATTTTATAATTATAATTATAACGTTTAAAATTGCCCAAAATATAAATAAAAAGTGAGAAATTAATAAAAAAAGGAGTTCAATTCGATTTAACCGTACACCCTAGTCGAAGCCTTATAATATACTCTTTTTTAAAATAATTATTATAGGCCCGAGAGATAATACGTTTTATTACGGTTTTATATTTCCTATTCCCCCGGTAATGGATAAATCCTATAATAATTAAAATTGAAGAGCTAGAATTAATATAATCTTTAAGATTATAAAACTAGAATTAGTATAAAAACGGCAATTATAAATAGGAATCGAATAGAGAATTTCTATACTATTTATACTAATAACGGCTACATACGTTTAAATAAACCGCTATATTACGAACGTCCTTATAATACCCTTTATAGGGCTAGTAATAATAAGGGTAATAAAAGAGAGTTATATAGTATAATTAGAACGATTTAAAAGTATTTGCAAGGTGTAGGAGGATTATTAAATATAATAATAGATATTTCGAAGAAAGGGGTATATTTAGTAATATTTTAACTAGTATTTTACTTTTAAATAAGAATTGGCTACTAAAACGGGAAATGTAGGGCCGTCTTAGTATATAAGTCCCGTCTTAGTAATCTATTTTTTTTTATATTATAGTTAATAATATAGTAAGATAGAAATAATATTATTATATTATTATAATAATTATATTTAATCTATCTACTTCTTATAAATTGGTAATCCTTAAATAGGAGTCCTACTCTATTTCTTCTTTCCCTTTCCCCTATTAATTATTAGTAATGCTTGAACTACTTTTAAAATTGTTCGATTTACTGGTGAATCTATTATAATTACTTGTAAATTTGATTTTCTAAATAACGCGAGCGCTTAATTACTATATATTATCAAAAGTTTAATAAAAGGGGACGCCGGTCTATCCCTATTAAGGGTAGTAATTCTATATTTAGGGGTACGCTAAAGAATTATTAGTAAAAATCTAGTAAATTCTATTAGTATACGATTAATTTCCTCTTATTTTTCTTATTATTATTACCCTTATAGGGTTAATAGATTTGCTAATCCTTTTTATTATCGTTGTAGTATTAATAGAGCCTTATTCTTATCGCCTTACTCTATTTATTATTATTCCTCCGATATTACTACTTTTAATATTATTAAAGAGCTAAAATTTGGCTCTTCAACTTCTAATTAAAGAACTTCTAATTGAGGAGTAATTATAGTAGTAATAGTAATAGTAATACGATTTAAAGTATTAGCTAAAAAAGAAGTAGGGCGAATAATTATAGGACTAATAAAGTTATTAGTACGTGACCGAAGTTGGACGGCTTAGTATAGCGGAGGTCGAAGATATTCTTTATCCTAATTTTTATAAATTTTGCTAACCGATGAAAGATAAAATTCAATAAGATTTTTAAGATAATCCTCCTTATATTCCTATTGTCGTATAATAGGGAATTTCTCTTCTAATTTATTAACGTTTATAAAGGGAAATACTTTATTCCGACGAGTATTTAAATTATTAGTAAAAAGCCGCGCTACCCTATATTATAGTTTAATTAGTATTAATATTTCTAATACAATTTTAAAAGTACAATTCCTAATAGGGATAAGTTCTTATACTTTCTCCTTATATTAATTATTAATAAATTTAATTACTATATTTATTAATAACTTAATTAAGGGTTTATCGAATATTTTATCCCTATTTTCTATACGCGATAATATTACCAGTATTCTTCTAAGTATTAGTATATAGCCGCTTCTATTATAACAAAAACTAGTAGGGATAGGGCGCTTATATTCTAAATCGGGTTAATTGTAAAGTTTTTGAAGATAATTAAGAATAGCTTTACAAAAGCAAAGTACATTGAGAAATTCTAGGAAAAGTAGGTCTACTTTTTTTCGTACCTTTTCGTTAGCCTTAGATTATTTAACCTTATAAGTAAATTTATATAACGAGTGAAATTCTATATTAGTATTTAACAATTCCTTATTATTATTATTATTACTATTCGCTTCGTTTATTATATTATTATTATTTTCGTCGTTATCGTTTTCGCTATTAGGATTTTCGTTATCGTCTACTATTGTAATAATATTTATTAGCTTATTAGGTACCCTTAGAATATATAATTAATAAAACTATTGCTATTACTATTATTGTCTTTTTATTAGTCTTCTAGGCTGCTTCTCGTTAGAGTTAAAATGATTAAATACCTAGTATAGTATAAAGAAATAAACTTTCCCTTATAAATTATCGTCTAATACCCTTGGTTTCCGTATTGTTCTTCTAAAATACTACTAAATATTAGGGATATTAGGGGTAAGAGGTATTCTAAATTGGACTACTCGAATAACGTTAGGTAGGTCTATACTTATATTTAGAAATATAATCGCTAGGTATATACAATAGTCGGTTAATTCCGAGGCGAAATCCTTATATATAATATCTTTATCCGTTGGGCGGACTAAAGAATTATATAATCTAATAACTTTACAGCCGAATTCTTTATTAAAACTATAAATTTTATATAAGTAGTTAATTAGGGTGTTCTTTGCCGTAGTTAAACTATTACAATTGTCGATATAAACGATAGTTTTTAGAATATCCCGCCTAATTAATAGGGTATACCCTTCGATAAAAAAGAAAAGACGGCGGAAATCCCTAAGATAATTTCGAAGAAAGGGTTGAATAATAATAGAGATCTCTAGTTTATCTATAAATATTCTAATAATTTCGAGGTTTCTAATATTAAAGCTAGCCTTTTAAATAATGAAATTTTAATATATACCGGCCAGCGTAGTTGTATAATTAAATTAGGGAATATTTCTAGGGAGTAGTAGGCGTAAGGTATGTAGATATTGGAATTCCTTTCGAAAATCGCGTTATTTTAATATATAGTATAGTTCGTCGATAGTAAAAAGACCGATCTTTTTATAAAATTCCGGTAATTTCAACACAGCCTTGAATTTGGTATTAATAACTAGTTCTAGGCTTAAAAGGATATAGGTATAATCCCTAGCAGTAATTTAATCCTATATATCCCTATTCTACTCGTTATTAGTATAGTATATATAAAAAGGGGTACTTCTAATAATACTTATACGAAGAATTATATCTTTATTTATCTAGATTGGCCGTAAATTAGGAACCTTAGTAGTAATATTATTACGCTAATTCTTACCTAGTTTGGTAAGGGGTATGATTTGTATAGTAATTTTATCGCGCAAGGCTAAAAAGGTATAAAGGACAATACTTTTACCGTACCTAATTACTATAACTAATATTATATCCTTTTACTCGATGATTAGGCGTACTATTAACCGGACTTATTTATTACAAAGTTGCCTACTATTAATAATATCCTTTATTACCGTTAGTACGCGTTGGGTATTAACGGGGTTGTCGTCGGGGTTTATGATGTTGTTGTTGTCGAGGGTTTAATTTAAGGAAAAAAAATAATGCGTTGTAAAGGAAAAATATGTACGCTTAAAGGTTAGAATTTATATAATTTCTATACTTGTAAAGTTTTAAAAAGTTTAGACGAAAAGTAGTATTATAATGAGTAGTTGGCCCGGTAATGAAAAAAGGGATTTACGAACGAAAATCTATATTTCTAATAAAACTAAATACTTCTAGATATAATATTAAAAAACTAATTATACTATTCGATTCGTCTCGATGAGTATATTTACAATATATCTTTTGCATTTCCAGAATGTTTTGTTGATGTGGTATTATTGTGCAATCTATTTTGCTAACTAGATGTTTTTATATGGAGGCGGGAATTATGAACGGAATTTCGTCTAATCGAGGACTTAGACCTCTTTTTTGGGCGTTCTCAATCAATACCAGCAAATACACTGAAAGAAACGATACACGGACCACAATTGGAAACATTGGAAAGATTCAATTTTGAAAATGCCCGTGCGCAGCACGGGCTAGATGTGCGCGCAGCGCACGGGCCGCAGGCCCAGTCTTGGCGGCCGCAGGTCGCCCATGCCCAAAAAAGAGGTCTGATTCTGAGATAAGAAAACAATGCCGATCAGAAGTTCCTTTTCAGAAAAAAAGAGTTCGATTTCTCTGCCTTGCGCCGTCTTGGCGGACCCACCGGCACCATCGGATAACGCCACCCTCTGCTGACCGTTTTTATACGCGCATTCCGGCGAATCCAGCGAGAGTGACAGCTGTCGCGCGCCCCCGGGAACTTGGGAACCCCTGACGGGAACCAGGAAGTCCGGGCCCAGAAAAGTCGTCCGTTCTTCAACACGCAGTTCCCTTCCCTCCCGCGGATCCTATAACATCAGAACAACAACCCCTTTCTCCCTACCTACATTATTTCACTACTATTGCCTTATTAATCTCCAGTCTGGTGTTTGACGTTCCAGTCCCTCCTTTATAAACTGTTCGATACCCCCGCTGAGAGGTAGCCCGTATCTCGTCTTTTCGACTGTCTTTGATCTTTCACCGCCCAAAAAGTTATAAGCGAGAAGCGAGAGAATCCCATACCAAAACATCCCAGCACTCCCGAGAGACGCCGCCCTCACTCTGCAGAGAGCATAGCATCCTGCGACCACAATACAGCAACCATGCCGGGCCGCACTCTCCCCACCTTCACCATCGACGAGGTCGAGTCGCACAACTCGGCAAAGTCTTGCTATGTCACCGTTGGCAAGAATGTCTACGACGTGACCGACTTCCTCGACTCCCACCCCGGCGGTGCTGATCTCGTCCTCGACTGGGCCGGCAAGGACATTGGCGCCATCCTCAAGGATGAGGCGTCGCATACTCACTCCGAGGCTGCATACGAAGTCCTCGACGAGTCGCTGGTGGGATATCTCGGATCAGGAAACGGCGCTTCGGCGAACGGAAAGGCAAAGGGCGGCGAGAACGGAACAGAAGAGCAATGGGTTCATCCTCGGACGGGTCTGTCCTGCGAAGAGGACCTCAGCAAGGATACCGACTACAACACCGATTACAAGACGCACAAGTTCCTCGACTTGAACAAGCCGCTGTTCATGCAGATCTGGAACGGTGGTTTCTCCAAGGAGTTCTACCTTGACCAGGTCCACCGTCCGCGCCACTACAAGGGAGGAGAGTCTGCGCCTTTGTTTGGCAACTTCCTTGAGCCTCTGTCCAAGACGCCTTGGTGGTTGATCCCGCTTGTCTGGTGGCCACCCATCTCGTACGGTGTCTGCGTCGTCGCATTCCAGGGCTTTGGCAGTGTCGCTCCCGTGGCCGGCTATTTCGGATTTGGCCTCGCCTTCTGGACATTGATCGAGTACATTTTGCATCGCTTCCTATTCCACCTTGATTAGTGAGTATTCCCATACAATCCAGCGCAGCAGTTGAACACCAGTACTAACCAAGTTTTCTCTAGCTACCTCCCCGACAACCGCGTCGGCATCACCGCGCATTTCCTCCTCCACGGCATCCACCACTATCTGCCCATGGACAAGTACCGCCTCGTCATGCCGCCCACCCTCTTTGTCGTCCTGGCCGCTCCCTTCTGGAAGTTTGCCCACGCCATCCTGTTCTACAACTGGTACGCCGCCACGGCCGCCTTCTGCGGCGGTGTCTTTGGCTACACCCTCTACGACATGACCCACTACTTCCTCCACCACCAGAACCTGCCTGCCTACTACAAGGAGCTCAAGAAGTACCACCTTGCCCACCACTTCCTCGACTACGAGAACGGCTTCGGCGTCACCAGCGCCTTCTGGGACAAGATCTTTGGTACCGAGCTTGTTTACAACCCCAAGACGAACTAAGTCCGTTTCGCTCGGACCTTGTTCGGATTTGGAACTCTCTTCTTCATACACAGACCGACTACATCTTTGCAAGGCGTCGTGGGAGTACATACTTATTTAAACAACCATTTTGTAATGAAAGAAAAGAGAAAAAGAGTATGTACATAGAATAGGATTCATGAAGTATTGACGCCGTACATACGCATGGGTGGGCAGGAAATCTCAAATCATGGGTTGGGCAGCAAGGGAAACAAAGAGAAAAGTAAATGGGAAGGGGTTTTTGCTTCTGTTTGGGCTGGTCGGCCGGTTGATGGGCGAAGGGGGATGGGCGTCTAGCGATTGGGTTTGGCTGGACTGGGCTGGCAGCAAGAGGGAATCATCATGGATATGTGTTGCTTTTTTGGTCGTTGGTCAATACCCCCTAATGTTAATATGAATGACTTGGAAGTAACGTGAATGGAATTACAATGCCATCCAAAGAAGTGTCAGTTATACGTGCTGATAGTTCCAGGTTGATATCACTGTTGACAGGTTGAGGGCAGTTGGTCGAGAATGTGCACCTTGTTGGCTGCTCTTAACTCTACAAGAAAACCATTGAACCGCACCGGGAGATAAAGCGCTCAGCCATCATTTACTGTAGGCTGGCCCAACCTGAACAAAAGCGGTCACTGCAATTTGCTTGGCATCGATCAGTTTCTGCGAGCGGAGGTCACGTGCCCCCTAAACAACCTTGTCTCGGGCCACCGGCCAGCCAGTGAAGGGCCGCCACAGCCCGGGCCGGCCTGAAGTCCCAGCGCCCAGACCCCTTGAGGCTGCCATTTCGGTTGAATCCATTTTATTGCCAGACCGGAATCTGCCGGCGACTCCCAACATTCAACTGAACTACCATCATACTTACCACCACCAGGCAACCACGCCACATTCTGTTGCTCTAGTCACAGAGCGCTTGTCTGAAATCGTGCCAAATCATCAATTATCGACGGCACATCGATCTGAATACACCGATATAGACAGGGCGATCCCACTACACATTTACACAAAATGTCGGGCTTAGACGTCGAGGCCCTCCTCGATTCCACTGCCTCCGGCAAGGAGCAGCAGATGGATGTCGATGCTCCTACCACCAACGGCGACGCTGACCAGAACGGCTCCAAATCCGAGCGCCGCGACCGTGACAATGACCGCGATAAAGAGCGCGAGCGAGACCGTGACCGGGGCAGGGACACCAGCAGAGACCGTGGCAGGAAACATCGCGACCGTAGTTCGGGCCGCCTTCGCAACTCGTCGAGTGAGGCTGGTAGAGACACCCCCCGCAGTGAGGCCGGAAGCCACCGAAGTAGGCGTCGGAGCCGGAGCCGTGATTCTGGCAGAAACTCACGCCGTCACAGAGATGGAGACTACTACCGAGGCCGCGGAGGCCGCTCCCGATCTCGCTCCCCGAACCGCTACTACCGGCCCCGGGGCGACGGTCGCCGCGACCGCGGTGACAGCTACCGTCGACGTGACGACGACCGCCCCAGCGGCAGAAACACTCCCAGGGTCAGAGATGGCACCCCTGCGCCCTTGACCGAGGACGAGCGTGATCGTCGCACCGTGTTCGTGCAGCAGCTGGCCGCCCGTCTGCGCACTCGTGAGCTCAAGGAGTTCTTTGAAAAAGTCGGCCCTGTTGCCGAGGCCCAGATTGTGAAGGATAGGGTCAGCAATCGCTCCAAGGGGTATGTTACACCGCAGTCCCTCTGTTCCGCATATAAAGAGACGTAGGCTAACAAAGTTGACAGCGTTGGTTATGTTGAATTCAAGAACGAAGACTCCGTCCAAGCCGCTCTACAGCTCACTGGCCAAAAACTCCTAGGTATTCCTGTTATCGTCCAGCTTACCGAGGCTGAGAAGAACCGCCAAGTGCGCACCACGGAGTCCACTGGACACCATCCCAACTCGATTCCCTTCCACCGACTTTACGTGGGCAACATCCACTTTAGCATTACGGAGCAAGATCTGCAGAATGTGTTTGAGCCCTTTGGTGAGCTCGAGTTTGTACAGCTCCAGAAGGATGACAACGGCAGGAGCCGTGGTTACGGATTTGTTCAGTATGTCCACTCTCCCCCCCATTCTTGGAAGATATAACGTTTGCTAACTCGCTCCGCTAGGTTCCGTGATGCTGGTCAGGCCAGAGAGGCCCTCGAAAAGATGAACGGGTTCGACCTCGCTGGTCGCCCGATTCGTGTGGGACTTGGAAACGATAAGTTTACCCCAGAGTCCACTGCCAATCTCCTGCAGAGGTTCCAAGGCCAGAATCATCATCAACAATTCCAGGGATCTGCTTTCTCGGGCGCCGGCGGACGTGGCCCCGCTACCTCCAACTTTGATCGCGCTGGCGCACGCGACAACGAGAAGGGCACCGGTGCCAGTGCCCTCGACGACACCGACGTTGCCGGTGTCAACTTTAACAACTATAGTCGCGATGCCCTCATGAGGAAGCTGGCACGAACTGACGAGCCACCTGCTAGCGTTGTTCCTGACCGACAGATTCTCAAGCCCAAGACGGAGATTAAGCCGCTGCCTGTCAACGTGAACATGGCCAGCCGATGCGTTGTTCTCCACAACATGTTTGACCCTGCTGAGTACGTCAACCCCTTGTCCCTCTAGGCTGCTCTGATGCTAACCGTCAACAGGGAAGAGGGTGAAGACTGGATCAAGGAGCTCGAGGACGATGTCCGCGGAGAGGCCGAGGCCAAGTATGGCCACGTCGTTCACATTTCTGTAGATCCCAACTCGGCCGGCGACATCTACCTCAAGTTCGACAAGGTCCAGGGAGGAGAGAACGCCATCAAGGGCTTGAACGGCCGGTATTTCGGTGGAAGAATGATTACCGCTGCGCCTGTTGTGGACGCGGTCTACAGCAGTTTGTTCTCTCGCTCAAAGGCGATTTAAGACGCTAATCACGACTTTGACTGCGTTTCCTAGGCATTCTCACTGTAAGTTTTCCTGAATGGGCTGCTCGCTTTTGAACAGATGTTGATATGATTTTGCAGAGTTCCGACAGTCCCACGAGGGAGCGATGGTCACTTATTTCTAGGATCCCTTTGACTTTCATGCCGTCGAGCGAGCAATCTGTTCTGCGTTACCACCACCCGAATCCTACAACATTCGGCACCAGTGATTGACGGCACCGACATCGGCATCTGAGTTAGATCTGCTTTTCAAGGTTTCACGGCACACTACACCACACCAGGTCTTCGCAAGGACCATTGATCCCTCGCTGATGAAGATGCAATGACAGACAATTGTCCCCGCTGCCCGCTCTCTCACCTCACTTGCCGCTTCTCCCGAAGACCACGAGGGCGATTAGCGACTGGGTGGATCGGGGGTTTGCCTGCCTTGATGCTGCACTGCTTCTTCTGCGTCACCAACGGGTACCGTCAACGACCGAATACTGATTTTCTGTCTGCACCAGAAAAGATAATGGGAGACTTGATCTCGCCCTTCTTCACGGGCGAGAGATAATCACCACAATGCGCTGGCAGCGCATTTCGAGCAACGGGAGAATTGTTCCATGCATGCACCTATTCATCGACAGTGCATCACCCAAAGGTATCAACCTCTCTCCCTTTTCAGGCTCGACTCCTATAAACTCCCTTCGGTGGCGTTTCTTCGATACAATGACCTTGTTTCATAGATGCATTTATTTCGTTCGTCGTATAGCGAAATTGTTTAGATTTGAAAAAATAAGAAGGACGATGTGAAGCTCGGTACTTACGCTATGCTTGTGACCATGGTGACAATTTGCGAGTGAAGGTATGCCCACATCCCTTCGTTGTGGCCGGGGTGGAAGAACAGAATAAAACCTGACTTTGTGTAGTGATTGATATCATCAGCGGAGATCTGGCATCATCACGGTTTCGTCAACTTCACAAAGCCTTGATACGGATAGTTCTGTATAGCACTGATAGTGGTGGTCGCCTTCCTCTTTGTTCATTCTACGAGTGTAGCACTAGCCTTTCCAGATGGAGGGAACCTGAAGTCAGGCCTTCCGTCCTCTTTCGTCTACGAACCCCCCTCTTTGTTTAGAGCTTAACTTACCGCACCACCCCTTTTGTCTACGCGCACCATGTTTTGACTTGCCGCACTACTTATTCCACCCAAGGCAGTTGGGACCAGTTGACGGAAAAACTACACCGTTTTAAAGGGTAAATTTCCTCGGGAAAACGTCTCAAACATTCCTCTGTAAATGCGCCAACCCGTCAATGGTTTCAATGATTTTCTTCGCCAACCTCATTACATCCCTAAATCCGTTGCATCGCCAACTTCATTACATTTTATAAGGGTAGCGCAAAGGTTTTGGTAATACACTAAGGTTGGCGATATTAAGGTTGGCGATATTAAGGTTAGCGATATTAAGGTTAGCGATGTTAAAGTTGGCGATGTTGGCGATATTGGCGATGTTGGCGGCGATGTACTGAGGTTAGCGATGCACTAAGGTTGGCGATGCACCAAGGTTGGCGATGCTTTCAATAGTAGTGACATTGGAAGTTCAGAAATTTACAACCGAAAACGCCCCACTTTACTGTCAGGTGTCAAGATGGTGCGGCAAGTTATTTATGGTGCGCGTAGACAAAAGGGGTGGTGCGGTAAGTCAAGCTCTTTGTTTACTACTTCCTTTCTTGTCTCGACCAGAACAGCAAACGGACATGCCATGCTATCTTTCAGATCAACCCCAGTACCGGATAAACTCGCGAAATCCGAATCCAGATCAGGCCGGCAACACAGGGTTAGAAAGTCTGCCATTTGCGTTTGGCTGTAAGTACGTGGTTGTTGATACAACTGGCAGACCTGTAACCCTGCGTTGCCGGACTGACCTGGACTCCGGATCTCGCGAGTTTGTACGGTATTCTTCGGTTCCGTCCTGAGATGACGACCTTTGCTGCAACTGGTAATCGAGGTTGGCGGACTAAGTCTTCAGAGCCTCCCTTGGGCACGACGTTAGTGAACCTGAACACCATTAATCCTGACTCACTCACGGAAATCAGTTGCGAGTGCAATATTATGCAGCAGGCAAACGCCCAGAAGCTCTCATAACGATGCTCCTGACTTCGTGTCAACCTTTGCTCCAACCTTGTTCACGGCACCGGGTACTGGAGCGACGCTGGACACTTCATTGAAAGTCCGCGGATGGCATCGATAAACAAAGTTGAGAACCCTCCACATTATTCAGATCCAATAATATCCTGCCCAAATGACCTAGTCGCCGTTAACATGAAAACTGGACTATGATTTTGTTGTTCCTTACCCAACAGCCGCAAGCGCAGGCGTTGTTGCCAGTGTCAACGACTCATCATCTCACCTTCACAAACCTGTTTCTACATAACCGTGGTTGCTGCCAAGCGATAGCGATGGATTGGGTTCGGGCAAACCGTCTCATATCATCTCTTCTTCCCCAATACCGGATGGACGGCCGATGGATGGTTCTGGCCACACAGCAATTGACTGTTCGGATGAAGTGGGTGTCCGGGCAACAAGTGCAAACACTCCTTCAGCTGGGAGCTTTTCGTTATGCCTCTCCTTCGTTAGGTGACGCAGGCAATTGAGTGAATGCGTGCTCAGCGACTCCATCTTGAGCTTAATTTGTCAATGTCTCTGTCTGTGTGGTCCGGCTTGGTTGCGGTGGCCAAGTAGCTTGAGGGAAACTTTGTGCGCAAATGCCTTCAGCTTGCCATCACACTCCTCCGAAATGTCGATTAGAGAGAGACAAATACCCCTCCCGCTCTCAGATATTCCGCCTCTGGTCAATATATAGCCTTGATTTCTGACAAAAGGTCATGTCTTGACCACCTTTTGCCGCTGCCACCACCAAAGTAGGAGTTGTTACTCCAAGGGTCATTTTAACGTGAAGTGACGGTGTTGCATACCCGGCGTATCCCGTTCTGACAAGCGTTTCCTTCTTGGAAACCGCCCGTATTCCACAAAACGGCCGTCTCCTAACCTGGAGCCGTCTCGTCGAGCACATGCCTGGATTCACAGGCGTGAGCATCAGTTGACGTGGCAACGCACTTCATCCCATTTCACTCAAATTAGACTGACACTTCACAGCACCACTGTCCAAAGGTCGAGCCCGTCTTGTTCTAGGAACAACCACGGCCTTCGACCCAGAGAGCACCCGCGGATTTCCATCACACCCAATCAGGGACCGTGCTGCTCTTGACATTGCCTCAGCAACCGGGAGAGTAAAAGTGCCTGTGGATCTTCACTCTCAACTTCACACTCGTGTGACCACTTCAACTTCAGATGACAGCTCGTCTGATATTACCAGACCCAGTTTAAGCACACGCCTGCAAACGCGCGCCGTCGTCTACTGCAAGAGTCAAGGACACCGAGGGAGATTCTCCTTGCCCCTCAAGTGTTGCTTTAAGGTCCAATCTTCCCGGTTGCCGTGGTCACTGAGGTTACAGTAGCCCATTTCCTTCCAATCCACGACGGACCTTGGGCCAGCACCTCGAGTCAAACGCTGCCAACACTCGGAGGACAGTCGTCTGAACTTTTGGCTCCTTCCTTCTGCCTTCACCTTTCAGTCCCTGGTCACCAGAACCTTATTCCTACGTCCACTCCGTCTCCCGGACAACCCCCACACCTCAGAAATTCGGGAGGGTTCTGCAGTATTTAATCCTCGCGGCCCTGCGCACTTCTCCCTCTTTCAACTTTTCCACTCCCACTTCTTTTTTGAGCATCCATCGCCAGATCTCCTCGCCTGGATCTCTCGCTTTAAGAGTTAACTTGATCGTGCGCTTACTAACCATACTCCTCTGCCCTCTTCCCTTACCAATTTCCTCTTCGCTTTCTGCGAACTCCTCCCCATCACTTACTGCGTACTCTTGCGCGTCCACCAGACCTGCTCCCCTCAAATCCTCACCATTCCATTACTTACCCGTCACCTCCCTCCCTAGCTGCGCTCACTCCGCGCTCACCTAACCATGGGTCGCGGAAGCTTCTCGAGCGACGGCTCGTCGGACGCCGGCGGCGCTCGCCTTGCGCTTTTCTCGCCCCCGCCAAGGGGAAATCAACATTGGCGGTCTGGATCCGTAAGTAAGACTTACAAGACTGACACACCCGACACCGACACCTTCCCGAGTGAGCCCAGTGACAGCGAGAAGCGGTCTAGCGGCGTTCGACCGGGTGGTCACTCGCGACACTCGTCGATGGCGTCGGCTGTGTCCATGCAGTCCTCCCATTCGCGTTCTAGCAGCAACACGCTTGGTGCCAATGGACAGATCCAGCCATTTGCGAACTTCCAGCCTGGTGCTTCGCATCACCCTTCTGGACCTTCACGTCCTCCTCACCGTTACCAGACACCTGACAACCAGGTGACGCCCCCTAACAAGGTTCATCAACTGGCGAAGGGTTTGAGTTCCATGGAACTCACCCGCAGCGGAGATCACCCTGCTATCTCTGTAAGTTCCCTCTCACCCTGACCTCAGCCCCGAGCATCGCCTAACACTCAGCAGGATATCCGCAAACACGCTGCCGACGCTAACCGTCGACTCTGGGGCCTCAAGCACGCAGTCGACAGCTCCAACCACGTACCTTCCCAATTCCGCCAGGGCTTTGACGTAGACATCACCCAGGTTCTCAAAAACCTGACCACCATCTCAAGCGCTGCCGAGTCCTTGGCGCAAAACCTCGACAGGAAGAGCGACGAGTGCGAGAGCCTGCGCACGATGTACTCGTCTCAAACTATGGATTACGACGGTACTCGCGCGCAATTGGAGGCTGAACGCGCTGAGATCAGGGCCGAACGTGAGCGGATGAAGACGTTCCAGGCGGAGATGAAGGCCGAGAAGGACAAAGATGAGAGGGTTATCAAGGTATGTGATCCCTCGACAATACTGGCGTGGACAGACAACTAACAAGTTTCACAGGCCCTCCAAGAACAAATCGCCGGCAAACGCCACCTCTGGATGCAAGTCCGCAAAGACCCCGAGGAAAAGGCCATGGCCTTGGAGATGCTCTCCCGCTCCTCCACCCCTTACACCAGCGTTACTGATTCCTCCGCTTCCCCCACACCCACCGGCCCTCGCGACTGGCAAGCCTCCCAACGCACCGTCAGCTCCAACACCCGCCCTCCTCGCAGCAACGGCAACAATCTCATGCCAGGCACTTACTTCGGCGGTCCCATCCCCCCTCGCTCCGTCTCCGGTTTTGCGATCGCCCACGCCCAACGTCTCGGTTCACGCGGTGGCCACAGCTCACATCGTAAAGGAACCGGCCGAGTCGTTTCCGAATGGGGCAGCCCCGTTTCTCGTGGCTCCGGCGGCTCCGGCCGCGGCGGCAGTCGATCCCACCACCACGGTCTTCCCAATGGCGGTCCTCCCACCGCTATCTTCATTCCTCCCACTCCCAAAACGCACGACGAGGACGGTCCAACCGCTACCTTCTGCGGCCATCTCACCCACCTCCTAACCGTCGTCATCCGCGCCTTCACGCACAAGTACTTTGCCAAGCCCATGCCCGAAGTCGAGTCGCGCATCCGCAAGGAATCCTCCTCTCTATTCTCCTACATGTGCGACCTCGTCTACCCAGGCCGCGGCCGCAAGATCGGCGAGTCGCACGTCTCCTTCTTGCTAAACGACGACGTCTCCCGCCCTTACCTCGTCGAGCGTCTGCTGGTGCAATACATAGTCGGCACCATGCTGCAATCCGAAGGCTGGACCGGGTACGAACCCAGCGTTGACAAGGAGATGGCTTCTCTCAGTGCGAGACTGAAGGATAGCAGCGGCGCGCAAAACCACAGCAAGACCCATGAACGCCAGGCTATGGTCGACCGTCAGGCGGAGCTGGTTAAGAAAATGGTTGATCATCCTAAATGGGCTGAATTCAAGAATTACAAAGTCAACGATCATTACCAGCGCTTCAAGAAGATGGTTGGTCCCTTTCTGCCGCCCGGTCCCAAATCGGATGTGAGAGATGAAGCGCTGTTTGATCTTTTCAGCATCGCGGAGAAGGCTTGGCGGATTGCGCAGAAGGGGTGGGAATCCAGGATGACGTATGTCTATCTTTGGAGCGAGACTTGCAGCAAGTTTGTGGAGGCGAATCATACTGCGCTGAATTTTAGTGAGTTGTCGGCGCAGATGCTGCAGCAGAGGCAGATGAGGATTAGTCTTGTGGTTACTCCCGGGGTGACGATGAGGGATGATAGTAGGGGGATGAATATTGGGACGAGGTTGGTGAGGAGGAGTGATGTTTTGGTTATGGTTTAGGCCTGCCGGACATCATTCTGAGGCGGGAGGTGCCTTGTGTGTGCTTGGGGATGCGCACGGGGTTTGGTAACGGTCACTCCTTCCGGAGTTGACACTTCGACTGCCCGACAACACGACACCCCCTCATCGAGCTGTAAAACCACAGCCATACTTTCCTTCTTTTGCTTTTCTCGGCAGCGCATATCATTATTACGACTAGCTGGGTCTTGGGATTTGATCACTCAATGATTTCACGGCAGATACGACATCACGATATGATACCCTTTTCCTTACAGTCCTTTGGAGTGATGGCCATTGGTATTTGGGAGTTGATGGGGTTTCTACACAACACGGTTTTCTTTCTCTTTTCGGCTTTTTTTACATCATTATTTCAATGGTTCGGCATTTTCTTTTTCTTCAACATCATTATTTTCCTGGGTTCGACATTCGACTTCATCATTGCACAAAAGAAAAAAACACGAAAGCACAAAAAAAAGGGTCAACAGTTTGCTTGGGAGGAAAGATGCGCATCATCATATCTATCACTAATAGCATCTTCAACTTCATGAGGAGCAAAAACATTTACGGGCATAGGAGGACAACCGATACGCGCAAAAGGAGTTGCGGTATCATAATCATACGGAGCGGGTAATGGCGTACAGTCGGCGTACAGACGGCGTAAAGGCAGATTGCAGGCGGCGCACAGGCGGGTATGGGCGTCTTACACACTGGACTTGGTGTCCTCGGGATCATTATTCGGGCTGCTATTTACGGGCGGAACTGGGTGGTATGTTTTCGGGATACCTACAAAGCTGCATCGACTGGTTCGGTAGCGGCTAGGTCTGGGGTTTGATCACAGGAGCATCACCGGGAATGATGCATGCAGAACGGAGTTTTGAGTTCACATGGGATTTGATCGCCTGGGACTTAGTAACGGCTAGATCTGGGGTTTGAAAACACACACGGGGCATCACGGGGAATGATGGAGAATGGAGTTTTGATACTCGCGATTCTACGGGGTTTGATTTCCTGGGACTTGAGACTTGGGAGGTGGAAGGATATCCATGGAGAACGCACTCATGAGAATGGGAATGGGATATGGAACGGGACATGGAATGAGAACGGAAATGGGAGGCGTGCGATTGATACAACACGTCGCTCACATGGCTCAAGTGGCTAGTACACAGCTCTTCAGACTCTTCTTTTTTTTAATACAGAGAGAGCTTTACATAGCCGTAATCAATCAAGATAGAGAGAAAATAACAAAAAATGGTGCTGAGTCCCAACTCCTTGCTCGTGATCTGACCAAATGTCCCAACACGCTGCCCACAACCCCAAACCCCCTCAATACCGATTCAACAACCCCCAAACACAAGTCCCCTCCCCGATCCCCCTCCCATCAAACATCCACAACGCCTCACTCTGACTCTGTCTATCGCCAACGTTATCATCATGATCAAGTCCCATCAAATTAACCATGCCACCACTTTCTGCATCTTCTGTCCCCGTGTTTACATCCGTTCCTGTCACCAACCCCACCCCTAATCCGTCTCCCCCCAACCCATTCCCATCGCCATCCCCATAACCATAACCATTACCATTCTGTATCAAGTAATTACTGTCATCGCTACCATGAACGACAGAATCAAAACCGTCATACACAAAACCCGTCAGATCGTTGTAAACCAGGTCGCCTGTCGCGTAGATAGGGGATATGTCAATCCAGTTGAAGTCTTCAGGGAGGGACGGGAGGGACATGGAGGGCATGGAGGAGGGTATAGTGGAAGATATCCAGTCTGCTGCTGCTGCTGCTCCCGGGGACAGGATTGATGCCGGGGCTGGATTAAGACTTGGGTCGATGGGGATGGAGTCGGACGAGGTGTTCGTGAATGGGAAGGGAGAGGCATCGAAGTTGTTGGTGATGTTGGTGTTGATATCGGACGGTGCTGCACCAAACTGCGCATGGGAAGAATGCGCGGTAGACTCTGGAGTCGGAAATCCCGTTGTTGTTGATGCAGCAGCAGTGGGTGTGGTGGTTGAGCTGCCCGTACCCCTGGAAACAGTCCCCGGTGGGACAGATGTTGAAAAAGCCGGTGAGAGCCTATTATGAGTGACCGGCTTGATAACTCTCTGCCTCGCCCTCGCCAGTTTCCTTCCTCTCCCAACTCCAGCGACAGCGGGAGACTTAACAACCGCTGCTGTCCCTTCCGATGCCAAACCACCCTCCTTACCACCACCAACCCCACCCCCTTCCCCCCTCTGCCTCAAATCAACACCCACCGCCCGTCCCAACCGTTCCCCCACCCCCCTCACCACCCCCCTCGCCTGTCTCGCCAACGGATTCCTTTCCCTCATCTCCTCAAACCTCTCCTCCGCCCACTTAAACTGCTGCACCACCTCACTCACCAACTCCCTCGTCCCTTGCTCCCTAGGGAACAGGATATACACCGCTCCCATCAAAACGATAGCATCAAACGTCCCGAAGAAGAGAGTAAACGTCTTCTGCCTCATTTCTTTCGTTAACATCTCGAAGTGTGTTCGTTGAGCTCTCAACATGCCCAAACACCCCTTTTCTACTGCTAGGAGGCGAGATATGGGGCGAGTGAAGATATAGGGACGGTGTAAAGCCATAAAGTTGAAAGCCGTTAACTGGGGAAGGAGGGCGCGCGCCCAGGGGATCCAGTAGCATTGTGGTAGGTCGTCGAAGCGGGTGTCGGGGTTCGAGAGGCGGAAGTAGGAAGGGATGGAGTTCTCCAGGTCTAAGAGGTGCTGATGGAGGGAGTCGACTTTGGAGAAGGAAGCCGGGCAGGGACCTTCTTTCTCTAGGGCCAGGATGGAGACGAGTTGGAGGGTGATTTTGTAGGCCCAGAGGATGCGGGTTAGGGGGGTTGGGGGGTCGTTTTCTTCGGAGCGGGGGATGATGGGTGTTGGGGAGCGGGAGTTGGTTATGGTGGTGGTACTGGTGGGAAGGGCGACGTCGATGGGCAGGATGGGCGGGTTGGTGGTTAGGTCGATGGTGGAGGGCCGGCCGAGGGTGGCGCCGCAGTGGATGTCCCAGGTTACGAGGTTGAGCCAGACTTTGCGGCGGCGTTGGATTTCCCATTGGTTTTGGAGGATGGCTTCGGCGGTGGCGGAGGGGGGAGGACGAGGGTCGAGGGAGGAGCGGTGGAGGCCGAGTTCTTGGGCGTCGCGGATGGCGGTGCCTATTGCGTGCCACTGTCATGTGTCAGTTGCGACTTTAGGCGTAAAAGGGTGAAAAGGAACTCACAGCCTCGGGAACCATTCCGACAAACTTCAGAAATGAAGCTCTCACGAACCCAGCCAAAACTGTCGTCAGCGTCATCTGCCTCTTACCCAGAAGTGACAAAATAGCCACACCGGACTCGCTGTATTCCGTCGCTAGGTCCTCGAACGTCATGTTGCCGGCGTACTTGAGGGCCTCAAAATCTATACCTCCTTTGTCTCCCTGACCTGTTGTGTCCTTACTCCCTGCTCTTTCGTCTTTGCTTCCACCGCTATCCCCATCCCTTCCACCCGTTACGACCTCCTCCAGACCCCTTTTACCAGTCTTCTCAGGCAAAACCAACATCCCGATACTTACCACCTGAAACAGCAATGCCGGAAAAACTCTCAAATCCGGCGGTATCGCTCCCGGCCCTCCATTACTTAACACTCCAAACGGCACCTTATACCACTGCTCTAGCTGAGCATCAAAGATATCCCGGTCAAGCATACTATACTGCCAGTTAAAATCGCGGAAGTAGACGTCCACCAGCTTCTCAACGTACAACCTCGTCGGTAGCTGGCGGATAAGGGACTTGTACCGGTTGACAATGTCGTTTGGCGATGTTGATGCTCGGTCATCCCCGTTGCATGATGGGAGTGTGGAGGATGTGTGAGGTAATGAGGATCCGGATGACTTGGAGTGGTTCTCAATCTTGTGGAGGAAGCCGAGGGTGGAGGTTGAGGCACCGGTGGTTGAGTAGCCTAGGTTGGCGACGTTTGAGACGTTGGTGGGGACGTTTTGGTGGTTGTTGTCATCGGGAGAGGATTCTTCGGGCCACTGGCTCTCCGTGGTGCTATCGGTATTCCCATCGGCCCCAGGTCCGGGGGGTGTCAGACTTGCTCCATCGGAGTTGGTCCGTCGTGGTCGCTTTGGTTGCTGTTGCTGTTGTTCTTTGGCAGTGGGCGCACTAGAGTCATATTGACAATCGTCTTCTTTATGGCGGGAGATGCAGTTTGTGCAGGGGAGTTTGCGATCACACTAGTAATAGTTGGCGGTGTTAGTGAAGATATTAAATACTTCAGCCAGGGTGAACTCACCTTCTGTTTCCTCCGGTGACACTCTATGCATGATATCACTATTCTCCTCCTTTTCCGCGGTGGACGCTTGTCGGAGACAGCACGGGTCCGGGAATGATGATGATTGGGCTCGGGAAGGGATTCATTCAAGTTGACATCGATACTGAAATCGAAGCCCCCCTCAAGCCTCAAGGCAGTCATTTTCTTGATTTCTTAATTGCGTTCCTCTTTCATCAACTTAGTCTCTGTTGTTGCGGTGGACACTTCGGAGATTAGCACATGTATCACGAACGTATTTTGGAGTCAGTTGAGCTCAAAGTACCTTTCATAACCACTTTGACGACCACACCCTCAACGTCGAAAGGACTTTCTGCTTGTAACGTTTGAAACATGAACTGAGTGAGACGGATCATTGAGAGATCCTGTCAACTTTCACGGCAGGCAGACACTCCGATCCTCGTCATTTGTAAGCAGTAGGATTCAAGCGAGGAAGGTAAGATAAAGTGGGGGGCCAATCGAATGTCCTCTCGATGTAAAACGGGAAGGAACCTTGCTGCACTATTGGGGAGAAGGTACGATCGTCGGTCTGAATGGCTTCAAGAGAGACGAATGAGCTAACGACATCAGTGATTTCCAGCCTGGAATGACCCTTCGGTGAGGCTGCTTACCTGTAGAAAACAAGCCTTGTGGAGTTCAGCTCAATTGACAGAGAGTCTCTTCTGCCCGCGGAAGCACCGAAATGGTGAAGTTCACGTCCCACCATCGCCAAATGCGGAAGTCGTCGAGAGCTGCTTGGCTGGTTGGAAGCGAGCCCGGGGATAAGCCGGTTAACTCCGCGATCCTGGTTTGTCTTTTTTATTTGACAAGATCCCATCGCCCGTCGCCTTTTGGGCCTTGATATCCAAAGTAATTGGAACGGTTAAAAACAATCAAGTCGAGTGAGCATAAATAAAGACATAGACAGTGTACAGATAAATAACAATATGGTATACATAGCAAAACGCAGGCCAAAAAAGCCAAGCATCTATTGTCGCCAAAACGCCGTTCAAAGCCGCCCAAATTCCTTGGAAAAACCCATGCCCTAAGTAAAACAACCTCCCTCCTTACCCGTTTTTACACATGACTATGGTATGTTTCTTTCCACAATATGTCCATGGCCTGAGGCCTGTTAAAGGTCCGGCCGGATAAAAACCGAGCGTGACTACATGATGCCTTTGGCGCCGGGTGTTCTTCACCCTTGTGCCATCAATTCCGCCTTTTTACAATGCATTCTTCGCCGACAGTTACGTAGACACTGATCCATCCATATAAGAACAAACTTCCCTTCCCGGGCTCCCTCTTCCTTCTCCTGAATTAGGCCAGACGCTCCCGGCGATCCTGGTACGCCTTCCATGCTTTCCTCCTGTAGCGCTCAGCCTCAACAGTAGGATCCGCCGCGGTAATGATGCCACGTCCAACAATCGCGATATCGGTGCCCTTGATGTTGACAAGGTTATCCGGCGTGTTGTACTGCTGACCAAGTCCGTCGCCCTGAGGCGCCTCCTCTCCCGGTGGCGGCAACTTGCAGCCGGGTGTCATGTGGATGAAGTTGTCTGCTTGCGCTTCTTCCTCCGTTGCGCTTTCGTCGTCTTCATAGGCTGGGGCCAAATCTTCCTTGGTAATCCCGTTCAGGTTCTGCTGCGCGACGTATCCCATGACAAAGTCCTTGTTCTTGCGCGCCGCCTTGACACACTCCCATGTGTACTTCCCGTCCATGAGGCAGCCCTTGGACGACATCTGCGCCAGGATCAGCAGACCGCGATCCAGCGGCGCCTCCTCAATGCCGGGGAACACGGCCTCATCGTCCTCCGAGATGGTCTTGACCAGACGTGGCGAGTCGGCCGGCTCATATGTTTGCGTGACGGTCGTGATGGAGACGATGCTACCCTTCCTCCCATCCGTGTCCTTTGCGCTGCTGGTGCCATTCTCGCGGGGTACGATCTTGCGCAGCTCATCAACCTGGTCCTCGGCTTCCTCGTCGGCGAACTGGTCCGCGACCGGGGTGCCCACCGAAACCGACGTCTTGACCTCGTAGGGGATGCGCTCCCTCCACTTCTGCGCCGCCTGGGCCATGGCGCTCACCATGGCCTCTCCGGCGTGGATGTCGGCGTTGGTGATGTGGGCCCATTCGACGATGCGCGCGGTGCCGGCCGTGTACTGCTTCTGGACAGTGCTGCCAATGTCGACGAACTTGCGGTCCTCGAAGATGAGGAAGCCGTGCTTCCGGGCGAGGGCGGCCAGCTTGGCGCCGGTGCCGGTGTGCGGGTGGTAGTCCCACCCTGTGATCAGGTCATAGTGGGTCTTGAGGACGACAATCGAGGGGCCAACCTTGTCGGCAAGGGCGAGGAGATCCCGCGCATGCTCGACATCGGCGCTGAGGCAGAGGTTGGACTGCTTGAGCTCCATCAGGCGGAAGAGGTAGCTGGTGAGGGGATGCGACGAGCTTTCTACCCGCTCAGCAAACGACTGCTTGAGGGACCAGTGTGCCTGCTTTTCTTGTGTTGTCGACATTTTGGCTGTTGTGATCTGAGGTTGTTGAAGGTACAACGGAGGGGTTATTTTCGTTGTCGAGAGATTGTATAACAGTCCGAGGAAGATGTTGAATACACTCGAGGTAGCTATTATTCGAGAAGTCGTGTGAGTGAAAAGAGCTCCTGTCGAGAGTAGAAAAGATAAGAAGGCAAGGTTGGAGCTAAGCTACCTAAAAGTATGCCGGCACGAGGTGGGATGGTGGGGTTATTGAAGTCCAAGCTCGACTCGTGTACAAGTGACTCGGCAATGAGAGACCAAGATCGGAGTGGTCAATGGTGTTGAATTGGAAAAGTTGAGAGAAAGAAGGAACCAGAAGAGAACAACTCGAGATGTCGAAGCAGCTGCACCGATCTACATATGTAGGTACGAAGGGGAGGAAGAAGTCAAGGGATGTGTCAATGTCTGGCCCGCGAAAAAGAGAAGAGACGAATGATTGGAAGCGCCGAACTCGAGATCCAGTGTCGCCGAGGACGTGGGCCCTAAAAAGGTACACTAGTACTCTATAGTGTGGTGGGTGACGGTAAAGGGGCGGATTCCATGCCCACGTAGACTAAAATCCATGCCCGCGTAGACTAAACCCACTTTTATCGCTGAGTAAGCCCAGCCGCGCTAGCACACCATATACAACTGAGGCTATATAATCGATGCCCGCGCATTACCAGATCTACGTCGTCGTCGTCATCTTTTACGTAAAGTTATTTAGAGTTATTAATCTAGTTAATTATCTACTATAGAAGGTATTAATATAGTTATTACTACTATAATTACTATCCTTCTTATTGGCTCTATTACTACATATATTGTACATATTGTATTTACTACTTAGAGTATACGTACCCACCCTAATTTTAATACCCGCCGTATAAGTACTAGTTGTACCCAAAGTACTAATTAGGGTATAAATACCCAGAATCTAATCTACTCTAATTATCAACATACCTACCCTAATTTTAATACCCGCTATAAAAGTATTAGGGAGCCCTCTATAAATAGATTGGAAGTACTAGAGGTAATACTATAAGGACTAGAGCTCGCTTATATTGTATTATTAGTATAACTTATCCCTCTCCTTATTATTAATTAGAAAGCGGCGGGCCGTCCCAATATTAAAACAACTATTTAATAAGAACTAGTACCTCATAACGAAATTGACTAGAATTAGTAAGAATTAATATATAGCCGTAAGACGGCTATTGCTAAACTAGCGGCGGCTACTAAATTTAGGGATAGGGAAATAGGGAGGGATAGTAAAAAGGCGAGGGCGAAGGAGAGGGAGTTTAAACTCTAAACGGTTAGAATAGAGGGGGTATTATAGCGGCTAAAATTGTCGATAGTAGTACTTTTAGTACTAATATCCTCTAAAAGGCAATACTCTCTATAAAACTCTAAGTAAAGGTATATAAATCTACTCTCGTAATAACCTCTCCTACTAATTCTTAAATTGCTATTCGTTAAATACCTCCTCTTCTACTACTTTTACTACGGGGTTATCTTTAGCGGCGAGCCGGCGCCCTCTCTCTTATATTTTGTAATATTACCCAGCAGGGCGCCCTATCTTCGTCGTAAGACGGCACACGCCTATTATTATACCGGTCGTAATCAATAGGCGTAGTAGTAGCGGGCTAAATAAATTAAATAAAATTATAATTACCCTCAAATTTATATAGCTCGTAAACTTCCGAGTTTATAAGGTCTCGTCCCGATATTCTATATATATAATTTATAAGGTTTAGGTCGGGGATAATTATTTTTCATCGGTAGCTAGGCAAAGTAATAAGGTCTTAAATTACGTACCCGTAGCGCTCCTCTTCTATTATCGAACTATTTAGCTACTAATATATATCTATATCCTTTAAAATAAATACTAGTAAAATAAGCTTTTCTTATAATAATTTTAATATAAAATATTTATAGGGTAGGGTATACTACGTAATAAATTCTTTTTTATACGTAGCCTCTAAATTTTGAACCGGGTTTTGAAATTAGTCGTTATATACGTATCGGTATTAAAACTACAAGAATTTAAAAATATAGGGCGCAACCTATATAATATAAATATAAATTAACTTCCTCCGACAAACCCCGAAAAATCTATTTATAAAGACCTAAAAATTATCAGGGGAGACCTAGACTTTATCGGATAGATTTACGTACTTTCAATACTAAATTATTAAATATCCCTACTTTTTTATACTTATATAGAATCTCCTATCTTATTATTATATATCGCCTCTTGAAGTCCTATTTTTAAACGTAGTAAATAGACTATATATATATATATAATTAATCTAAAGAGGAGAGGCGATTCTTAAGTAGACGTTTAATAGCCCTATATATAAATTCGATTCTACTAATTATTCTAATACTATAATTTCGATATTTAAATATAATATAATTGCTAAACTTATTAATTTATAATAGGTAGTACTTATATAAGTAAGCGAGAAGCTCTATAATAATAAGAGAAATATTATTAGCGGTCGAAAAGAGTATATAATTTATTATAGAGAGGAGGGGAGCACATACTAATCTATCGTCTAAATTTATAAACTATTAAATATTATGCCCGTTTAAAATAACCCTCGTCGTTAATATATATTATTTACTTCTATATATTCTAAAAGCCTTCGTAAGTATTTAAATAATATCGACGACCTAAATTAAAAGTAAGGACTTTATAACTTTATAAAGCGGTAGCTTTAATTAATAGTTTATCAATTACCTTACGAACTCCTTACCTATCGTTAAACTATTAGGTAAAGCAATTAGCGGCGGCGGTATCGTTAACCTCTTCCGGGTTATCTTTATCGGAATCATTATCGAAATACTCGTTATTATTATTAATATCGTTATCGCCAACTTTATTATAAGCCTCGTCGTCGGAAGCCGCCGCGGGACCTCTATACAAAGGCGGATTAGGACTATTACTATCCAAATCCCGAACCGTTAGCGGGAGATTTAATATATTAGGATCGGGGGTAAAATTATTCCTAATATTGCTAACGTTATTAATATTACTAACGTTAATAGCGGGCGGTTAAATCTACTTCTTTTTAATATAATAATTTACATTCTTTATAACGTACTATACATAGAATTAGTATAATACGTCTAGGTAGGTAGTAATAGCGGCCTTCTTAAAGCCTCAGTCAAAGTCGTTAATTATAATTATAGAACTAGCGATTTCGTAATCCTCTTAAAACTTCTTTAGGTATTTAAATTACTATTCAAAATCTTTTCGTCTTTTTCTACTAGAGAGGCCGAAGCTAATTTAAAAATTATAACCTAGCGTATCAATACTATAAATATTAAGAAAGGGGAGGTTGAAGTAGTTAACCTATAAAAAGAAGGGAGTTAATATAGATTTTTAAGGTATAAGGGGATAAATAGATTAATCTATATAATATTAAAAAAATATATAAAAGTATTAGATTTTACTTACTTTATACGTATTATCGAATAATAAAATATAGGGATTCTTCCTCTATATTTCTAAATACTAATCGAAAGTCTAGAACGCGCGTATAACCCTCCTACTCTCGTCGTATTTAATAAAGTACTCGATACTATAATAGGCCTTATTCTATTCTAATAAGTCGATAAATATTTTAGTCGAAGTATAAGGACTATACTTTACCCGTCGAATACCCTATTAAATATTCTAAACTTCGATAGGGGTAATAGGAACTCGAAGACTACGCAATTCGATTAATAGCTAATTATTAATAATAGCGGAGGGTAAAACAACCCTCTCTTCGTCGTCGAATATACCGTTTATATAATAAGCGATCTAATATACGTTTATTCTAACTATAACTAATAGTCTTTCAATAGTAATCTTAATAACCTTAGTATAATTTCGACGGATCTATTACCGGTAAATAATATTGCCAGCGAAATTATTAATATTAAAGTAATAATTATACTTATTCTTAATCTCTTCGGTAAATTACGTATTACCCTCCCTTTTCCTCAATACGACTTTTGCTTAATATAGGCAACTAAGTCGTCGCAACGTAGTATTTCGAATACCTTATCCGGTAGCCTTATTAATACCGCTATACTAATAGTAGTAGTTAATTCGAATAACGAATTTATCCTCTCCTTTCTTCCTACTCTTTATATTACTATACGACTTAATCGTAAAACTTTATTTAATATAATAGTCTTATAGTATATCGAAGGTAGCAACCCTATTATTATAATTATAAGAGGCGAAGAAGAGAGTCGGTAAAGGAAACCGTTATTTAATAGAAGACTATTATTTAATAATATATTCGCTAGAGGACGGTAATTATATTTTTAATTGCTAGCGGGGGTAGCGGCGGATTAATAACGATTAGATTTCAATAAGGGGAGTTGTACTCTACTAAGGAATAATTATTCGAATTAGACTTAAGGGTATTTTACTAATAATTCTATTTAAATCCCGTTAGCGCTAATTATCTTAGTCGGCTAGGCTAGGAGTCTAATTTACTCGAGCAATACGCGACTTGCGGGTAAGCTATAGTAAATATAATAAGTTCGAGGATACTACACTAAACAATAATAAAGACAACGAGATAATCGCTTAAAACAATTGCGTAATACTAGAATAAGGTCTCGCGATAGTTTTATTCAATTGCGTATACGACTAACGATCGCTAATAGACTACGCAACGCTAGCGAAGGTTGGGCAGCGATGTATACGGTGTACTAGCGCAGCTGGGCGGTTGGTGCGGCTAGGCTTACTTAGCGATAAAAGTGGGTTTAGTCTACGCGGGCATGGATTTTAGTCTACGTGGGCATGGAATGCGGTAAAGGGGTAGTCTCTATTACCCTGACCTCCGTCGATTGCCTTTAGCGGACCCGCCCCACAAATAAAATGTGGGTCTCCCCTCCTCGAACGACAGTGAGAGGAGGTCTGTTACGATTTTGCGCCAAAACGCCGTCGGCTGCCTAAAACCCCATACAAATTAGAAATTTTACTTTTATATAATCCTTTATAATGAATTTAATAAAAATCATTGAAATTGTAATAGGGTACCCGGAGGATGGTCTTTTTGAGCTCTTTCTAAATATATAATTTTTATAACGCTCGGACCACCCGTTGAAGTAATGCAACCTTAAAGGTAAACCTTCGTCGGCTGCAGTTGCTTTTAAACTATTGGACACTCCTTATTTTAAAGGTAAATATTAGTTTTATAGTAAAAGAAAATATTCGTTGAGGATGGCCTCGATGAGACGGTTCTAATGGTACTATTTTTATAATGTACGGACCACCCGTTGAGGTAATGCAACCTCGAGGGGGTAGTTTTTCCTTTTTCCTCTTTAGGTTTTAACCTTATATTTAATTAATTAATAATAATACTATAAAAATAAAGATATGTTGAGGATGGCGTTGATGAAGCGGTTCTAATGGTATTACTTTTATAGTGCACGGACCACTCGTTATTCCAATGCAACCTCGAAGGGGTAGTTTTTGCTTTTTTCTTCTAACTTTAAAGCTTTGCATCTCTACGAATATTACTCCTATAGGAAAATAAAGACTACCATTGGAATCAGAAAGAAAAACTCTATATACCTAGGCTTCGGCCTGATTAGTAATTATTTTATTAGATTTATTTTGTGTCTAAAAGCTAAGATTAGTTATTCTGCAGCCGACGGCCAAAAAACGCAAAACCGGCTCAGACCTGCTACCGCAGAAACGGGTGGTGTGGAGTAGGGTGGGGTGGTTTCGGAGGTCCAGTGGGTCTGAGAACTGAGACTAGTAAAGGGGGAGGTGATGGGTCCAGTCCGGGTGATGTACCGGGGGTCCGCCGGGGGTGTTCAGGGTCGGGTGTGCTGTGCAGGCCGCTCTGCATTTGACGCTGCAGCCAGCGGGTTCTGTACATAGCTCAGCCAACCACAGCTCTCCACTGGGGTCCGGACGGGGTCGTTCGGGGTCGATGAGCCCTCGCGACTGGACGATGTGTCGACGATGTGACCCGACGGGATGCGTTGCTTGGGACCCGGGAGATGGATACCGTTCCTGTAAAAAAATGGATTCTCTTTTTTTTTCAGGAACGGGGAGCTGGACTATGGATCCGGAACAGCTCATTGCATCCCAGCGTCGTCGTCGTCCTCGCCTTTTGTTGACCTTGTAATTAAGGGCGGCATCTATACCGACGGGACCGTCCTTTCGCGGCACAAAGGCATTGGTACCCTTACATTGGTTACCGTGGTAGGGGCAGATTAAAACTGGTGATGAATGGCTCTTTGGCTGGAGTTCATAAAACCCCTCCAAGCCCCCCCTTCTAGAGGTCGATAGATTCCGAAAAAATGGCATTTTTTCTGAAATTTTCAAATTTCAGAAATTTCAGAAATTTCAGGGCCCGTGCACGAGTCCGTGCCCCCTATACTTTCTACCTCAACACACCTATCTTTATACCTTTACATATATCGATAACCTTCCTGGTATCGCTATCGTGCCCTCTTTCTTGCAGCAATGCCCCTAGTACGTAATCCTCGAAATGAGGCTATTATTATATAGTTCAACGTCGAGAATGTCGAAGGACGAGCGATTTAATAGGTTATTTGCCGCTATTGCAATTACTGTAATACGTTTAACGTTATTCGAATGTGAGAATACTTCGAGAGGTGCGCGGGGTGGTAGATCGTTCGTGTTAATTAGTAATTCTAAGAATGCGATGATATACGATAGTACGTTATTGTTCTTAACGGTGCTTAGAAAGAAAAGATCGACTAGTATGCGGTTGAAGCTATCCTCTTCGATGGTAGAGCTTTCACCCTTTTTGAGTTATCTCTTATGAGGGTATTTTTCTATGCGTTGGTGCTGGTCTATACCCCTCCTAACGCGGCTAAGTTGGTTGAGTATTGGCTCCTTCTTATTTACGGCTAAATGAAGTAGTAGATTATTATACGTTATATTAACGAGTATTCGTATATTAACGTATTCTTTGACGAGTTAGACGACTACTAGGGTAGGCGTATACTTAATATCTCTTTCTCCCTACTAGAGGGAAATGCTTGGTTCTGGTGTAATAGAGATACTGGTTTAACTGAGTATACTTTTGTAAACTTCGCCGGTATTGTTTTAGACGTTTGTGATGAAATGGTTAATTAACTAGTTAAAATTAATGCTTTTGTTATTGATATTTGTAACGCTGCCCGGCGGGCTATATAGGAGTTGTTGAACGATTGCTTTAGAGTTTCCTTTGTTGTTTTGTGTGATTTATATTCCTTTTAGTTGTTGATGAAGGATTTGATTAGTTTGCCTCTATTTAAGATATTGAGCTAGTAGGTCGCTGTCGTCGTTAATTATTTTCGTGCTTCTAAGTTGTAGTTCTTACGGTTGCGCGGGTTAATGCTTATATATTGTGGTAAGGTAGTTTCCCTCCTAGTAAGGTAAGTTAGCGCTACCTTCTCAATATTTATTTTACATTGTTAATTAACTAAATTAGTATAATTATTAGATAGGGCTTATAGTATCGATCCGTCGTTTTACTCAAACGCGTATAAGTTGCGCTAGCCGCCTTTGTAAGAGACGCCCGCTTCTTTGGTTGGTATTAAGACGTACCCTGCGCCGCCGCCGCCGCCGCCGCCGCTGCTAGTGATAACGAAGCCGCCGCCTCTATATAAGCTATATAGGTGATGGATATTATCGAGAACGTATAGTTCTGGTATGCTTTTGACGTTCTTGAACGCTTTTTGGCGCTACTTTACGAGGCCCAGTTGATGTTAGAGGTAGATAAAGCGTTTGTTGGTTTTGTTATCCTACGCTAGATCTATATTTGGGAGGAGTGGTAGCGGTTTCGTTATTCTTTCGTCCTTGAGGATTAGTAGGAGTTCGAGAGGTTGTACGTCTTAAGGCGAATTAAGTAGTTGATTCCTATTAATTGGCTGGGCTTCCTTTTATACTTAGTAACTATATAATAGAGATTTGAATTTGTTCAACCTCTTGTCTAGAATATTAGTGGTATTGCCTTGATTTACTTACGTTAGTACGTCTTTACTTTCAATAATGTAACCGAGGAATAAGCTATTGCGGACTTCTTTGTATTTAGAAGGCGTGAGGGTAGGTATGGGCTAGACGGTGGTCTCTATTAGTATATGAATTTCGACCCTAAATTGTAGTGGATTATAGTTTACGATAACGGCTCGCTTATTGTACTGCTGGCTATACGAGTATTTAGTGTATTAGTTAATAGCGTGCCTTGTGAGAGAGCTTTCTCTGCTATGAATTATTTCGAAAGTCCTTGCCGTAGCCGATTTACTAGCGATAAGATAGATATAGCTATATTTGTCTATATAAACGGTAGGAAGTTTAGAAATTTATACTAGTCGTTTGCGGGTTTAATTCCTATATAAAGAGACGAGTTTCTGTTGGAAATCGAGGACTAGTTGTATGAGTATATGTAAGGAGACGATTAGAATTAATGTAACGAACCGGCGTAAGTGGGAGTCAAAACGAGGGTATTATGAAGTAAGAGGCGCCAGCCAAGACAGTCATCAAATATACGGATTTGCATTTTACGTAAAAGACTCGATTTGTAGTAAAAAGCTCGATTTGTAGTAAAAAGCTCGATTTGTAGTAAAGACTCGATAAATCAGCGATTTTTTACGATTCTGTGTGGCCAGTTGAGACCTCAATACCCCTGATTTCAGTCACATGATGTGAAAAGATGGAAATTTACCTCATTTTTTCAGAAAATTTCTAGATAATTTCGAAATTTTCTACGTTCAGAAATTTCAGATGGACCTCTACCCCCTTCAACCCCATACCAAGACCACCAGCCAAGACCAGGGGCGATACCGCCGTGAGGGGTCAGTGGGCAGCTAGACAAGAGCTTGTGACGGTCTCGACCCGGATGTCGGGAGATGAGCTGTTGCCCTGCCGTTGTGTCTGCCTCTCAATCAGGAAAGATGGAATGAGGACAGACGACACAGGCAACACCTCCAACAGTGCGAAGTCGTTTGACTTTGTCCTAGAATCTGGTTAACAAAGGGATCGGCCCCAGCCTATCCCAAAATCCATTCAAATTCCCCAGCTATCGTGCCGTAAATATAGCCTTGGCAAAGACTCGATTCCCATGGAACTGCGAATGGGATCATGGCCTCTTTGACTGCCGATGGACTCCTCCCTGATGGATTCCCAGGACTCGTAAACCTGTGCCCCGGACCCTTGTAACCTTGTTGACTGGGCGGACCACGGTACAGTACCACCGAGTCGGGAGTCAAATCAAAGAGAAGCGTCGTACGGGACCCAACCGAAGGAGTTGAAGGTCAACACGCAACATCGAGATGCCAGGGAGGGTTTTCACATGATGTTCAACAACGCTTTGATGGACTGTCACCTGACAACGGCAGACTGCATCCAAAGGCTGAAGAGGTGGTGGACAACATCATGTCACTCCGAGTCTGCACTACAATTCCCATGTGAGAATGTGATGACTGATCATAACTTCTTTGCTGATAAAGAGACGAGAAGTTTCCAACAACTATAGCGCGCTAGGGGGGTCGTAGAAAATGATCTCTGGTATTATTTTACAGTTATTAAATATGTTTACTGTAAAATCATCGTACGAGGATATCGTGTGTAAAGTATAAGACACGCTCAAATGAACATACACTGTGGCGACCGTTTTAGCACAAATAACTCGTTAAGTGTAAATAATTTCATATAAGAGTAATTCGTCTAAGTGACCATCGCACAGCCACATTCAGCTTACAGCAAAGGGACCAGTTTTTATCGATATCGTCTTACATACTGAATTCATATTCCTCAACAATCATTTTATTTTTCAAATCGCCTAACATCACCATCAATTGTCAGCAGAGGGAGCCTTTCACATTTAATGTCAACTGTTAAAAGTATCGTTTTACAATAGGGAGCATTTCATTATAACTATCAATTGTAAAAAGAATTACTATCGTTAGTATAGTAGTTATCTATCTACATATTCTTCAAAGCCAATGAATCTAATAGCTTTCAGATCATCCCTCTCATTGAACATAACTGTAAAACACATCCATTGTCAATTGTCAACCTTACTTGTTTTTGGGAACGTCATTTCATCTTGAAAACCTCCTTTAACCGAAACTCGTCATTGAATTTAGATCTCGTCTTTCCTATAGAAGAGTATTTAAAGCAGCGAACCCTATGTAAGACAATATCAATTTTTTACAATAAACTCGCTTTCAAATAGCATATTTTCAAACTCGAAAACCAAATTGTAAAGCTGAAAGGGTATGTTAAGTAAATTGAACTTTTTACAGTAAACTCGCTTTCAAGTAGCATATTTTTAAACTCGAAAACCAAATTGTAAAGCTGAAAGGGTATATCAAGTAAATTGACCTTTTTACAGTAAGCTCATCTCTTAAAGGGATAATCTCCAGCCAGAAGTCCAGTTCTGCTCACAAAAGCAGTACTAGTCAAAAAACACGGTTCTCCGCGAATTGCACATTTTACAATAAAAGGGTCGGGCAGTAAAAGTGTGGTACAGGAAAATAGATTGGACTAAATCTAATCTAGCTACTACTAGGCGCCCCACTACTAGGCGCCCCACTACCCGGCGCCCCACTACCCGGCGGTCCGGCTCCTCCGGCTCCCCGGTTCTCGGGTCCAGTTCAGATTTCTCCTCCTCCTCCTCCTCCTCATCCTCCTCCTCCTATACCGCCGCCAATCCCGACCAGCTTCACCAAACGACCGCTATTTACAAATTCATAGAGGAATCTGAATACCAAAAAGGTTAGTAAATCGCCTCCTACTCGAGCAATCACAGCGACGATACGACCGCGGTACTATGGTAGTAGATTTAGGGTACTCTCACCTTGATCTCACCTTAATCTCAGAAATACGCTCGGTTCCCTGCGGTAGGCTGCGGTAGTCTATGTCCAAAGGTACCTAGATCATGGGACAAGTCAGTTAACTATAAAATGTAGGAGTATTGGGTGCACTGTCGGCAAAGTACCTTGAGGCGAAGCAACCTAAAGCAATGATGCAGGTGGAGGGAACGGAAGCTATGGCGCGAACAAGACGGAATCTGTGCGAACAAGTTGTTAGTGAGAAGAATACAGAGCGAGCGAAACGGCCGAAGATAAACTGACGGAACCTGAACAAGGAGCAAACTGTTAGCGCAACGGCAACGGTTGGCAGCCATAGCGTGGCTAGGCACGGTATCGCATAATTGGAAGGGGGATAGTTGAACTAAACTCCGGAAGCAACTATAAAATATTAACAGTATGGCCAAAAGTATTAGCATTCAAGTTAAATCGCCCACCATATCCCAAACTGTAAAAAGAGAGCCGCCAGCTGTCCACCCCTCGTCGTTAGCACCAATACCAAAAGACCTGGCAGCAAAAGAAAAGAAGCAATCGGGGGAAGACTAACCTCACCTCAGTACCTAGGGTAATTACCTTACGACATTTTTTTTACACTTATGACTAATATTAGGGCGGTTAGATCGGGGGTCTCTTGGAGGAACATAGGGCGGAGACGTTTACCGGAGAAAAGTTAATCGACTTATCACTTAGTAGGCTTTTTTGGGAGAAGGGTCTAGGAGCACCTAGGGTTAGCTTTTTTTCACAATTATCGGTCGGATATAGCAAGCGGGGCGCAATATTGAAAATATAAAGATGACGTTCAATAATACTATTTACAGTAAAGTTATAAGGTTAGCGACTGGGATCGAGATTCTTAAGTTGGTTGACTTACCTTATAGATACTGGAGATCTCATCCCACTCGAGTATTTGACGGTGAGCTAAAGTGGCGGAGTTGTCAATACATACGACATACTATTCGGTACTAGAGACGTACCGGTAGCAATTATTAATGCCGGATAGTATTACCGTAGAGAGCTAGTTACAATTAGCGTTTAATACTCGAAACTGAGGTAGGTATGTAAGTATTGAGTATTGTACTAGCGGAGACGTATATTGCCTACGGATTTAGTCTCCGGGTATCGTAGGCGATGATAAAGCGAAAACGCGATGATAATATTTAATTCGGACAGGCGGAGACAATAGGAACCTGGAATAATAGAATGGAGAATGGACGGGAATAAAGCTGGAATATTAAAGTTCTTAGATTTGCAAAAGTTCTACGACGACCGGGAGCGGATTTAATACCCCGTTAATATATTAGGAGCTCCTTCCTATTATTTCACATCTACACCCCGCCTGCCCGCCCATCATTCCATCTTCCAACTGACCTTCCATTCATCCAAATTCTCACCCTACCCGCCCAATGTATAAGGTGCCCTGGTTCCAGGTTGTTAGAAGAGCGCGGCATTAACTATGCCTCAATTTGGGGGAACGTCTAAGCATCACATAAATGTAAAAAAATAAGGGCCCAAAACTTTTACATATATTGAACATCTAGAGCTCCTCCACGACTAAGCTAAAACTAGCTGCAACAGTTATCTAACAGACCGCATGCCCTTATTCTAATCTACATAAAATAAATATCATAGTCGACATATACGAAGTCCCCGTCGCCTCGAGTTATCATCCATACTTAATCGGGTAAAATGCAGGGTAATCCGATAATCCTTCTTGTCGCAGTGAATTCATAGATCGGGCACTGGAGTATGAACTCGTGTGTGGGGAACACAGTCTTGGGTTTAACGACGGTAACCACTGCAAACATATATATTTGCCCAATCTAGTAATAGGTAAAAATACCGTCGAAATAGGCAAATGAAGTCGAAGTCTTTACGCGGTCTTCGTTCAGTATTCGGATAAAATCCCCAACTTTGAACACCCATCTTATTGAGCGTCGTTGGAATACAAACGAAACCTTCTCTGCCCATTGAAGCGTCTTCTTCCCCCAGAAAATATATAGTCGATCGTAGTCTAATTTGAATACGTCCTTCAATCTCACCATAAAATCAGAATATTCGTCTTCTAGGCGAGGATCCGTTACGCACAATAATAGATCACGTCGTCCCTTAACCCATTCCGATAATAGACCGTATAATACAAGGGGGTTGTGATAGTCGGGATCTAAAAGAATCTCGAGAGTCGACACTTCTTCTTTCATATAGAATCCGTCACCACCAAGGTATGGATCATACGACGCGGCCAACCCCGGGCACGATTCCTTAAGTAAGGTAAAGGCCTTATAGACATCAGGGTAGCTATATTCGAAGCAACCGGCTAATATAAATAATATAGATCGCCGCTCATTCGCACGTTCAATTAACGTAGAGGCGGCATTCTAGTAATTGGTAGCAAAGATATCTTTCGTAAATTCGCTATTAAAGTACTCATCAATTTTCATTCAAATGTAATACTTATAATAGAAGTACTTACTCGTATTAATCTTCTCCTTAGAACATTAGCGTTAAACGACACGAACCATATTCATCCAAGACGTCTCTCATATACAATCCCGCATAAACGTTCGGGAGGCCTTAAAAGTTTAACATATCGTTGCCCTTTTAGTTTAGCGTCTTCGGTATACGTTTCGTAGCACGGGTTCCCTCAGATGCAACAGAGCTAGGTGCCGCAATACCTATAGAACTAGGAGCCGCGATAGAGCTAGGCGCCGCCTCGTCTTCTATCACCATCGCTATCGGTGTAAAAGCAGGCGTACTACCCATCCCGCTCCCCCCCCTTCCCCGCCTCCCGCTCGACGTCCCCCTACCCCTACCCCTACCCCTACCCCTACTGGCAGCAGTGCCTCTGCTAGAAGCAGACTGACTTGCCTTCTTGCCTTTGTTTTTCTTGCCGTTGCCTAGAACATGGCACATATACTAGAATGCCTTTCTCCCTTCTAACACTGCATGGCTGAACTGCTCTAGTGTTAGAGCTCCGTCGCGGGTGAATATAATCAAGATGGACTGCGCGAACCTCCAGAATACTAAAACCATCCACTCCTTACATATGTATACATCTAGCCTCATAATTTGGTAATTCAAATCAGATATATCGAGGAATCGTGGACCCTCGCTAACAAGAAGCTCTTAGAAGTGTATTTGTATGTATTCTACCTTTAGCCAGCCAAGCAAAAGCATAGGTAGAATAACAACCAGGCGTCCATATTCCTTCATACGGAAAAATTTGCGATATGTCTTAGGGTTTTATATCCTCGCCCATCCCGGAGGGAACCGCATCTCCTAGAATACAAAAGCGGCCTCCTTCCGAAATCTTTCATGGAGGAACCCGCTATCTTCGAATATAAAGTCCGTAAGAAGACGAGCTAGACCTGCAAATTCAGAATGTACGGCATCATAAGGTCGAATTCGTATGTAGTCCAATGCTGGGAAGATGTCCCTAAGTATATTAATCAAATGTGTTTCCTTGTATATACCAAACTTCATACGTACGTCGTTCTGGTGTGATGGGATTATTAGTTGTTAGATGAATGCTATATTGTCGAAATATTAATGGTAATATCTTCCGTACCGAACAATATCGTAGTCGAGGTCTGACCTAGTTGAATTGGTGATAAAGCAAGACCTGTATAGTTGGTTTGCTTAATGGGATTTACATCCTGCCAACTTCTACTACCCGAGCATATCGCCGACGAAATATACAACAAAACTGCATATAAATAGTCGTTGCCCGTTAATAGTAATCCATAACCCCTTGTCAAGTTTCATAAAATGGGCTAGTGATTGCATTACATCACCGAGGTCAGCGCCGTACGGTCCGAGTATAATAAGAAATATACCCTCTCTTCGGTTACGAAGCCATTCTTCAAAGAATAACGCCGTAATATAAACGCCCATAATCGATATATAACTACTAGCATATAGACCAAAGCCGTCAACGAACATACTCCAGGGTAGCGAAAGTCGATCTTCTCCCACGAAATTATCTTCGAAGTGCCGACGACCCCATTCATCCAATTCCAGCTCAACGCGAAGCGGTAATAACAAGCGGGCGGGTCGGTAGCTCTTATCCTTCCAATTGAAAATGTACCGAACTGTAAAGGGTGTTAATATGTCTGGTGGCTCATCGATATTTTCTAGGTTGAATTTGTAGTCTATCTTGACTTCGGGCATCATACGAATAATATTTGACGGGAAAGCGGATATATCATATCCTTCTACTAAGACCAACTCGGTTGTTAATACATCGGGAATCGCATCAACCATTTATAAAGTAAATACCAGTAACATCTCTGCTGGTAGCGCGGATCTGAAGAATAGTAGTTGGAGTAAGATAACTGGTGATTGTGGGCCTAGATGCTTAGAGGTATATCTGGAATCCAAGCCACAATACCTGACCCTCCCAAAATAAAGATCTTGCAATTGACCATTGCTACACGGACATATTGGAATCGGCTGTATTCCTCCTATGAATGGACACTTATAGTAGACGAAGTCAAAAGGGAAGATTAGCATCGGCCTCTCCACATCTCCACGTCTCTCTATTCCTGAAGGTAATTCTGAAAAGCCTTCTACTAGTATTGCAGTTGTTAAAGAACCGGTTTCTATACCCAGAAAAGACTCTAAGGGTCGGGGATAGAAGAAAAATCGTCCGCTTATACTACGCAGACTTTCTCCCCACCATCTTACTTACCATAGCTCTAGGACAGGGCCGTCTATCACCTATACCATCCCTCGATATATCTTTTAGAATAATTTACTCGAGCCCAGTAGTATCTTAATCATACTCTCGAAATCAAAAACAAATACTGGCTCTTCAAACTTAGTCCTACTCGGGAGGACAGCTAGGTCTAGCTTAACCATGCCTTTCCAGATAGTATTGAGTGGAATAACGCGATAGAGTCTCTTCATAAGAGTATCTTTGCGCAGCGGAAGTGCTTCGAATTCACGCATATATTGAGGGATTAAAAGCACGTCGCGCAAGTCAAAGTATACTAGGCGTAGTATATTGTGCTTCTTCATCCACAATGCCAAGGAGAGCTCAAAATAGGTTATATTAAACTCGGATATTTAGTGGTGTATTGGAGTAGTAGGGTCTTCGACAGGGGCACGGGCAGGTTGGCTCCGCCCTCTAGAGTTATCACCGGGAACATCCTAGTAATTTCCATACGTATTTTCCACTTAGTAGCTTGATCCGGTCGTAATAATTGCACTAGCTACCTCGGGTTCCTCATCTAAGTCCAAGTCGTCAAAGCCGACATCAACGGCATCGTCTCTCAACGCATACTCTACCTAGAGTCGATCAATCAAAGGATTAGCGACCTCCTCCACTTCCATTTCCGCTTCCGCCTCTTCACCGTTCCCTTCAAGTAGCTAACTGGGTTATATCGCCTCTACTTCCTTTATAATCCGTCTCTCGGTAGCAAGCGTATCCTAGTCTACCACGCTTTCGAGAACATCTTCTCCTACCGTAGGTATCGGCGCGATCATTGGGGTTATCGCGTCGAGTGGCATATCTAGTGGGCAATCGACATCCCCCCCGCCAAAACTATCCTCTTCAAACCATTCATTAATACGTTAATTAGCAGGCCCAATACCAGTAGGACCCCCTAGATGTTACAATTGTACCGTAGTCGGATTTTGCAATTACTGGCCGGTACTTTGCGTAGACGAAGATTGTTCTGTCTATCTCCGTTTCTACTCCCGAAAGAACTCCATAGGGTCCTCATTTTCACGCTTTGGTATATAAGATAGCTTAGAGCCAAAGCGGATATTACTCTACATTGCCCAACTATAAAAGTATTGGTCTTAATTTATTGTATGTATAAGCGTGATAACGAGGATTGAGATTGCGTGCCGATATTGTTATATATTGCCCAATTATAAAAGTAGTAGTCCCTCTGTATTGCGTGTTTGAGCGTGATAACGAAGATTGAGATTGCGTGCGGATGTTGTTGTATACTACCCAACTGTAAAAGCAGCGGTCCCTCCGTGTCGCGTATTTAAACATAATAAGTGGAAATAAATAAGGCAAAGGTTGCGCCGCGGGTGCATTGAGATCGCGTTCGCATGCGGCTGGGAGATGGAAATCTGATGAAATGGAACGGAACTTTTGCAATTCAGCTGCCGTGGAGGTTTCCCTTGGGCGCTGGGGCCCATTCCCATAGGTAGCCCCACTACACCGCGGCCCCACCCAGGGCAGTTGGGCCCCACCCAGGCGGGGAAAGTAGAAACTCCCATCCCCGCGCCCCGGGCATCGACACTCTCGCCCCCATCCTTCCCGCAACACCATCTTACTCCTTCCTCCCGTCACCATTATCTTAAAGTCTGCGCATCGCGCCTTCGTCGTCCCTTTAATACGGGAACCTATTACTATTCGAAATTCATTTTGCGAGTAGAATAACCTCGCCCACTCCCCAAATAAATTTCCTTCCCCCCCTCTCTCCATCCCCCTCTCCATCACCCAACCTTCACCTCTTCGCGGGTTAACGCATCAAACGGTAAATCCCAACCACTAGTTCATACCCCGCTTACAATTACCACTCTCAACCAACCTCCTCCAAGCACTTCACAATATCGTCCGCAACTACTTCTACCTCTACCCCGGCGAACTTCCAACAACCTCAACCTAAGGGGAACAACGAAAACTAAAACAACGAAAGCCAAAACAACGAAAGCCAGAACAACGAGGCGTCCGAAAACAACGAAAACCAAGACAACGAAAACCAAAACAACGAAGCGTCCGAGAACCGCACGGTCATCACCAACAAGCACGGAGAGGTAATGCTAAGCATTCCGACTAGCACTCTGACCAACGAGCAGATTTTCTAGCAACTATCGGTAAGCAACTCAATAAGCAACATCAAATCCTATTCGCATCTAACATTTAGTTTTACAGCAAGTACTGGCCACTATCCCCAACTCGTCCAACGTCCGCATCAACCTTAACAACAACACAGCACCGAAGAGGAAATATATCCGTATACTCCCTACGGACATAAACGCGGCTATACATAAGCGTATAAAAAAGAGCGAATTCCAAACTCGGGTTACATTCCTCCAAACATTTAAAGAAAACGCCGTCGATAGTTTGGCAGAATTCAACTCCAGGGATGTGGAAGGACCAGAGCAGGCAACCCTTCAACGCTATCTACATAAGCGTATCTCTAGTAATATACAAACCTAGCGCCATCGTTCGATCAATA
Organism: Neurospora sp. CHS-2018c; assembly: GCA_009806235.1. Classification (NCBI taxonomy): domain Eukaryota; kingdom Fungi; phylum Ascomycota; class Sordariomycetes; order Sordariales; family Sordariaceae; genus Neurospora; species Neurospora sp. CHS-2018c. Next base: position 282,248 of record RAPC01000019.1, read on the forward strand.
AGATAATAGTAAGTATTAGTCCTATCTATAACTATAAAATCTTGAACTAATAGAATTAGATCTTCATACAGGACCTAATAAAGAGAAACCGAATCATCAACCTTATCCCAAGTGCCAAGCAGATCCAGCAGGAGATTGCCGCGGAGTACAAGCCCAATCTCTTCGTCGAAATCTTCGACTTCTACAACGGTTATCTCGACATCAAGAACAGTCACACTAACATCCACAAATGGTGCCGCAGTGAATAATACTACCTAACTATAAAAAAACGGTCCGCTAATGAACACTCAAGGTATTTTTATCAACTTAGCGTTCTACACCAAGAAGCACATCGACTAGGTCAATCTAGGTGCTAATCGGCCCGCGGGGGATGACAACACTCCCACCAGGGATTAGCTAATCAACAAGTAGAAGGTAGTAACATTACGCAAAGAAGCCCAAAACTACAAGCCCAACATACTTGGTATTGCCCAGGTTTACAAGGCGACACGCAAGTACACCAAGAAGCCCCCTAGGGCCTGGATGCCTATCGACGAGGACCCGGAATTTTTCTACTTCGATGATGAGGCTGAGGCTGGTGCTAGTACCGCTGCCGCCTGAGGTAACAATACATTAGGCTTCCATTCCACATCCTACATATCTCCATTTCTTCATTTTTACAACATTAATCAAGCATTTTAGTAGCCTTAGAGTCTACAGAGGAGCATTCATCAGACAATCGTTAACAGGGGGGGGATTTAATGCATTTACACTTATAAGATTTTGGCGCACATATTCAACAACGAGATAGGGGATGTAATAGGATACAAGGTGTTAGCTCACGAGGAAGAATAACTACGAACGCAACATGTATCACAGCTTAGATTCACGGCATTACTGCAAGTGGCCGCATTCCATATATCCAACCTAACAAAACATACATTTCAAAAAGAATGGCAATAATATTGTAATATCGCGTATGAAGTCTGAACTAAGTGCCCAGCCATTCCACCTGAGCCGATATCTCTCCCAGGAGCGGGACCCCGCCTGTTGAACCGGGCCGGGGCAAACGGGGCCGGGCACATAGGACGAGACCCGGACTTCCACTTGGCGAGCCCTACCCACAGGCATGCCCGACGGCACGGGAGCGAGCCCCACCCACCCCACCATCCTTTTTACATTACATCACCCCCGCCGACTTGCTCAACTCCAAACTTCCACTTAACCCCAACCTTACTCAACCTCAACTCCTCCACGTCGGCTGGTAATCGCAACAGTTACGCTATTTCGAATTGCGGGTTGTCTAGGGTTTCGTTCTTTTTGTTTCCTTCCCTTTCTAATTCCGTCCTTTTTCACATTCTCGTAGGGCGAGAACAGTACCAACAACGGCAACGTAGAGGGAATCTACTAGAACCCAACATCGCGACAAAATCACAACAATCTCAGATCCCTCAATACGTCGCCGAAGTCACTCTTTGCCAACCTTCACCCTTTGCCTTCACTACGGCCTTAATATACGCCCGCGATATATTATTATTAACACCTAATCCCTAAACCACACTTCCAAATAATAAATTCCTCTATTCCTGTACTATCCCACTACAATCTCAGCTCAACCTCACTTACGTTTCAAGATATACTTACTAACTTAGACGCATTAACAACTACCGCAGAAGCATATCACAATGCCGCCCAAGAAGGCAAAAGAAATTCATCCCAGCCAAAAGCCATTTAATCGTAACTGGCGAAACACCCTCAAGGAATAGCACGACAAGGACGCGGCGCGGGCCGAGGACGCTCCTCCGATCCCTATCGAAGAGGGACCCCAAGTTCATCAATTCCTAGGCGCTATAATAGAATTTCCGGGAATGTCCGAAGAGGAGTTCGGAAAAAACAAAACCATAGACATATAGGCACGCTAGAAGGAGGTCTACCCAAACGCAGCGCAATTATTGTATAGCTTCCTATACAATATCAGACTACCTTCGGACAAAAAGCTAAAGCCTATCGGTTTAAAGCATACAACCAAAGCAAAAATCCACATTACCGTCATACCGGTAGACTCTTCACCAGAGGCTATCCCCAACAACGGCCGGAAGCGCAAATCCGGCGACAGCAAGACCAATTCCAGTAGCACAGCAGCTAAAAGTACGTACATTTAATAATATCCCACACCTGAACCCCGATCTTTTTTTACAATTATACTAACATCAAGAACAGAAGCCCGTACCTCCTCCGCTTCGGCTACATCTACATCGGCGACACTCGAGGCTTCCACGTCTACAGGTACTTCTACATCGGACTCTACTCAGACGATCCCAACCCCCGATAATCCTGTCGCTATCTCTTCCGATATCGAACCCCCCCCGGCTACCAGCAAGAAGACCGTCCGCAAGAAGACCGTCCGCAAGAAGACAACTACCAAAAAGGCTACCCCTACAGAAGTCCAACCCATAATTAGGTTTGAGTGGAGTAACAATAATTAGAGGAAGCCCCAAGATACCGACACCGATAATAATACGCCTGCCGAGCCTTTCCGGGACATATCCTTCGATTCAAACTCCGAGGATAACAATGATTGGACTCCGGCCAACGCCGTCGATGACCGAGAGCCAGAGGAGCAGGCAAAAGACGAGATACTGGAACTTGTCGGCCTCAAGATGACCATCGACTCTGGAGAAGTCAAGGATGCCATCTCAGGCATACTCATACCCATCTTGAAGATTAAGCCTTATATTACTCAAATTGAGGAACTCTGGGCCGCTCTCTTCGAAGGAACCAAAACGAATGTCTACCGTTCACTATAGGTTGTTTCCAATCCTATAATAAAGCATTATCTCAACAAGATGGCAGAGGACCTAGATGCGGGGTAGTGCTTTACGCAGCTGGCTAGGATGCCTAAAGAGGGCGAAGAGGGATCATACGAAACATTATTATTGGAAGGTTTTCCGGGTATGAGATTCGACGGGGTTTTTACACTTAACCCCTCGTCGACAGCCAAGAAGAACGGTACACAGAGCGACATACACGAAAGCAAATAGGCGCCCGCTACCCTACGCCAACGCATTCTACGCGGATACGAACGTTTTGGTATTGCATCCCTTCTAGCTTCCGGTTGCGATATTGCTTACGGCTTCAAGCCGCTCCCCAACATCAACAGAAATATTTGGGGAAAAGATTGGCCGTTTACATTCAGGGAACCCGTTAACGCTTAGGAGTAGGAACAATAGGACTCAGAAATGTAGAAGTACGGGCTCTAACGGAACCAACCTATCTTTACACATCTTTATCCCAAGTATACTTCTATAGACGGATTTCGGGTATTTTTTTTACAATTATTAGCGGGATTTGGGCTATATTTTAACACTTATCGACACAATCTCGGGCTCTCTACATAGCGAGGGGGTAATGGGTTCCGGATGTTCTAGGTTCAGGTTTCCATTTCTACCTATTGCGGCTCTCCTTTATTTTTACAGTTATCACACCATTAACATTTACCCGGCAAGGCTTTAAGGCTTCCCTTCAAGTTCGATAGATGCTACCGCGGTACTTGAAATTAGGCCGTCAAACAGACGACGGGAGATATAGATACATCAAGGGAATCTCAACATAGGAATATCCACACGACTTTAGTAACGAGTAGGAGCAAACTCCCGCTCGGAGTCTCGGAATTTCGAAGTTAACTTGAGATAGATAGACAAACAGAACATTACATTCCACTCAATCCAACCTCCATACGCGTCAACAATCGAGCTCTACTACACAGAATTTGACCAACATCCAGTTAATAACTATAAAAAATATAATATACATTAACATATCATCTTCAAGTCTAATTGAGCTCAGGGACGGGACACAACCTCTAGGGGCAGCGCGGCAAGTAGAAGTACCTCTACCTCTAAGGATGCGGATACTTTAACAACTAGCACAATGACCATCTTAAAGAACCAAAACAATTGTCAAGAGAGATATTTCAAACTAACGACCACTTTCACAGCTATAACCAACTTAAAGAACCAAAACAATTATCAAGAGAGATATTTCAAACGAATAACCACTTTCGCAAATATAACCAACTCCAAGAGCAATTGACATTGCTCATAAACTCAACTCAACCATCAAACTACTATAGAGTTCAAATATCTCTCTTCACAATAACCTTCACAGCTATAACCAACTTATAGAACAATCAACCTTATTTATAAGCTAAACTTGGCGACAAAATACTCTAGAAGCTAAAATATCTCGTCGGGACGATTACTTTTACCCTAAAATAATCTCGAAATTGATTTCCAATAGAAATGAAATTGGCACAGAAAGATCACGATAACAGGAAGTCGCATTTCTTAGAAGGGACGTTCTTGCACAGCCAAAATGTGGCTTGTACTGTATACTATTCACAAATGCGAAACCCTATTTACTAAATATCATACTGGCGATGATTTTTACACTAAACACCATACTGACGATCATTTTTACATACATAATGCACTGTGTACAACACGATTACAGCACATTTGACGGTTTCGTTTTGAAGAGCATAATGACGATTATTTTACAGCTGGAAAACAGACCCCCCGCCGGAAAACAGTCGCTTGGCATTAAGACTATACGAGAGATGATTTTTACAGATACCGGGCGCGCGCTATGGAAAGCTGAGTCTTTTGGGATTCATCCAATACCTCGAGCCGAATCACCAAATTCCAACGCAAGTCCAGACCGCGAGTCCGCGGTTTCCCTATGAGCTTTGGGGCTGTTCAACTCGGTCAAGAGCCAGGCTCGCCAGGTACCCCTTGACCCCTCCACTTGCTCCAGCTCCCGCTCTTTCCTTTGCGTCCGGTCACTGGGAGGACGATGGTGGGGAGGACAAAACGAATTGCACTTTGAGAAGTCGCGATTCTCATTGAGAGTCTTGCACTAACGCCGGAAACAACATCTTTCCAGTAATTGTGATAAAGAGAGACTTTGGGGAGCAGAGGTTCAGCCAAGCTCAAAGCCAAGACTCAATAGACGGTGGAGCGCGATTCGGGCCGGGTCCGCACAGACCATTCGGCCGTTGCCAGCCGCGTCGTCGACAATTCCATCTACGGTTATTGAAGCGAAGGACACTTCAGTCTGCACCGCTGCACTGCACTGCACACACAATCCACTCGGTCTGCACTGCATTTCCTGAAGGTGTCATTGCATTCATCGGTCACTTTCGCCAAATCCAGCCGTTTCCGACGCACCAGTCGTCCGTTTCTGTCGCTTCTCGCTCTCCTCGGTGTGCAGACTACGGACACCGGATTACCAACAGCTTGGGCTAACCGCCAGGGGCTCAACAAGTGGAGAGACCCTGGACGGAGGTATCAATAGCTTCCTTGAACTCTTTTCCCTTTTCTGTATCTCGCCATCATCAGTCGTCACAAGGAAAATATGAAGACCCCATGCCAAAAGAAGGTCATCATCTTGGTATATTCCCGCCTCGTTCGTCTTCGGGACTCGCTACTCACAGGCAGTTTGTCGCCTTGCTTCCGGGCAAGGGTCATACTGTCGGAACCTGGCCGTCATTGGACGGGGAAAGCTCCGTCCGTTGGACCTAGGCAGCGGGGAACTCGGCGACAGTTGACATGTTACAATACCCAGGAACCAACACCAAAACAGTTTTTACCTTCCCTGGCCGTGGAAAATTCACATGCTGGGGTTCAGAAAAAGAAGGAGTTCATTACCTTCCAGTTGGACTTCCAAGTACCAATATGGGACATGTCAAATGCTGATTGCCTTAGGAAAAGAAAAACACTGACTACAGTAGGCAGACCTGTCATACCTAGACGGCGCCGTCTCCGAGTTTCCTGTTCCCGGAATCTTCCCCAGATGCTGCACTCTGCGAACACTAAACTTTCCACGGTCACCTTCCTACTCCATACTGTTACTCGCCAGAGTATTCTTTTATCCTTCATCGACATCGTATCATCAGCCCTGGATAAAAGCTCCAACCTTTACAGTTAGGTCGTGATCCAACTTGCATCTCGGTGGAGCCCAATGGCGGGCTACCGACAAAAAGAGGTTGGCGGCCTCGAAAGCGTACGCATCCCAGTCTCCCAGAGTTGTACCGGATCTTCCTTCGCGGAAGACGGAAGACGGAAAGCGGAATTAGAAAAGAACTCAAAAAGTGGAAGTCAGGATTCAGAAACGCGTCACGGCGGTATCGATTATCCAGCATAGATTTTCCTATTTCACGCCCAGGTGTGGGCGCGAGAGAGACCCACGCGCACTAACGTGCGCGTGGCTCAACGTGGCGCGCGACGCGGCGCGCGCCGTGGCGCGCGTGGCTCGTGTTATACACGTATTACTCAAAGAAGTCAAGACTCAAAAACGTGTTCTTTTCCTTTTTTGGCAATGTTTTCCACGTGATGCAAACGCGTGACTTACGCGACATTGAAAATTTTCGTGTCGTGAACGCGGTTCGAAAAAAGTTGCGTGTTGTGAGCTGGTTTTGAATAATGATGAGTTTGGAAGTGTTGGGAGAAGGAAGGTGGAAGGGGGTTGATAAGATAAGGATTTGATGGTTATTTTCAACAATGGTATGGCCTAGCAGTGAACGCGTTGGCGTTGAACTAGCAGAGGCCACGGGTTCGATTCCCATCGTTGCCAATTTTTTTTGCTAAGGAAAAGTTTTTTCCAAAGTTTTTTTTTCTCTAAGTTAAAATAAGACAAATAATTATTTTCCTCATCGGGTATTAAACATAAAATTCAATGAAAAATATTTTTGGATTCGTTATACTTATTATATTATAGAAAGTATATAGGGTAATTTGATTATATATGTTATAAGGCTTAAAACTTATAATAACGTTATTGGAATAAGAAAGTTAAAATGAAAAAGATTATTTGGAACTTGTTAATAAAAAAGTTAATAGGTTTTAAGAATAATAAAAGAAAAGTAACAAATATTTTTACTTTTATAATTTATAATTAGATTAAATAACTATTTTATTTTATTTTCTTATTAATACCCTTATAATAACTAATATAACGTAGAATTATAAAGATATTATATAAATAAATATTTATTTTTATTAATATTCGAAATTATAATACTATTACTTTACTACCTTTATACGTTATTACTTTATTATTTTATTACCTTATTATCTTATTAATTTATTATTTTATTTATATTAAGTTAGCTAGTTAAATTAATTAATTTAGCCGAAGGAAAGTAATTAATTTAATTAAAAGAAGGTAGCTTACCTACCCGGCACTCGAACCGACCTAGCCACTTTATATATATACCGGCTAAATTGGCCAACTTGGCCGAAGGAAAGTAGCTTACCTACCCGGCACTCGAACTGACCTAGCCACCTTATATATATACCGGCCAAATTAGCCAACTTAGCCGAGGGAAGGTAGCTTACCTACCCGGGACTTCAATTAACCTAGCCACTTTATATATATATTAACTAAATTGGCCAATTTAGCCGAGGGAAGATAGCTTACCTACCCGGCACTCGAACCGACCTAACCACTTTATATATATACCGGCCAAGTTGGCTAACTTAGTCGAAGGAAAGTAATTTACTTACCCGGGACTTAAATTAACCCGGCTACGTTATATATATACCGGCTAAATTGGCCAACTTGGCTAAAGGAAGGTAGCTTACCTACTTAGCACTCGAACCGACCCAGCTACCTTATATATATACTAGCCAAATTAGTTAACTTAGCCGAAGGAAAGTAGCTTACCTACCCGGGACTTAAATTAACCTAGCCACCTTATATATATACTAATTAACTTGGCTAACTTAGCCGAGGGAAGATAGCTTACCTACCTAGTACTCGAACCGACCCAGCCACCTTATATATATACTAACCAAATTAGCCAATTTGGCTAAGGGAAGGTGGCTTACCTACCCGGGACTTAAATTAACCCGGCTACATTATATATATACCGGCCGAATTAGCCAACTTAATTGAGGGAAGGTAACTTACCTACCCGGCACTCAAACCGACCCAGCCACCTTATATATATACTAACCAAATTAGCTAACTTGGCCGAAGGAAAGTAGCTTACCTACCCGGGACTTAAATTAACCCGGCTACGTTATATATATACCGGCCGAATTGGCCAACTTAGCTAAGGGAAGGTAGCTTACCTACCCGGTACTCGAACCGACCCAGCCACCTTATATATATACCGGCCAAATTAGCCAATTTGGCCGAAGGAAAGTAACTTACCTACCCGGGATTTAAATTAACCCGGCTACGTTATATATATACCGGCCGAATTAGCCAATTTAATTAAGGGAAGGTAGCTTACCTACCCGGCACTCGAACCGACCCAACTACCTTATATATATACCGGCCAAATTGGCTAATTTAGCCGAGGGAAAGTAGCTTACCTACCCGGGACTTAAATTGACCCGGCTACGTTATATATATACCGGCCGAATTAACCAACTTGGTTAAGGGAAGGTAGCTTACCTACCCGGCACTTAAACCGACCTAACCACCTTATATATATACCGGCCAAATTAGCCAACTTAACCGAAGGAAAGTAGCTTACCTACCCGGGACTTAAATTGACCCGGCCACATTATATATATACCGGCCGAATTAGCTAACTTAGCCGAGGGAAGATAGCTTACCTACCCGGCATTCGAACCGACCCAGCCACCTTATATATATACCGGCCAAGTTGGCTAATTTGGCCGAAGGAAGATAGCTTACCTACCCGGCACTTATTTTACCTACCCGCTACTTAATATACCTACCCTACCTTTATATTAGTTGTAGCTATCGAAATCCGCTCAAGTTTATATTAAGGTGCAACGGAGATATTTAATTTAATAGCCGTAAGTTGATTTTTAAAATTTCTTATATAAATAAATTTCGCGGAAATTCGGAAATTACGACTCAAACCGTCTACCCGCACCTTCCCCAAATTAGCGGTCGGAGGGTATATAAAAAGGGAGGGCAAGAGCGACCGGTTAAAGTAGGATAGTAATTAGTAAGAGCGACCGGCCAAAATAAGTAAGAGCGACTAGCTATATATAGGGTAGCGTATATAACCGTATAGAGGGTTTAATTAGAAGGTTAAACGCTATAGGGCAGCGTATACGACTGTATATAGGGTCTTATAAAAGGTTAAGCGCTATAGGGCAACGTATACGACTGTATATAGGGTTTTATAGAAGGTTAAACGCTATAGGGCAGCGTATACGACTGTATATAAGGTCTTATAGAGGGTTAAACGCTATAGGGCAGCGTATACAACCGTATATAGGGTCTTATAAAAGGTTAAACGCTATAAAGCAACGTATACAACCGTATATAAGGTCTTACAAAAGGTTAAACGCTATAAAGTAATGTATACGACCGTTTTTATAAGAAAATTGTTCGGGTATTCCCTAGCCCTTTTCTATAGGGCTAAAAATAAATTTAAATAATAATAAATTTCTATTTATATTAGATAGTTTCTATATAATTCCCGTATAGAAATTCTAATTTATACTAATAGGTTTAATTAATAAATTTAACTTCTTCCTCAATTTACTTTTCTATAAGGTAATTACTAGGGTATTTTTACCTTAGCACCCCCCCGCAAGATATTTATTATTTTTAATTTTAAATTTTAAGTATAGTAATATATAGATTATTAAGCCTTCTAATTAATACCCTTAATACTAGGTAAGGAGGAAAATATTAGGCTTAATAAAAAAACTAATTTAAATTAAATATAAATATTAATACAATAATACTGCGAATTCCTCTTCCGCTATTAAATAATAAGAGCGTCTCTATTAAATTATTAATTAATTTAGCAATAATAAGCTTAATCTATATAAGAGTAATATATAACTTAATTTATCAACTAGCTTATATAGGTAATTTAGGGATAAATCGTTTAACTTTACTATTAATTATAATATAAGGATATTTAGGGGTATAAATATCTAATAAGAAGAGGTGAAATTCTAGAATTTATTAGAAATTAACTATTACGAAAGTATTTGCTAAGGATATTTTTATTAATTAAGAGCGAGAATAATAAAGTCCCTAGTAAAAAATATAAGCTTAGCCTATCGATCTTAGAGCGTAATTAATAACTATATTAATTTAACGGGGAAAATAAATAATAACCTACAAAAGAAACTTTAATCTCAATTTATATAGTAATATAACGCATAATTACCCTATAGTTTACCGGAGAATTAACGCTATATATACACCCCCCCTTAACTCTAATTAAATTCTATTTAATTAGTAATTTAAAAAGAACTATTCAATACTAGGGAATACCCTATAAGTGTTAGCGGTTAGCCTATCGACTTTGGAGTGTAGTTAATAACTATACTAGTCTAACGGGGGAAACGTAAGGATGGAAAAATGACCATTTACATTAGTAGTTGGCCTATCGATAATAAATTAATAATTTTATTAAGGAACCTAGTATTAATAGGGCCTAATTAAAAACGTAATACCTAATTTAACTAAGAACTTTCTATTTTAGATTTAGTTTAATTAACGAGTAGGTTAAGACCGAGAAAATTAAGATTCCTATTAATAAGCCTTTAAAACGTAATTTTAATTTAATTACCCTATGCCCCTATAACGGCGCTTAGATTATTTTAGCCAACGTACTTTTTAAGATAAACTTTTAAACTTTTAAATTTAATAACTTTATTAAAACGTAACTTTAATTTAACTATTTTATACCTTTATAACGGCGTTTAGATCATTTTAACCAACGTACTTTTTAAAATGAATTTTTAAACCTTTAAACTTAATAATTTTATTTCTTTAAGTATTGCGCTACTAGGGTTTCCCTCGTAAGAGGTTTACCCAGTTAATAGTAATTCCTTAAACACGAAGCGTATCCTAATCCCCGCACTTTATTATTAAGGAATTTCGAACCCTAGGGAGTAGGAAGGTAGTTCCCCCACGCTATTAAGCTAGCAACTTACGGGTTATTACTTAAAGGCGGAAGGAATCCAACTTCCCATTAAAAAATTAAATATTTAAAAATACGTAAATTTATTCTACCCTTTTTCGCTTTTTTTTTTATAACTTTAGTATTAACTTTAAATAGGTTTTTAAATAGGTATTAAGTAGCGGGATTAGGACCGGAAATTTAGAACTAGAGCCGGCTAAATAGTAAGTAATAGAATTAGAACTAGCCGGGTAACGGGATTAGGACCGGAAATTTAGAATTAGAACCGGCCGGGCAGTAAATAACGGAGTTAGAGCCGGCCGGGCAATAAGGCGTTTCGGGTTAAAAATATATATCCCCTTATAAATTTATCGCTTTAAATATTTTTCTACGGTCCGTTAATATAATTAGTAACGCCGTTAGTATATATTCTATAGTGTTAGTTTTGTAGTGTAAATACTCCTTTAAGTAGGTAACGTACTAGTAAGTTACCGGTTCGAGTCCGGTATAGGTCCTCTTTTTTACTTTTTTTTTTTAATTTATCTACTAGAAATAGCTTTTTGTTTATTAGAAATAGCCTTTTATTTACTAGAAATAGCCTTTTATTTTTTAAAAACCGGGGATATTATCTATTCTACTAAAGTTATTATACTCTTATAAATTATTAAGGAGCGTAAACGGGTATCGGGGATATTATTTATTCTACTAAAGTTATTATACTCTTATAAATTATTAAGGAATATAATTAGGACGTACGCTAAAAGGCCTAAATTCGAATCTCGTCGGGGCTTAAAACCCCCTAAATTCCGGCTCTCTAATAATATATAATTAGTATCGTCTCTAGCGTCGGCGGGGTTGGCAGGGCCGGCTACTATTCTCTAAAATTATATATACATCCAGAATCTAATATAGATTTAACATCGTTTCTAAGGTTCGCTCTACTACCTACTAGAAATTTCTTACCGATTTATATAATTTTATCACCTCACTCGTAATATAAATTATAATAGCCGAAAAGCTATTTAAGCTAATTAATGCTATAAAAGAGTAGGAGTTTAAGTAGCTTCTCGGCTATAAGGCTATTTAAAAGTATATAGATGGGTTTAATAGCCTTGCGGCTAAGGTCAATGACGAATCCAAAAAGCAAGGGTCCTAGAAGAGAAGAGGTTTCGGAAATTATAGTACGAATTCGATTATTGTATTATTATAAAGGTCCCTAACGCAATTCGACTTATTGTAATAGTAATAATTTAAAGACTTATCTTTATACGAATTTATACGGCAATACGTAAAGACTCTATTATCGGCTTAAATAATTATTATTTTCTATATTACTCCTAAAGCGGCCTTTCCCTATTCGCTATAGTATTTAACTACTTATACAATCTACAGCCCTTTACGATCATCTACGTATAAGTATTCTCAACCTACTCCGTACCTAGGCCGTACTAGAAATTCGCAACTGTTTAGAAATTATAGAATTCGGTCATCTACAATTCCGCAATTTCCTATATTTCCTATTACTAGGCGAGACCTCTCCGTTTATTTACCCCCGTTTCCTACCTTCGAACTTCCCGAAACTTATACAATTCAAAGCCTTTCTATTACTACTCTTTTAACTAATAGGCCAAACGGACCTCCGTCAAAATTTAATAGTAATTAACAAAGTAGTAGTACTAAAGATATTTATATAGTAGTTACTACTTTCTATAAAACCGATACGAATAAGTAATAAATTCCTAATTAAACCCTTCTTTACCGCTAGCTAAGCTTATAATACAAATACGTATTACGTCAATGTCTTCGCCGGACCGGCAAAAGTCTCTACCTTCCTTCGCTTTATATAAAGTTAAAATTTATACCGGTATTAGGAATTAGGTAAGGCCGGGGAAAGAACTTATATTATTAATCGTTTTAAAGCGGAAGCTATTCTACGCCTTAACGGCGCAGTTAAAATATTATTTATTAATTTAATTAACGTGCTTAATAATATTAAGGAGGGAAAATTATTATATAATCGCCTTATTCCTATATTTCAAAGCGTTATAGTAGCCTTCGAGGGGATTAGTTATAAGAACCTATAAATTATTAGTTACCGGTAAATATTAGAGAATAGGAACGTAATTTATTTATAGAAGGAAGGAGGAATACTCCTTAATCTAATTTACTTATAATTATATCGTTTACTCCTAATTCTTTTCTATATACGCTCGATCTTTACCGAATATACTTACCTTTATTAAAGCGATAGATTTTAAATAATTTACTTCTATCCTACGATATTTGAGCGCTCGAATTATATAGTTTAAATAAGTTCGATATATACCGGCGGAAAACCTCTTCTATAAAATTCGTTCTATATAGACGTAGTAAAGTAAATACTTAACTTCCTCGCCTTCAAAAGCGCTTCGTACTACTTTCTACTCTACGGCCGAATCGTTAGTAAATATATACTAAAGCAGCTACTCCTTAGCGTATTATTCCCTAACCTATATACGAATTATTAATAATACTTTAGCAATAATATTAGCGTTAGCTTTCTCAATAAGAAAGTAACTGTATAGTAATTAACTACTTTATTCATCCTGAATAAGAAGTATATAGAGGAATTAGCCAAGCCAATTCGTATTATAGGTAATATTTATAAATATTAGGAAGCTACGCTATTATAGGGTTTTAAGCTATTTAAATAAAGCCCAAACTATACCCGGCGATAGCGTTTAATCTAGATTACGGGTAGTAATAACAGATGTAATGAATTAAGTGCTTCTATCGGTTAGGTCGGAGAGATAGGAGGTTAGAAATTCTAGTACTTATTCGACTTAGACGGCTTTAACGAAGTTCTTACCTACTTGCCGTAGATCGGAGTATTTAAATAGCTACAAATAGCCTACGTTAATAATATTTTACCTTATAAATTACCCTTTACCCATTTCGCGCAATAGTATCTCCATTTCAGGCTTTCGGCCGTTATTACCGCGTAATTAATTATAAATAGTAATAGTAGGGATGCCGCGAGTAGTTTTACAGCGCAATATACTCCGAACACTACTTAAAATTTTATTTTAATCTATAAATTCTAAACTATAGTTATAGAGGTAGTTAGACTTGCCGTCTTACCGTTTATAATAGCCCGTAGGCTAAAATAGAATATCGCCGTTTTTAAAGGTAATTTGGCGGACACTTTTAGGACAATAGATAGCTTTACGTAATAATTTCGGACGTATCCCCTAACTTTTACTATTCCCCTTCGTTAATACCTTCCTATATAACCGGCAACGCAAGTTGTAGGAAAATATATAGCCACATTTCCAATTGTACTTAATTATACCGCTAGTATAAATAGTATCGAAAAACGGTTTATATTAAGCCTATTCCGCCGTAGTAAAATAGATCTCACCTTCGCACAGAAAAAAAGCCTTCCGCCGTTCGGAAATATCCGCCGGAATATTAAAAGGGTCGTCAACAACGGGTTCGACAACGGACACGGCAACGGATACGGCAGCGGATACAGCAACGGATACGGCAACGGGCAAAGCAATAAGCAAGGCGGCGGGCAGGGCGGCGGGTAGGGCGGCGGGCAGGGCGGCGGGTAAGGCGGCAGGCAGGGCGGCGGGTTCTAAAAAAATAAATTAATTAAAATATTCCTCATTTCAAAAAGGTTTCTTACTATTATCGACTTCCATAGCTTTTAGAACAGTAGGCCCCAGGACTACGGCTATAGTAGGCTTAGCGGGAGCGGCCACAATAAGTTCAACGGGAGCGGCCGCGGCTATAGTAAATTCCGGGGCTACAGCTACAACAAACTCGGCGGGAACGGCCGCGGCCACAACAAGTTCCGGGGCCACGGCGGATATAGCGGGCGCGATCGCTTCTAAAATAGTAATTGAATTAGCATTTAAATTTTCAAAATTACGCAACGGAGTTATCTAACTATCTTCGAAATCCAGAACTTCAAATTCATCGATCAATTATTAAAACATTACTTCTACAAATTCAACGCCATTACCCCTAATAAAATCATCCTAATCGAATTATTATTCCCCTATATCCTCTATAAATATAGGCAATACCCTATCGAATAGAATATCGTTAAAATAATCTTCAAGGAGGTTATTAATATCTAATACCTATGGGTAGAGAATTTAGTCGTAGTCGGTATTGAAATCTATTATAGTAATAGTAGTAATAGTGGTAATAGTAGTAATAGTGGTGATGGTGGTAATGGTGGTGATGGTAGTAATGGTGGTAATGGTAGTAATAGTAGTAATAGTAGTAATAGTAGTAATAGTAGTGATAGTAGTAATAGTAGTAATAGTATTGACCGCTAGTTTGATATTGTTTAGTAGAAAAATAGTTTACGTATTCAAATTTTTAGTAAGTCAATCCATTTAATATCCGTATATTTAATTTTTTTTAATTGAGGTATTTCACCGCTAATACGCCGCTAGTCTCGCAATATTTAGTAGTCGACGATATTACAACGTCGATAATTAAAGCTAAACAATACCAAATTTCAAATAGAGAACAGCAATTACTTAAGAAAAGGCTCCTTTATTCGTAATTCAATTTGCATTATAATACACTAAATAATAGTATTACACCGTTGTATTATAATAGTATTACGCGATGTCTTCCCCTAACCGAATATATTGCAATACTTTAACATTTTGCAAGAACCTTAACAAAAGATTGGAATTTATCTTTTTTTCTTTTATTTATTTCCAATGGGGCGGTGCTGCGCCGCGTCGGCGCCGTCGGGGCTGCAAGTTCCGTGGTGGAGATTGAAAAAGGTATATTGACAAAATCTATGCTGGATATGCGAGTCCGTTACGGCTCATATATACACCTCACAAGTTCGTCGTCGAGATATCAATTCGGCACTCGGACCGCGCTGCGAAGCCCTCTGATACGCGGAATCGCAAGCATGTTTCGTGTTCCATGTCGTCGTCGAATTTCACATCTCGATTTCGCGCTTATGATTTCGGATCATCTCATCCAGTTACCCGGACCCGGCCGTTGGGATATCCATCCCCCTTCGTGCTGTTGACACAGTGCCATATGTCCAACTGTTAACAGCATGCCTGATCTCGGGATTCACCTGTCAGCCTTTCAGCCTACCTGCACTAACGGGTGCTCGCCGCGCATATCAGAGAGACACAAGCGATGCTTCTTCTGCTACTCCTGCGGTTCCGCCAGTCTGCCATGGCAAGATATCGCATCGCAGTGCCACAGGGCGCAAAGAAAATCCCAATTCCTAAATTTCGCTTTTCCAACTTCCAAGTCACAACTCCCGACAACCACCCCCTTGTGCGCTTATTTTCTTCCCATCCCTCTTTCGGAATAGGCACCCCTCATACAAGGCATGATGGGCGTCCCGAGAATTTGTGCTGGGAATTAGGGCTATCGAGATGTGCTTCGTTCGAGAAGGGTGCAAGATCTTCGTGCTTCGTTGAGAGAGAAAATTCCCTCGGCTAACGATGCAGAAAGAGAAGCGAGAAACGAGAAATAACCGACAGACAACCGACACGTCCGACGACAACATGACGGGATCGGTATTGCTAGAAACAGAAAACATTGATCGTCAATTGGGCTCTGCTGATTAAGCATAGCTTCTGCCAACGCCTCGCAAAGAGAAACATCACCACCTATTGCGCCATTGGGATCTGTCCCAAATCCAAGGAAACCAAGAAGACTAGTAGGCACAAGAATCTGACTCTATATGGGATGGGAGATGCAAGAACCGATAAAAAGATGCAACCCTCGCTGCTTGGGCCCAAGGATCGGGCGAAGAAGGATCTTGAGAGAAATCCTGGGAATCCCAAAAACAAAAAGCTAACGCAGGTTGATGTTTGAACAGAGGCTAATCCAGGAACACGAACAGGAGCGCCGTGCCGGATACGGGCCTTTCGGCGACGATCCCGATGGTGATCACACCTCTTCCTGCGTAAAAAGCCAAGGAAGCTCCGGCAAGCTTCACCGGTACCTGAGACGGAGCTGAGTTGAGCTTCCAACAAAAGACTCCATTTGTTGCAGACTGTGTACGGACAAGCAGCATGCCAGCAACAATGAAAACGCAAAAAGGTGGTTGATTGTTTCTTCGGGCACTCCCGGCTGCTGCCGATAGCGATGGCGATGGCGATGACTGGTTGCCGATTCCTCTTTGCTCTGCTTTTGCACCCCATCATGGGGTTTTATGGAGCGAACTGAAAAGGTTCAAGGTACATCCTCCTTTGTACCGAATTCTCGGAACTCCACACTTTGGGAAAATCCACCAGCAAACCCACCACGGAAAACAATCCACAGTCCACTGCCCCATGAGGGAGCCTGCCGACTCGCGGTAGTTACGACGACCTGTGAGCAATTGAGAGTTCCCCATCCCTTTCGACTTGCGAGTTGCGGCTGTGAAAGTGGTCACTGGTTCGAGCCAGGATGCGTTCATGACAGCGGGACTGTTTAGCAATCATGGCACGGCTCTTGTGGTTTGTCTAGATCTCTGGAGAGTCGAGAGTGTGTGCATGTGATGCTGCCAGCTGGGCATGTGAGCAGATTTACAAGGCCTTTCGTTCCTGGGGTGGACATATGCCAACCGTATAGTGCCGGAGAGATACTCTGGGGCGAGTTCTCCTAGAGGTAGGCATCGTCTGTTTTGAAAGCATGTACATCTCACATAAGCGTGACAAAGAGACAGGCTTGACAGGTTTTACCGACCTTCTCGTTAGTTGCTACAGTACTCCATGCTTCTCCACGTCTAGCCGAGTCATTCGGGAGTTGCCAAGTTACAGTACTCATGTGATAAAAATAGGTATGGGCAAGTGGACTTGGCTATCGACTATTGATTCAACTTATGGACATCGTCGACGTTTTGGTTGATATTCCGAAGTCTTTCAGCTTCCTACCACCGTTGGTTTTCAAGTGCCCAAGAGCTTGAAGGCTGCGATCCAGGCCGTTCTCTTCAACTTGGCTTTGGCTCATCTGATACTATTCCACTCAAGCACTTGCCATAACTAAACTAAAACATAGAGAAACGAAAGTCCGCAAATCCTTATGTCGATATGCCGTTCTGCATTCCATTGCGTCATCTACCACAGGGCCAAAGGATAAACCCCATCAACTATCCCTATATGATCGCCAACTACAATGAAAATCATTCGGCAACCAAAACCCGCACCTCAGACTCTGAACACTTGTCGACACTGTGCACAGCTACAAGGAGTCAAGGACACAAGGACTACCGATATATCCTTCCGTCCCTCCCCCGCACTTGGGCGTTTGTCAATAAATTGAGTGATCGTCCGTGTCCGTCGAGTGTTTTATTGTTTTGCCAAGTTGTCCAGACCACATTGAATCAAAGGGCATTGCCTCGATGAACTTTGTTTTCTGCCATCTGCTCTGCTCTGCTCCGTCTCTTCATCAAAAGAAGGACTGATCCATGAAGTAGCCATACCCAGCTTGCCAAACCCAGCCCGACAGCCTGGGACAACGATCCAATGGAAAGACAGATATCACACGAGGTTCTGTTTGGACGACTGGGCGGTTCAATCGGAACCTCGATGACATTTTGAAGTTCGAAGTTCGAACGCACCTACCACCACCCAAAAATGGGCTGCATGGCGCTAAGCGAAACCCCCTTGACCCCCTCACTCTCCGTCGTCCTCAGTTCTCAGCTGTCATCGCGCCCGTTTGATACGTCTACCCGTGCGTGTGAGGTTGGCCTTGTTGTTCGAGGCTGGCCAGACTACACCCACTCTCTTGCAGAGAGTGGGCCACTAAATTCTGGGACAGCACTTTAATAAGGGACAGGCAAAAATGTATGGTGATCGAGTAGGAAAAGCCGTAGTACAACGACAATGAGGATTTGAAAGATGCACTTTTAAAGAAAGGTTTTAGGAAGTGGAAAGAGCACTCTGGGATTTTTTTGAGAAGACCCGGTCACTGGTGGTAGTGTTATTTACCAAAAGACCAGAAACTTCACCAAAAGGATGCATCGTCGCATTTCGGAACTAACACCAAAATATTAAGAAAAAGTCCCAAATTCCAATGTTTACCAACTCCTTTACTTCGGAAAAATGTCTCAAAATTCTGGGCTCTTTATTGGACTTCCCTGAAGCTCTCACTCAAATTACATCTTTCAAATCCTTATTGTCGTAGTACAATGGCTTTGGGTGCTCATTTTCCCACCCAATTCCTAGCAAATGGGCTGCAAATGGCTGTCCCTTATTAAAGTGCTGTCCCAGAATTTAGTGGCCCACTTTTTGAGAAGACCCGGTCACTGGTGGTAGTGTTATTTACCAAAAGACCAGAAACTTCACCAAAAGGATGCATCGTCGCATTTCGGAACTAACACCAAAATATTAAGAAAAAGTCCCAAATTCCAATGTTTACCAACTCCTTTACTTCGGAAAAATGTCTCAAAATTCTGGGCTCTTTATTGGACTTCCCTGAAGCTCTCACTCAAATTACATCTTTCAAATCCTTATTGTCGTAGTACAATGGCTTTGGGTGCTCATTTTCCCACCCAATTCCTAGCAAATAGGCTGCAAATGGCTGTCCCTTATTAAAGTGCTGTCCCAGAATTTAGTGGCCCACTCTCTGCAAGAGAGTGGGTGTAGTCTGGCCAGCCTCGTTACAAAGCCAGCCTCACACGCACGGGTATTGGCAGGATTTGAGGTTTCTGATTGGAGGTTGGGCTTGACGCTGCAATTGGCCTGGCGATGAAAGATGGCTGAGGTCATGGCCGAATGGACAGTTCTACCAGCTGTCATTCGTGAGCAGGAGTGGAGCTTGCAGCTGCAAGACAGCTCCACAACTTGCTTTGAACCTTCAATGCACCTGCCCTACACCTGCCATGCAATCACTTTCCGGTTCTGCGTGGATTGTTCCTTCATTGCTTATCGCAAGTGCCTGAAATACATACCCCGAAGTTTGTGTTGTTAGAGGCGCGTGGGGCAGACGGGTAGGCACCCGCACAGATGAGATCCAACTAAAAATGCCCTGACGACGGCGGGGGTGGGCTTGCGTGAATGGAATGGTTCGGGCCTCAAGGAATGAAGGCCCAGGGCCCACAGGGCAGCACCTGTGAATCTCCAATGCACCATCATCACCACACCAACCGGCCGAACTAGGTAGTAGCATGGAGAACTTTAACCCCAAGTGAGGTGAATGGAAGTTTGTCCTTTTGTTACTCTTGGCACAGAAAGGTGACGGCCGCCCAGCTTTTGCTTCAGGCAACATCATACTGCAAAGATCCGGTCCAACGTAGACGTCCAGCCGTCTTCCTTCGTCAAGACAATTTGCAGTGCCACCTTGGGAGCCAAATCTCGAGGCCCAGAGGAGGGGTAGCGCAAAAACATTGATACCATACGAACGCACCTTCAACCCGAAGCTCAAACTTACCTAATATCGAACGAACCAAGCAATCTGGTCCGGATTGCTCTTGCCTGACTGACGACCGACC
The DNA here is from genome assembly GCA_009806235.1 of Neurospora sp. CHS-2018c. NCBI lineage: Eukaryota > Fungi > Ascomycota > Sordariomycetes > Sordariales > Sordariaceae > Neurospora > Neurospora sp. CHS-2018c. Next base: position 302,596 of record RAPC01000019.1, read on the forward strand.
GCAAACTTCCAACTTTTCAGCCTCCACACAGCCTCTTTTCCCTAAAACATCAACCATCTTGCTTCGACTTTGGACGCCGTCGTGAATCGTCTGCTAGCGGGCAATAGCGAATCAAGACAGTAAGGTATGATGCTTCGAGTATTCCATTACCCATCTATTGTCCCTACCTGCCCAACAAGACAAACGGGTCTAACAATGCCACCAGTTCATCCAATTTTCCTTCTCGACCACAGACCTAGCCATCGCCTCCTCGTGTCCTCAACCTGTCATGCAAACCTGTCATGCGTGTCTGCCATCTCGTCCCGTCCTCTCGAAGCTGTCCCGACCGTCCTCCCGTCCAAACTGAACATTGCCGTACACCATCCAAGTCCTGAACCCAAGCTTGCCATCCTCCGAGTCTCGAAAACATAACCACGGAATATACTACACTCCCATATCCATACAGACGTGCCTCCTCCCACCATCGACGTTAGCATCCGAGGCTCAAACGCATTTCCCCAGTAGGGAACTTCGCAAACCGGCCGTCTCCAGTTCCACATTGACAGGCACAGCCCCTGTTACGGCGCGCCTTCCGTGCGGGTCCCGAGTCCCTTGCAACAAAAGAATTCTTGCGGACCGGACCTCGGGAGGACCGGCCAACGTGACACCTGCTCTACACCGGCGTGACAACTTTGCCTGCCCAACCACCTGCTAACCTACTGTCAGAGCACCAGAAGCAGACAGCTTGGGGACAGCTCTCCCTTCTCCATCTTTAAGCAAAGTTGTTGTTTTCGGCTACCATCTTTTTGACTTGTCAAGTCCCATACCGGCTACCGCAGACCCTATACACTACTTGGACAACTGGTCCACTCCGCTGCCAGGCCTCAAGTTGAAACATCAAAATATTATAGCCCATCGGGTTGACCATCATCATGGCTGCCTCCGAGAGCGACCTTATGTCCTTCTACCAGAGGTTTCAAACCCTAAGTCTTTTTAACGACAGCAGCGCGAGGTTGATAGAGGTGGGCTTCCGTCCAGAGGAGTGACTGAGAGGTTGAAAGATCGACCTTTCTCAACTCATGCCAGCCTCTTTGCTTTTGGCTGACACGTGTCTGTGCAGGACCTCCTCCTTTACTCCAAAAACGTTGAGGATGCTCTCCGCGAAGAAAACAGAGCTCTCAGGAGACAGCTCACGGATTCCCAACTCGATCTTGAGGATGCCACTCGTTCCAGAAGAGATCTCCAGCAGCAAGTGGCGAATGCCGAGTCTCGCAATAGGGACCTCGCTCAAGATAATCATCACTTGAAGGTGAGGGTCACTGGCCAGTCTCGTCGAGACAGTTATTGAAACAGAATCTGCAGAACAACAATCCTTTTGTGGTCGTCCTCATCGACGGTGATTGCTGTTTGGTATGTCCTCCCGTGCTCCCCTTGTTACCTTACTGCACCGGTCTAACTCCCCTTTGTAGTTTAAAGAAGCCTTAATCAGACAAGGAGTCGAAGGCGGTAAAAAGGCGGCATATGCTTTACGAAGCGCTATTCTTGAGCAATGCGGCGATTTTGCCGGCAACATCGAAGTCATTGCAAAAGTCTACGCCAACCTTGGTGGCTTGGCTAAAGCCATGAGACGCAATGGGTGCCTGGAGGCTGAAGAGACCCTCAAGGAGTTCACCATTGGCTTTACTCAAGGAAAGGCAACCTTTGACTTTGTTGATGTTGGCCACGGAAAGGAGCGCGCGGACAACAAGATTAAAGGTAGGTTGGTCTGTCCCAGTGGCATGCTTGATGGATACTGACCGAAGCAGAAACGGCGAAATGGAATTTGCGCAACTATAACTGCAAGCAGCTTCTTCTCGGCATCTCGCATGACGCTGGCTATGCTCCATTCCTGGATGAGCTCTTCCAAGATGAGACCAAGAAGCGCCGCGTTACCGTTGTCGAAGGTATTCCGACTGTTCGCGAACTCGTTTCCACCGGCGTCAATATTTTGAACTTCAACGACGAGATCTTCCGATCGGAGAAGCTGGTAGACAAGACAGCTCTGCGCACCAACACTTCTCCCTTGACTGCCACGGCACCTGTCACCATTCCTACTGTCAGCAACGGCAATATCCCGACTCCCGCGAGCTCCACCACGTCTACGCCCGCGAACGCGACTGCTAGTTATGCCGGAGCCATTGGAAACGCGAGCCCTCCGCCCAAGATCACGCTCCCCATTCAGCCTAGACCTGTTAACGCGAATGCTCGTGCCTCGGCCACCCCGAAGCAGCCGGCCTGGAACCCCGGTCCTCGTGGCTTGGACCCGCCTATCAAAGTCTCACCAGCTGCTCTGGAAAGTATCAAGAAAAGGAAGGACAACAACAAACTTTGCAACAATCATTATCTGAGGGGTCCTTGCTCAAAGGGCGACGCCTGCTGCTTCGAACACAAGTATAAGCCTACTAAAGATGAGATTGACGCTATTGCCTTCTTGGCCCGCTTAAACCCTTGCACCAGCGGCCAGGATTGCGATGTTCAAGACTGTATTTATGGGCATCATGTGAGTTTCAGTCATCATGCCTTGAGTTTTGGATATGTGCTGACCGAAATCAATCACAGTGCCCCAACGTCAAGGATGGTGTCTGCACTCATCCTTACTGCAAATTTGAGGATGCCGATCACCCGCCCGGCACGAAATACAGAAGCACAAAGACCTATGACTACTTCTCCTAGACTGGGAATGATGTGGCCTTGAAGGAGAGCTCTGACGCGGCGCGCAGAAGAGGTGCGTCTGAGCGAAGATCCATGTTTAAAACCTACCCCAGTAAGAAGTCGGAGTTTAGGAATGGAGATGGGGGTGTCCGAGTTGTTTATTGTTGTGGATGTCAGTGGAAACCATTTTGTACACATTATTTTGCGACGAAAAGAAACAAAAGGCGAAAACAAGCCAAGAAAAATAGTTATTCGAGTGGATGAAACAGCCAAAGTTGAACGGGTTCGTGGGAATGGATATAAGAGATGGACAAGGTGGTGGGAACATGTTCTCTCATTCAATGTTAAGGATGTTGTCGAAGCTGCTTTGGAGAAAGGGGGAACAGGAGTCAAAACATATGGGCAGATTGAGTTTAGTTGAAGTTATACGTCTAGTTCTTTGCATTTAATGATTTATCTACTGTTGAGTAATATCGGTTTGAGGTGCAGGAAAGACCTTAACAAGTGTCTGTGTGTACACTCCGAAGTGGTCGTAAAAATAAACCGAACATGGACAGTCCAATACAGCTCGCTTTAACTAGGGAAAGCCGTTACAAAACTGCAATAGGGATTATAATGATCTGAAAACACATCGGCCAATCACTTGGGGGATTCTTCCATTTAGGAAATGCTTAGAAGTTAGGTTCAAAGGTAGAATAAAGACGCTTGGATGCGTAATAAGAGCATATCAAGGTGTAATGTACTGACCGTAACGTGTTCGGTTTATTCTTACGACCATTCGCACTCTTACTGTGTAAAGCAAAGTGAGGTTGGAATAAGGGCTCCGGCGGTTGGCGGTTGGCGGTTGGGGCCGCTGGTCCGTTGCCGGCCCGGGGCCGTGTGGCACGGACCCCACTTTATTTCCCCGGCCGGCTGCCCCACTCGACTCAATTGAAACCACATCGACAGCTTGGGCGTTTGGTCGAGGCCACCCCACATTTCTCCAACAACTCACGGGGAGCTGTTGGTTCATCTGTTCAACCACCGCGACCTTCCACTTTCCCCTTGCCACAACCATAACGGACCTAGTCGCCTCAGCTGTATCTGCGCATTCAGAGGTCGACGTCACCAAAATACCTACCGAACGAACAAAGATCAAGAGCTAGTCTCGGTCACAGACAACCGCCAAGATGCCCTCCCACCCGCGGGTAGAAGAAGTCGAGGACAGCGACCTTGAAATGTCCGACCCCTCCGAGGGCGACATCGACGACTTCGCCGAATCCGACATTCTCGTCCAGCGCGACGCTCCTCCCGCCTACGCCTCCAAAGTCATGCCCGGGCCCTCCTTCACCCCTCTCTCCGCCGCCCACCGCGCGCAGGCCGAAAAGCAACACCAACAATTCCAAGCTGCCCAGGCCGCCCAGGCCGCCGCCGCCGCTCAACAACAACGACAAGCCCCTCCCCCGCAATACTCCCAACAACGACAGCCAGCCTACACCCAACCTCCCGGCTACCCCGAAATGCAAACCACCACCGACGACTCGGCCTACAAATCCTTCCAGTGCCTGTACCCCTGCTACTTCGACGCCACGCGCTCGCGCGCCGAAGGCCGGCGCGTGTCCAAGGAGCTTGCCGTGCCCAATCCGCTCGCAACCGAAATCGTCAACGCCTGCGCTCAGCTCCGTCTCTCCGTCGTTCTCGAGGCAGGCAAGCTTCACCCGAAGGACTGGGCCAACCCCGGCCGTGTGAAAGTCAATCTCAAAGAATTCATCCGCCTCCACGGCGAGAATGGAAAACTGAAGAATAAACACCACTTGTATATCCTCGTGGCGCAGCATCTGAAGAAACATCCGACTACGGATGAGTCCCCGGCGCTCCGCGTGGTGGTGAGGGGAGCGGGACCCCCGCCGAGGGAGATGTTGGAGGAGGGCAAAAAGTGGCCGAGGCCGGCGGTGCCGAGGGGGTGGAAGATGAGTGAGCTTTTGCCGTATTATAGTCCTGCGATGACGGGGGGCGGGGTTAGTGAGAATTTCTTGAAGGATATGATGAAGGAGATGGGGCCGGGTGGCATGCCGGGTATGCCGGGTATGCCGGGAGGAGCGGGAGCGGGAGCTGGGGGAGGAATGCCGGATATGGCGAGTTTGTTGCAGGGTATGGGTGGGATGGGGGGATTGGGAGGGTTGGCGAATATGCTGGGGGGTATGGGCGGGATGGGTGGTGCTGGTGGTGGTGCGACAAGTCCGGGGGCGAGTGGGAGTGAGGCGGTGGGGAAGAAGAAGGGGAAGGGGAAGAAATAGGGTGCTGGGGGGTTGTGAGGGGATGGCGATGGTGAGGGGGAGGATGTGAGAAGGATGCGTTAAGAGGGAGGGAACGAGAAGGACGGTCATGACTGAGAAGATTCACCTGCCAGCAAGACTTTTCACACTTGCTAAATACATAATGAACAACAGCGTGGACTGCAAAAAGCAGTTTACAAAGCAATAATACGATGTACTTTTACGAAGCCCGGTGGTCGGGTACCTCAGCGTGTGATTGTCAACTAACGCTCCGTCCTTGGTTCCTCCCCAGACAACAACAAAAACTCCTCAATACTCTTCTGCCGTCCAATCCCACTCGTCAGCTAGAAAGAGTTCCATCGCCATCTTACGCGTCCCCAGTGTGCTGCTATATCTCATCCTCGGATCAGCCGCCAGACTTCTGGTGAACTTGAACACCCTCTTCCCTTTATCCCTGCCATTGTCATCATCCTCTTGTCTCTGCGCCAAACTAACCCAACTAACCTCCTCCCTCCTCTCCTCCCACTCCCTCCTGTCGATGCCGATAATATCGCTACTCAGAATAGCCTGCACGTAATCCAATACCGGCAACATCCTCGTCCTCAGTCCGCAGTTGGTATGATTCCGGTCAATCTGATAGGAAGGGCATTGCCGCAAGATGGAAATGAAGTGGCTGATTTCCATCGTCGAGATCCCTCCCAATTTTGCTGCTTCTGCCCCCCTACCACTGGGGGAAGGTTGTTTAGGAGGACCAAACACCACCCCCGTCCCTGGCCCGTTACCACCAGCGTCAACCTTTGCCAGCGGGTTCTCCCCGCCATCGTACTGGTTAATCGCCCGATCAAAGCTCATCGGGCTAAAATCCACCAGGCTAAATAGTCCTTTCGTGCAAAGGAAACGGATCATCTCGCCCAGCTGGTAGGAATCGCAACTAGCGCTGCTCTCATACCCGAGTTTACACTGCCTCCCCTGCGCAGCCGCTTGCAAAGCCGAGGCGGCGTTGGATGTAAAGCTTGCGCCTATCCCTGCCGAAGAGGTGGTTATCGAACGGGTCTGTGGCGGGCGGACGATGTAAAGCCTTAGAAAGTGGCGGGGTATGGAAGCCAGGACGGAGAGAAGGCAAGTGCGGCGGTAGGACAATTCTTCTTCCAAAGAGTCGGGGAGATCCCACCATCGGGCTTTGAATCTGTTCTCCCTCCCCCCACCGTCCTCGTCCTCGTCGTCCTCCCCAGCCGCGGCAGAAAGCGTCCACCGCCGAGATCCGTAAATAACCAGTTCCCTCGTAGCATTTCGGAACTTGAGCGGGAAATCCAGCAGCCAAGAAACCAAAATCTTTTGACGCAAAAGTTCTTCACCCGCTAAAGTGAGGGCGTAGCCGTTTTGGTCTTTTGTTATGCGGGTCGGCGTGGCGGGCCATTTTATTTGGGCCTGGAGCTGGATCTGGATCTGGTTCGGGTGTGTGAGGGGGCAGGCGGAGGAGGAGACGAGACGGGAGAGGGAGGGGGTGCAGGAAAAGCGGTCGGCGAGGAGGGAGAGGGTGGTTAGGTAGGGGATTGTGAGGTGGGGTTGTGAGGGTGGTGGTGTTGGTTGTTTGGGTTCGTTTGGCTTTGGTGTCTGCTTTGCTTGGCCCTTTGGTGGTGCCTTGTCGAGAGGCTTTTTCTGTCCGTTTGGTTGGGCTTTGGCTGGTGTTTTGGCTGGTGGTTGTCCTGGTTTTTGACCTTTCACTGGTGCTGTTACCTTTGGTGCTGGCTTTGCTGCTGCTTTTGGTACCGGTGCCGGTGCCGGTGCCGGTGTTGTCACTGGTTCTGGTTCTGATGTTGCTCCTTCTGCCGGCGTAGCCTCTGCTGGTGGTGTTGGTGGTGCCGGCGGTGTCGGCAACCTCCCGTGATGCAGTATATACAACAAATCATGAAAGACATACCTCACCTCCGCGCTCTGCGTAGCCTCATCATCTTCCCTGATACTAACCCTCGGCAGCTGCGTCCAGTCCGCCTCACCAGGACTGATATCTTCCAGCGAGAGCTTAGCAAACGCCGCCTCAACAGCCTTAGCCTCGGCAAAACGCGTGTCTGAGAGCAACCGGGAAAAGTAGGGTGAATGCTCTTTCAGAACCGATAGATGGACTCGGAAGCCAACCCTGACTCGGGGTTTGGGTGGTGGTCTTGGTGGTTGTGTCTTTGCGGGTTGCTGGGAGGCTGTCTTGGTCCGAGTTGGTCGGGAGGAGAATGCGGCGAAGGCTTTTTTGGCGGCGAGGATGACGGGTTTGGAGGTCTCGAAGGTTACGTCGAGGATTATGTTGCCGTTGGGAACGACATTGATGATTTCTAGGTCTGAAGGGGCGGTGGTACCGCCGACGGCGTTGAGGGGTGGTGGTTTGGTGGGTGTTGACATGGTGGGCTTGAGATGAGGTGATTGAGGATGAGAGGGGCTTTCCATCCAGTTGGTGATGTCTCGTCTATATCGACTCCTTCAGACATCCATAAAAAGGGGATCTCATTCAATCCAACTCATTCGAGAGCATTTGCTGGAAGTTGAGTTGTCGATGTCTGATATCAAAGATTACGTGATCAGCCAGAGTTGTTCCCATCACGAAACTTCACGCTAGCACGCCTGAACAAGAGCAACAAAAGTGCATGACATTTTGAGATAAATCTTAAAATTCATTGACCGTGACGCTTCATCTTTACTCACTTGTGATTCACCGAGACAAAACGCCACGAGTCCAACTTTCAACGGGAGAGACAAAAATGCCCCTGGAGATATTGTCACGTCTAGATTTTGCATCAATTGTTGAAGCGGCAAACGGTAGTAATGCAAGAGGCGAAATTGTTAGTCACTGCCAGTGACATCCTGACAGGTGCGCTGTCAGTGGTGATGATCAGCACCGGGAATGCATTGAAGCTACGGAGGCTAGGTAGGGAGGTAGGGATGACGTTTCTCGTAACTCCACAATTTAACCGAACTGGTACGTGTAATTACGGGGTTTGTATTGCAATATTTTGTACAGCTCCAAGTCCAATCCAATCTTCCTTATCTCAAGAAACCGGGTCTTCCGAGATCGGATCTGGAACCATGTCTCGTTCACAAGAAAGGAGAAACCCCTTTTCAGATGTTTCTCGTTTGTGTTTGCCTTGTGGTCACAGATCCTGCAGACTCAAATCAATCAATCAAGGTGTTTGCTTGTTTCCTTGTCCACAGTTGGAGTGAAACGTGGTAAGGTTGGCGCAGTGGCTAGCAGTGAAAAATCCAGTAAAAATTAGGTAAAATAGAGGGCGGCCGAGACCGCTGCTGGATGACCCAAGACACAAGCCCACCCCGACCAACTGTAAGACCAAGACCACCATCGTGCACTTTGTCGTCCATGTCGGGCCCATGTCGTGCCAAGAAATCGACGTCAACCTTTTCGGCCAGTTTCCTCTTTTTTTCTGGTATCCGGATCTCCCCATCTCCCCTTTCCCACACACAGTCCTACACCTTTGCCATGCTCACCAGAGCAGATGCAAATTTTCTAAACTCACTTCTCTCCGTCTTTCCCTACAACGTGTCTTGACACCTCGTCGCCGTCACCTTCAGATAGGCAATGGCCGCTGTGCGCCGTCGTCCCCCTACCCAGTCTCTTGTATCTGCTCTCCAACACCTCGAGCCTGCTTCTTTCCACACCACTGCCGCTGCTCCCTCGAAAGCTCTCAGAGCTGCCCACGACACCGAACTGCTGGATGTCTTTATGGGCTATCTCTCTACCTTCTTCCACCATCCTCCCACAGCTACGCGACCCACGATGAGACGAGTAACGATGCCCGGTCCGCGGGTCCTGCGCACAGCTGTCGGTAGACGCTACCTCCATGCATATGCACGACCCTCGAGAACCTCCTCCAGCTCGATAATAAGCACCGACGAGCTTTGCGACAGCTTCCGAACCCATACCCTCACCGATCGAACCTCGAAGCGCAAGTTCCACAACTACTTCGTCACCCATTTGCCGTCGTCCTCCTTACATCCTGATTCCCGGTTACAACATCCCCACCATAAGCTCCCGCGATCGGAATCGGTACCACACAAGCAAGATCCCGGAGCTGCTCCTGCTGCCGTACCTCCCAACATACCCGGTCGCGACCTCACTGTCGTCCGAATTCCCCTACGAAGCGCAAAACACCATTTTGGCACGTCCGTCTCTCGCGGTCAACGTAACTACAATGAAGATACAAACCAGGCCGGTACTATTAGCATGCCGTCATTCGCCAAGCGAGCCCCCATGAGCCTCGTTCGCCGTCAGTCGCGGTCTCTTACCGAGAACACCACCGCGAACAGCTCCTTTGGAGACCCCCAGATCTTCTACTTTGGCGTCTTCGACGGTCATGGAGGCACCGAGTGTAGCGAGTTCCTGAGGGACGAGCTACACCTCTATATCGAACAGGCAGCACTGGACTTTGGCCTTCAGAGTAGTTTGCAAACACAAGGCACAAGCCTGGACAGCTTGAGTAATCCAACGGAAACGTTAGGAAATGCGCCCAGGAGCAGCAGCGATGCACTTAATCGAGTCGACATGAAGAGCCCCGAAGAAGTCCAGGACCAGCTCAACGTACCGGAAATAAAGGGCATTTCCGTCGTCGTAGAAGCTTCCCACGAGCCACCCCCTGACGGAGACGAGCCCATACCAGCAGTAGCAGACGAAGCCAAAGCCGAAGAGCTTGAAATAGACCTCTTAGACGAATACCGCAACACAGTAGGAGGCTACTTCCGCCGCTTCAACTCTCGCTACTTTTCCGAACGAGCAGCCACCCAGGCCCGCTACTCTGGCTCCAACGCCGCCTCCTCCATGGATGACAACACCCTCAAGAACAAGCTCCAGAAGCAAATCGACGAAACCCCCGTCACCACCCCGGTAACCGTCGAGTCCGTCCTCACCTACGCCTTCCTCCGCGCCGACCTCGACTTCATCACCGCCCAAGCCCGCAAGCCCGACCCCGATGACCCTCACATCGCCGACCACCCAGTCAACAAGGACGAAGTCCTCGGCCAGCCGCACCTCCCGCCCTCCGGGCACGGCATCGGCGGCCCCGCGCGCTTTAAGGGAGGCTCCACGGCCTCGATCGCCCTGATCGCCACTCCCACTCCGGCACCCTTCTGGCACCCGGCAGCACACAGCACTTTGCTGGTCGCCCACGTCGGCGACACTAGAGTCCTGCTCTGCGAAACAGCCACCGGCCTCCCTCGCCCCTTGACACACGACCACCACCCCTCCAGCCCCGCCGAGACCCGCCGACTGATGCGCTACGCCGAGTCTCTAATCACCGACTCCTTCGGCGAGGAACGCATCGGCGGCCTTGCCAACAGCCGGTCATTCGGCGATATGCAATCCAAACGCATTGGCGTGTCTGCAGAGCCGGAGATCACACGACTCAACATGGGACCGGCGGAGTACTCGTTCCTGGTGCTGATGAGCGACGGCGTGAGCGGCACCCTGAGCGACCAGGAGGTTGTGGATGTGATTAAAGAAGCCAAGACCCCCGAGGAGGGCTCCAAGCATGTCGTGGAGTATGCGACGGAGGTGTCGGCCGATGGCGATAATGCTACGTGTCTGGTGGTGAGGCTGGGTGGGTGGGAGAGGAGGATGGAAGGGGGGTTGGGCAGTTTGGGGACGAAGGAGATTAGGGATGCGAGGAGGGCGGAGGCGTTGGATCCCAGGAGGGGGAGGCGGTGATTTTGTGTGTTTGGGTCTGGGAATGCTTTGCTTTCTTTCTGATATGGTTCGGCGATAGAACGTTCGTAGACAGCGTTTTTCGGCTTCTCTTGTGATTACGTACAAGTACATAATGATGGCTTTTGATTGTTTGGGATGCATAGCATGAGCATGGTGGGTTGGGATGGGGTGGGACTGAGGCATCGAATATGACATGAATTCGAAAGGATCATCGAAACCGTTAAAGCGCAGCGTTCGGAGAGTGAAGGTGGAAGAAGCTGATCGCGTTGCTTTGAGAGACATTATCTGGAGCGAGGCTTACAAACATCTTTAACATGCATATGGCTAAGCGGCGGGGATATCAAGTCATTATGATATTTGTTCTGAAGTATCTACACCACATCGAAAAAAAGCTGTATCATCTCTTCTCGTGATCGGTGATCTTTCGCAAGTGATCTCAGCAAGATGTGCCCTTTGGGTTGTAGGTGAAGTAGTTTGATAACAGCGTAACAACATTTTATAATGCCAAAAACGCATAAACCTATGAAGATGGAAGCTCGCAGAGAACTGAGGGATGCCATCAGAAAACTCACAGTCAGGCATGTGTGTGTATCTCAGCGATGCATGTGAGCATTGAAAACAAAGTTCGTGATCGCAAAGTTGTTGGTTTGCGCTATATAGGTAGTAGGTCGAAACATTTGCATCAACAAACAACCAAAGGTTGTATAGTGTAGCGGTTATCACTCCGGATTCTGAGTCTCCAAATCATCAGAAAATATTCCGGCAACCCCGGTTCGATTCCGGGTACGACCTCTCCTTTTGTTCTTTTTTTTGTTCCTTCTCCAACACTTCCCTTCCTTTCGTATCGTGTCCTTTTTACGTTCAGAATTTCTTCGCTTGCCCCTTTGTTCTTTTTTTCCTATCTCCCTTCCTACATCTCCCTTTTCGCGTTTCTATCCGACGTTTCCATCGTTAACTTCCTCACGCACAACTCGGCAACCACATACATGCACCCAGGCACCTAAGTGCGGCTTTTCCCACCTCCCCCCACATCAGCCCCACATATCTAGAAAGTTCCGAATTGCCTCACCTGAGTACATAACTGTGCATCCCAGCACACGCACATCAAGAACCACGCAATTCAAGGTTCTATAGTGTAGCGGTTATCACTCCGGATTCTGATTTGCTTCAGGACATTCCGGCAACCCCGGTTCGATTCCGGGTAGGACCTCTTCTTTTGACATTTTTTTTCTTGCTCTTTTTGCTGTTTGACCCTGTCTTTATCTACGCTCTTCCTTTTTTTTGCTTCTCACCTATCCCCAGGAGGGAATGTAGCATCGGCGTGTATTAGGAGTGGCATACTGTCATTGGTCCCCTCCGGATTGGGCATCCGTATTCCTTCGCCATTGGAGCTTGCGGAAGTTTGCTCAGAGTTCGCCATGGTCACTGCCTAATCCTCTGAAATCATGAACAAAAAATTGAGCCAAACTTTTAAGCGAAACTTTCCTGACTGTCGATAACGAAGCCGCTCCAATATACCTTGAACTTCAAAATGTCCCCGAAGCTTTGCGATGTCTGCTCACAGGTTCCCGCCTGGCTCGGGTCCCTGTCATGGGCAAAACAAACCGTATACACCCAAGATGACACCTGGGAGAAGAGATACACCAACAACAACCCTGTTATCACACTGCGATCATGGAAAGACATGCAAGCAGAAGCAAAGAACACTGGATGCGACTTGTGCCGGATGATCATCATGTTCACGAGCCGCAGTTCACGGTCTCTGAATCAGTTCTGGGGGTATCCAAACCTCGATCCCAGAGACGATGAGGTCTTTGTGAATACGCCATTGACGTTCCGGAGGGGTATGGACACGTACAAAACTTACTACACTTTCCAGTGTGTAACTCACGAACGCATCTTCTCCGGTACCATCTTTCCCGCCCCCTCTTCATGGCGTAAGTGACATCTCGTTCCCGTGTCTCATTGTTAGGAACGCTTCGCTTCATGCTTACAGCACCGACTCTCATGTAGGCCCTCGGTTCCTGCCCCTTGCTGGATATAATAAAAACGATGCGGAATTCAACGTTATGCTCATGAAGGACTGGTTGGACCACTGTCAACGGAACCATACAAAATGCAAGAACATTTCCTCAAAGGACTTCCTGCCAACCAGACTGCTGGATGTTGAAGCATTCAAATGTGGTGAAGCACCATACCTTGGGAACGACGTCAAGTTAGTCTATTTGGACCCGAGTGAGTTTCGGCGTGAGCTCCCGTCATACATCACCTTGAGTCACTGCTGGGGACCACCTTCAAAGCGTCCAACAACGACAACGAAGGCAAACCTGGTAGAGAGAATGACAAGAATCCCATTTCTTGATCTTCCGAAAACCTTCCAAGACGCAGTCGATATAACCCGAAAACTAGGCCAACGATACCTCTGGATCGATTCCCTCTGCATCATCCAAGACTCCGAGCAAGACTGGGCCTGCGAAGCCGGGTTAATGGCCAAAGTATACTCCTACGCGTACTGCACCCTAGCAGCTCTCAGCTCCAAAGACGGCAGCGAAGGCCTGCAACAATTCGAAATCCAAGACGAGGATCATTCATTCGTCGACATCGCCGCAGCAACAACAACAAACGGTGATGCCAGCAGCAGCTCGTCATCCCAATATCGCATCTTCTCAGGCACACCAGACCTCTGGTCATCATCCTACAACGGCAGCGTCTACGTAGGACCCAACGACATCAGTCCCCTTCGCTTCCGCGCATGGGTCCTCCAAGAACGAGAACTCTCGAGACGGACCATCCACTTTAGCAAAGCAGGATTACTATGGGAGTGCGCCGAGCTCAAGGGAACGGCTCAGCTGCCGTGGCAGGATAGCGAGCGCGAGCCTTCGCCGGCGGTTCAAGAACCATATTCGAAAATGGATGAGTGGAGGCAGATACAAAACAGCCCCCAAAGCAGATATCTAGCAGCTGCTTTTCTCTCGTCGCACTACCGGCTTGAAGAGCGCTGGTGGAGATTGGTAGCGGATTACACCGGACGAATGTTGACGCAGGAAACTGATGGATTGATTGCCCTCTCGGGAGTGGCGCAGGCTTATCAGGAGCAATACTTTCCTGAGGGGAAATACGTCGCTGGGTTATGGAGTGGGCATTTACCGGAGGGACTGCTGTGGTATGTCCAGGGATATAGGAGTAGTCGACCGGCGGGATATGTGGCGCCGAGCTGGTCGTGGGCGTCTGTTAGGGGAAGTGTGTGGTATGAACTTGGGAGTCTTGTTGATCGCTTCAAGAAGAAGATGGTGCAGCCTGAGCCAGCTCAGAGGCAGAGAAGCTTAGCGGATCTGGTTCGGGATGGATTGGAAGTGGAGGAGATGAGCATATTGCCCAAGTACGATGATGTTTACGGCGCGCTTAATGGCGCGGTTCTGGTCTTGAGCGGTGCGAGGATGGTTGAAGTTGACCGTATTCCAGAACCGGTGGAAGGAGAAGATTGGAAGAATTTGAAAAGGAACGGTGTGGGAGTAGCGTCGCTTACCCCCGATGTTGCGGATGTGATCGAGCCATGTGGTGGTGTATTGATGTGTTTGGGCATCAGACATATGAAACATTTTGATCACATGATGGAAGGTCTTCTTCTGAAGGAGATACGTGAAAAGGAAGGTGTCGTCACGTATCGCCGGGTGGGATTTTTCAACTTGATGTCGGTATCGTTGTTTGAGGGTGTAGAACCGCGGCGGATTATACTGAAGTGAGCGAATGTGGGGATACCAATGTTGTTTTGCATCGACCCAAGAGGATTAATGCTTAGATTGTCAAATGTTAAAGGGGAAAAGGGTGTGGTTAGGTATAGCCTGCGAGGTTAATAAAGGGAATTTTGTAACACTTAGCCCGTCGGATGCGGTCTTTGCTCCACGTAAATCCAAACGGTAGAGGAACACGTCCAAACGAATTCCATCAAGAAAGTTTGTACCCTAGACCACCGTACCAACAAGGAGATACGCTTGATCTTGAGTTCACCACCGCCCAAGACTCCATGTCCCCATCCCATTCCCCATACGCCAACCCGCGCGTCAAGTCACAACAGCACATCAACCGTCGCCACTTCAAATCCAACAACCCAACTTCTTCCAAGACCTCAACAGCCTGAAGCAAGTCCTATACCCACAGCCCTTCACAATACTCAACGCCTACCTTACCTACCTACATACCTTTCCAAGCTCTCCCTCCTCGCTCTTCCAATAGCCGTCCCAACTGCTCTAGCACCAAGACCCCATCAACCCGACCCCCATCCCCATCATCATCCCCATCATCACCCCCCTCACCACCACCAACTTCCTCTCCCATTCCCTTCCCCTTTTTCTGCCCAAAATCAACCGTTCTCTCCATCATCTCACTTTCCCTCCATCTCCTCCCCATCCTCATCCCCATCCCCATCCCTATCCCCAGTTGATAAAGCCCCCCAGCCTCCTCCAACTCCCTCCCATCCCCCGTCTCATCAAACCGCCTGATTAGTACCGTTCCCATGTTCGCTAGTGCCACCACCACCTGTGCCTGACACTCGGCATTGGAACTCGCGGACGCTGCGGACGCTGTGGGAAGTGAAGAAGCTAGCACTAGAGCTATCTGCCCCAGGATAAGCGTTTGTTCCAGAACCCCGATGTTTCTGTCCTCTCCACCTTCTCCGTTCGATCTGTCTTCTCCGTTCTGTGATGGATCTGACATGGACGTGGACGGGGAGTAGGCATGAAGCAGGGAAGCGGTTTGTTCGTTGAGGGAGGTTAGGAGGGTGACGTGGTAATGGTCCTGGTCTTTTTGTTGCTTGTGATGCTGGCCAATGTGAGAGTCAAGCTTAAGCTCCTCCCTCATAACGGCCTCATGTCTATGTTGCTTGGGGCCGGGGGCGAGAGTATCCAGCTCTGATGACATGACAGGGAGAGTCCGAGGGATTGAGTCTACCGACACATCATTGTCCGGGGTAAGTTCGACCTCGGATACGACGGCGGATCTCTTCCATGACTCCGTGGTTGTGTGGAAGGGGGTGTGGTAGAGATCATATGCGGGCATGGACCCATGATGACTTCCAACTAAGACACATCAGGATAGTTAGCCGTGTGAGATCAACATGGTGGAAGGGGGATTATACTTACCGTAGGCCATTATGGACAACCAGGTAGGCAAGGCACTTAGCTAGATGTTCGGTGTGTTATATTGCGAAAGCCTTTGAATCAGTCAAAAACCGAGCGTGAAAATATCGCAACGCCTCCGACCTTGTCAAAGATCAATCACGTCGCCACACATAAAGAAAACGAAAAGAATCTGAGGCATCTCCGGCCGTCAAGAACGGGTACGCACGATTTATCAACCGTTTGGCATGGCGCTTCCATAGCCTTACTACCCCCTTTGACACCTGAAGTACCTCTACCTGAAAAAGGCCTCTGCAGGATCCAAGGCGTTAACCGTCTCAACCGTGTCAGCCCAATGGGGCTTGAAAGGCTTCAAAAGTACCTAGTAAGTAGTGGCCGCATTCTAGGCCTATTCTGCAAAGCTCTCACAGTTTCTCATACAGCTCTTCACAGCTTACTGACACTATCTCCGAAGCCATACGGCAATGGCTCGATATTGTCAGCCACTTAATAGCCACTTGGCGGCGGCTAATACCATGCTTTTCGACGATTTGGGTAAGCCGATGTTCCAACATGTTAGTGGTAGTCAAGGAGGAAAGAGGATATAAGGAGGTGATAAAAGGGGGATATGCATGGGTAAAATGGGGATAAGGCTGAGGCAGCTGAACGTTGTCAACCGTTGCTGAGGGTGGGCTGAAAATGTGGCCGCGGGTTAGCGACGTGCGGGGTGACAATTGGTTGTACAAAACGCCGAAAGGGGAGTGATGGGGATGGGATGGGGTGAAGGTGAGTCAAACTCGGGTTTGGAATGACCCTACCTCGGGCTAACCCGCGTTTGCCCTGACCAGTTCGAAGCGGTAAAGCCCAAGTTGGGAGAATGACTGAGTGCCAGCTGTGTTCCATTCCTGAAATGGTGACCTTCCGAGTCGAGTTCTTCTGGAAGAAATGTTGGAACCATCATCGCGCCTTCCTCATCAGCTCCAAAACCTCCAACGTCGGCGGGCTCCAGTTAGCTCGATCCTCTAGCCTCAGCACTGACTCCTCGCTGTCAGCTGGACAAACCACCAACTTGCCAGCGCGGCAACAACGTGACGGATTGTTTTGGGACGTTTCTTCATTCCGCGCCACCCCAACGGCGGCCGCAGTGGATGGATGATTGTCAACGAAACATTCTCACCCATTCACGCACCTCACACCATTTAGACTACCTACTAAGTAGGTACACCACCTACATATAACCACGACAGCCGCCTCGTGCTTGGCGCATCTCGAGACAGTCAACATGGTGATGATATCTTCTGCTTACTCACAGCTCGAATATCCTCGAGTCATTACCATTACATTACTTTCCATACTTCATCACTCCTTATCCCTTCCCACCATCTCCATCCTCCCTTTAAGCCCTGGTGATAGCATCAACACCCACGCCCCTTCCCTTCATGTTCTCCTCCCCGCCTCTTCTCCTCGCCATTCCCATTCCTCGACCCCCCACAGCATTAACAGCCTCCTCCTCGCTTCCAAACGACAAAGCCTCAGAATCAACTGCCTCAGTTCCCCTTTTAATTCTAGCTACAGCACCACTTTTTACTGATTTCACAGCACTGTCGGCATCGTGATACACCACCCCCAACTCCGATCCGGATCCAGATCCAGACTCAAATCCAGAAGATTCACCAGCAGCGCCGCCAGCCGGGTGGGAGTTGATAGGCTCCGCATCCGCAACAGGCTCAGAAAATCCATACCAAGCCACCACCGCCACGCCCAAGATGCCCGTGAAACAACTCATGACCAACGCCGCGATGCCTCCTCCCGTGAATCCTGACGGCAGCTCGCCTGGCGGTGTCGGTTGCCCGTCTAGCACCAACCACTGGCTTGGATCCCCCCCGTCGTTGGTGGTGTCTCCCCCGCGTCCCGCAGCGTTTCCCTCAGTCGGGATAACTCGGTCCTTCTTCGACTTGCAAGCAGCATAGTGGTCCTCTGGAATTTCCAGAGTTTGCTGCAAGACCGAAGGAGCCTCGACAAAAGTAATCGCCAACCCACTAACCATGTGCCACTCGATGTGACAGTGGAATAACCACACGCCCGGGTTATCCGCCTTGAATCTAATCACCGCGTTTCCATTCGGTTCCACGAGCATCGTGTCTCTTCGCATCGGAGCTTGAGCTTTATGGTTGCTATAACTCGATTCGTTTCCGGACCCAGTGGACCAGGGTCCTTCGTCGGGACCGGAGCGGTGGAGGATTTGGAAGTTGTGCCCGTGGAGGTGGAAGGGGTGTCGGCCCGAGTCGAGGTTGTTGAGGACTATTTGGATTATGGAGTTGTGCGAGAGGATGTAGGGGTGGGTGTAGGTGCCGTAGATTGAGGGGTTGGTGGTCAGGTCCTCTTGGGAGGAGTTGGGAGAGGAGAGGACGGTGTAGAGGGTGGGCACGAGGGGAGGCACGTAGGTGATGTTGTTGAAGAAGGCGTAGTTGGCGCCGGAGGCGAGGTTGTTCATGGATACGTTGAGGGTTATGGTTTGGTCGGGGAGAGGGAGGGTGCCGACGTTGTCGAGGGGGCGGAGGTGAGCGTCGTCGAGGGGTGTGAAGGAATCGAGCGGACTTGGCGTGGGAAGGGGAGCCACGGTGTTGTTGTTGTACAGAAGGTAACTGGTCACGTTGGGGTTGAGGGAAGGGGGGATCTTGTCGAAGAGGGTCTACGTTCTTGATGTCAGTATAATATCTGGCTCGAGGGTGAGGTGGATGAAGGTGACTTACCGTGTCCATGCTGGCAATGATGGGAAAGTTGCGTGAAGTTTCCTTCTTGGCCTTGAGGAGAAAGCTGCATCTCTGAGCCGCAGCCAGATAGATCATGCTTGTCTCCGAAGGATGGACGTAGACACCATCGATTTCCACCACAGTCATGTTATGGTCTTCAAACCATATGTACTGGCCAGCGAAAGCTCCAATGTTTGCCATGCGGAACAAGTAAGTCCTGTCGGGTATCATGGGGATGGTCAAATTCTGAGTGTCGTTCATGAGCGCCGACTTGGGAACCGGTTCGGCTCCAGTTGGGTTGTACTTGCTCATGAAGCGAGGCTGCAGCACTGACATTCGGTCATGGTACCAATCCGAAACGGTGAGAACAAGCTCTTCGTCGTATTGGAACGGGGCTTTGGGATCGTGAATAACGAGGGGTCCTCTGAAACCGTCAGGATATTGGCCTTTGGTGTGGGAGTGATACCAGTAGGTGCCCGGTTGGTCGACGGTGAAGTTGTAGGTGAAGCTGGCACCCGGGGAGATGGGACATTGTGTGACCATTACAGGACCGTCCATGTGATTTGATCCGTTCATGAACAAGCCATGGAAGTGGAGAGAGGTGTCTTCATCACCGAGCGAATTCAGGAGGTTGATAATGAGGCGATCACCAACCTGGACATCTATCCTCGGAGGCGGCCATTGGTTGTTGATTCCAATAACCTGTCGCTCAGTCAGGCCGTCTGGATTTGCCGTAACCCATGATGCGTTGAAGTCATAGACGACGGTGGCAGCATGTGCTGCTGTGGCGATGGAAAGAAGGACGATGCGTGACAATATCCTCATGGTGGAGGCTCGTGATGTTGAGGAATGTCGAACTTGAAACTTTCTCAAAAGGAGAGATCTGATAAACTTTCTCGGAGAGATCTGATAAAGTCCCGGGCTTGCTCTGTCAAGGGCGGGAAAGAATTCGGAGGGGTCATCACTCAGGCACTCTTTCCTCCCCACCGAATGTCACCTAGGCCGAGGCCTTGGAAGCCTCATTGGGTCAAGCAAGCTCCTCCTTTTTTGCATGGCACAAAAATTACTGTGATTGCCGAACGATCGAAGCTACATTCTACCCCGGGTACGTGTAACAGCGGACAGTGAATCACTGCATGCTGAGCATGGGATCCTTGGTTGGGGTCGAGGCCGGCGGGCGGAAGGAAAGCGGTGGAGCCGTCTACATACCGCGCTCTATCTTATCAATCAATCAGATTACAGCAGAACTAATGAGCATCGTTCGAGATTTCTCTAGCTTGCGCAAATTTATCTTTAGCGTCATGCAGGTTTGGGCCAATCGGTGGCTCCCATTCTCCTGCATGGAGGATACTTGTTGAACTTGCAAATACCTCGGAATCCACAGCCTTGGTAGCGTTTACACCCCACTGAGAGTTCAATGCTACCATGGCATCGATCCGGGTTTGTAGTGTTCCCGTGTATTTCCGGTTTAACATCAACCCCAGAACAATCGATATGGCAGGTGAACAGTTCCATGACAGGAGCATGAAAAGACCAAAAAAGGAACCAATTTTGAGGGAAATCTATGACAAATGAACTGTGCACTTGACCACTTCTTGGAAACAGCAGGCCTCTCCTTCCCTGCTCGGCTCCATGGGCGCACAAAGATGTTGTGCGATTATTCGGGAAGTAGCGCCCTTCCAGTCAAACAGGGAGTGCCACCTAGTCTAGAGGTACACTAGTGTTCCCTTTGCCACTTTATCGTTTTGTTCAGTTAGTTTCTTCCACCATCAACGTCTTCTCCAACGACTTGCCATCAAACCGTCCCAGCCTGCAGAAGACAGCCAACACCAAACAGTCCGCAGCAATGCAACTCTTCTCCGTCCCCATCTTCCTCCTCGTCTTCCGCGAGACCATCGAGACATCCATCATTGTCTCTGTCCTCCTCGTCTTTCTCAAGCAGACCCTTGCCTCCCCGCCGTCATCTCCAGAGGCAGGAAGCCAACTTGGCCATGCCGCTGAACTCAAACCTACGCCGGAGCGTCTAGGCCAACACGACGAACCTCTCTCCAACCCCCATTCACAACAACCCGTTGATCTCCGTGTGTACCATGCCCTCCGCCGCCAAATCCTCCTTGGTACCATCTCGGGCTTTGTGCTATGTATCGCCATCGGCGGCGCCGTCATCGGCGTCTTCTACACTCTTGGTGTCAACAAGTGGGAGAGCTCGGGCGCGGAGCTGAACTGGGAAGGAGCGTTTTGTCTCTTGGCGAGTTTGATTATTAGTGTGGTGGGCGCGGCGCTGTTGAGAGTGGGCAGGATGAAGGAGAAGTGGAGGGGGAAGATGCTTAAGGCTATGGAGGGGAAGGACAAGAAGAAAAAGGATGGGAGAGTTACAAGCGAAGAGGGTCAAGATGGCGAGAGAGATACGGAGCGAGGGGAGACGGAGGGCGTAGAAAGGGGAAAACGCGGATGGTGGGCGAAGACGAAGATGTGGATGGAAAGGTATGTCATGTTTATTCTGCCCTTTGTGACAGTGTTGAGAGAGGGCGTGGAGGCGATTGTGTTTGTTGCTGGTGTGTCATTCGCGGCGCCGGCGACCTCGATCCCGATTCCTGCTATTGTTGGGGTTATCGTGGGAGCTTTGGTTGGGGTGGTTCTGTACCGGTGAGTCTCTTCCTCCCTCCCATCGTCGGCTGAGTGGTAAACTGATGAGGTTATTCCCAGATTCGGATCATCGACCAAGTTGCAACTCTTTCTCGTCCTCTCGACATCACTCCTCTACCTCGTCGCAGCTGGCCTCTTCTCTCGCGCAATCTGGGCACTTGAGAGCCAGCACTGGGCCACCGCCATCGGAAGTGATGCCGCGGAACTCGGTAGCGGCCCTGGGTCCTACGATATTGACAGATCTGTCTGGCATGTGGACTGTTGTAGCCCAATCGTGAACGGTGGAGGCGGTTGGGGCATCTTCAACGCCATCCTCGGCTGGACCAACTCGGCGACATACGGCTCCGTCATTGGATACAACTTGTATTGGCTGGCCGTCATTGTGTCTTTCCTCGTGATGAGATACCGCGAGGTGAAGGGGAAATGGCCGATGATCCCACGCAAGACTGAGGTCGAAGATGGCAGGTCAGTAACGGGGCCTTTGTCGCGCCATGACACGAGCGAGAAGTCTAGCCTTTTTGACAGGTTGAGCTGGAAGAAGGGCAGGTCTTGAAGAGGATATTATTTGCATCAAGTATCGCAGGGCAACAAGCCGCCGCGTGCGCGACAAAGAAGAAAAAACGAGAAGGGGCCACCAACAGAAAAAGGCACAAAAAAAAAATCAACAACCGGCTGAGATGGCTCATCAGTGAACCCCTCGTGTTCTACTAGGCCAGATACAAGTCCCGCGGTGTACGACATGGATGGCACACTGTCAGACTTGAAAGGAACCACATGATCTGCCCCATTCTTGACTCGAACTCGGAGTCACATGGGGTGGGAGATGCAGGGCTGAACGTGTCAAACGGTAAACCGACTACGCCATATGACCAAGTGATCGTTGGAAGGTGAACGTGGGAGGTATCGGACGAAACAATTATATGGTTATTGGACGGTTGGCTGGTAGTGGAAGGAGCATGAGCGGCAGGCAGGCAGGCACGTACACAGGTACGCAGTGATGGGCAGTTGGCCCGGGGACTCGGGCCAGGTTCGGGACCTGGTGCTGCGGAAAGAGGGTCAGCAAGGTCCAGGGACCGAGAGACATGTTGCCAGACGCGACTGGTCAGATGGCGTCTTGTATCGCTTCTATACTTCATCTGTTTATCTGGTCATGTAAGCAGCTTTTTGATCAAGCAATATGTCCCCGTCTAAACGCCAACTCATGCAACTAACACTCCGTCCTTGGTTCCTCCCCAGACAACTCTGGACCTGTCGGCTCTTCTCCGCATTGTCATTTTGGTTAATATATGGCGCATCTACCCAAAAGTAAAAGGGATCCAACCCTAAATCGACTTCTATACCTATAATATAGCTGAGAGCCTCGTACAAATTTCTCCGGATTTTCACCGTATGACCGTCAATAGTAATCACTGGGTCATCCTCAGCAGCCAATCCCCACCCGTATAATAGTACTTTATAGGCGTACTTGTAAGTGATATTATCCAGTCGGTCCTCCTAAAAAGCAAAGGCCAAGTCTACATCTTACCTGGCGTTACGAGTAGAAGGCGGATGGAGTCCTCATGCTCGAGTGGCCGATATAGGTATGCTGTGTCAAGGAGTTTGACATTACTAGCACTGCCATTGCCGTTAATTGACAGTTTTAGAAGAAAGCCACACAGAGCCAAACGGAACGTACAACAATTCTGACGATGTATTACTCTTCTTGTGTATCCTGAGTATGTGTTTGCGAATCCACCCCATTGTGATCAGTTGTGTAGGTGAAGTAGGCACTGCAGTTGATGAAGGAGGGACAGCATACAGCACCTCAGCAACATTGGGCGCCGGGCAATATAGGTCTAATTGCTTCCATTTTCGCTATCAGCTTCTTTCGTGGCGTTTAGTGTGTCGAGTAAGCACACCAGCACCTCTGACCAGCCATCATCCTGAACAATGGCAGAGCTCTGCAGCCAAACCCGTAGTAAGGTAGTGCTTACTTCCCCAGCCACCTGTGGCTTAACAACGTAACGCTAACATCGGTCTTCCGCCGGGCGCCGAGGGCTCAGAATGCCGGGTAGCTCCGGATGCGTATCGCTCTCCTTCGAGTATCGTGCTTTTCTAGTCAGACAGGTCGAAAATCTCCGGCCCAGATTCGGTATCGATCTCGATGTCCTCTTCAGTCTCAGCAAGTTCTCCCAAGTCGTCATGTCTCCTCATATACTCCGAGTTCAACAGGGCGACCCCTTCCTGGTATGAAAGGCCCATTTTGCGCGAAAGTTCCAGCAACCAGCCTCTGTTCAGGCTCGATGTAGGGTCCTCCACAAATGACTGTAGTAGCTGACGGTAGATATCCGCAACCGGCTTGTCGTAGTTCATTTCAATGCCGGCTTTGACGTTGTCAGAGGAGATCGAGAAAAGCGCGTAAAGATAATCATGCGGGACGGTAGCTTGGAAATTGGCCTCGAGACAAAGACGTAACCATCGACTTAACGTGCAGAAACTCGCAATCCGCTTTGAAAGAACGATTTCGTTTGCCGCGCTTGTGACTATGCCCTGTTCCCTTTCCGTGGCTCCATTTGGATTGAGAAGTTGAGCCCGTTGGGAGAAATAGGCCAGAGCTCCGTCAAGCGACTCTGATGTGATGGACCTAGGACCACACATGACGACGTACTTCTGGGCCAGAAATAACTCCTGCAGTATCCAGACTCGGCGCCAGTAAGTACGTTCGCAAAATGATACAATTGTAGCTCTCAGACTGTCAGTGAGGCCGCCTGTTGCCTCGAATTCGGACAGCTGTTCGGATGGCATGCTCAGTATTCTCAGCGCATCGTCGCTACCATCTCTGGGCAAACCTATCCAGGCAAGCACCAGTTTGGCAGAGCTGAAGATGGTACCCATCATCCCAACTTGTTGGATCCTTTCCCACATGTTCCTTTGGTTGATGCAAAGGGCATCAATCCACAGTTGTGGTGGGTCGTGCTCCGCCCAGAAACTGTTATCCTCCAGATTAGTCCATGGACCTAATGCTTTTCTATAACAGTCCTCCTCAGGCCTGTCGCCACAGACGTTCCAACGCTTCCAAACATCCACGACGGGGTCGCAACATAAACAGCGATCCCTCATGTAGGATGGATGCCGGTCTTCTAGCGCGCGCTCATGCACGGCCACGGCCCCACGACGGTGTGCACACTCGAATTCACGACGGTGCTTCAGATAACGTGAATAGTGTTTGAAGATTTGTCGTATAGCCTCGTAAAGATTCTTCCGGACCTGAACTTGGCGGTTATTGATGAGAATGATCGGGTCATCGGGCTCTCGTAGGCCCCATTCGTAAGATAGAGCAATATAGTTCTCGGAAGTCGAATAACGATGCATTCCCAGCGACAACGTATCGCCTGTATGAGGACATGGTTCTCGGAGTGTCAATAAACGGATGGTGTCCTTTCCTTCAAGAGGGCGTTCCACTGCATGTTTCCGTATTTCATGAGATCTGGTTGTTTGTCAGTTGACAGCTAATAAGGTCTAAGCCCTTGACGGGAACAAGATAGCTTCTGGATGGACGGCAACAAATTTGATAATTGTATGTAAAAAAGTGAAGTCATTCCGAACGTACCTATTAGTAACTGTGTTTTCGTTATATGATGGATAGGGACAGTAAGAATCAATGAGAGACATTTGAATTCTCCCCATTTCCACTTCCCCTTCCAGACAAACCGTCATCACCATCATTTCTCTCATCATCACCCGTCAAATCAACACTATCCGTTCGCGTGGGTGGGTGTCGTGTGTCGTAGGTATCTCACTTAGATTCTGGGCTGAATATTCAACTTTCCTGGGCGGTGTTGAACAAGCAGGACGCTGGGAAATATAATACCGATACAGAGTGGGTTACTCTTGAAGTTGGACACCAAGACAAACCGATGTACCCGTGCAGCCGTGCAATCCTTGTTGTCTATTGTGGGCGGTCGCTTCATTTAGCGATAAGTCGGGGTTGAGCCCCAGGTTCACTAAACCCTTCCCGGTTCTAATGAGTAGAAGCGGTAGGTTGAGAGGGCAACAGGCGAGGAAGCCTCCAATTATTGCACATTCTGACGAAGACATCCAACCAATCAACCACTCTCGCGATGCGTTCCACGACAGTATGAGTGGCCAGCGCTGAAAGAAGTGCCGTAACTGTCTCTGACTGCGCCCCGTATCAGAGGCTGAGTTGGTCCACAACCAGACAATGTCGCATTGCCGGAGACTGAAGGGGGATGCGTTGATGAAGGCGTCAAGGCATTCTGTACGCTCATAGTAGGCCGCTGCTTCCTTGGACATATGTGTACGTGATTTGCCGGGTGACACTATAGCCGTCGGTGGTCTTCAGCTGAAAGACGGACAAGCTTTGACCGATTCTCGAGAGTAGAAAGGTAATCTGCCGTTGTTGCTTGAAGTTCCTTTCGTCTCCTTTCAATCTGTCGATCTCTTGTCGGTGTCACTCGAGGACAGGACGCATAAACGATATGGCTTCGCCCCAAACTTGACGCGGGTAAGCAAAAGTATATCTGCGAAAAGAGATGGTCAGTAAGGATTGTCAATTGGAACCAAAGAAGCCCAGATCCGGGAAGACGACAAACCAGATAACTCGAGGATGGTTACTCCGCCATTCTTTCTGTTCGGGTGGAGAAATTGCTCTGGTGGAAGTCGGGCAGACATGGCGCTTGGGAGCCATCGTGGGATGTGGAAGCCGCTCGTAGGTACTTTCGAGGTTGATGGATCGAGGGGTGATGATTGTCTTGAAGAATTAACCGTGGGTGTGTGGTTTGGTGAGATCTGTCGGTGCTGGCACGCAACACCCACTCTCTTGCATATGGGCGGACTCGTGCAAGTACAAAGTTTTGGAGCGGATGCAAGACTCGCCTGCCGGTTTGTGCATCGCTTGGTTTGCCCAAGTAGGTAAATATGCCCTGGCGTCTGTCACGATCGTGACGGCGGGAAAACCCTTGGGGAAGTCGCTCCTTCCCATCTTCAACTGAGCTGAACTGCGTTGCAATGATGGATCTTTCTGACTGGATATCCGACTTGGCGAAACTGGAAAGAGCGAGATCAGCTAATACGATACATGACAGAAATGACAAGGTATTGAGTATTGACATACGTAAGCAAGCCCATTATACAGATGTCATTACAAACGAACATGATATCCAGATACAAGAACTACGTAGGCAGTCAACATCCAAAGGAAGCTTTCCAATCGTAAAACTCATCATCGCAAGACAAGCAAATCGACACACAAAAGGCGCCTAATCCCGCTTCATCCCCAACACCAAAAACGTGCCAGAAACTCCATCATCCATCCATCTTCTCTCACCCCTACCTCCCCTCCTCCTCCATCCCCATCCCCATCCCCATCAGCACCTCCTTCCCTCTGTCACACTCACTCATCATCAACATACTGACAATGATGAGCAACCAAAACCCAATCCGCCCCCGCAGTCTGCCTCCAACTACTACTAACAGACGCCACCACCTCCCTCGTCCCCCCCTTCCCCTTCCCCTCTCCCCTCTTCCCCTTCTCAAGCGTATACAAACTAACCTTATAAACCAGCGCAACAGCCATCAAATCAATCTCCACCACCAGTGGCTCCCCATGGAACCTGAACCCCGCCCAAGGTTCCGCCTTCTCAAACACTTCCAACAAATTCGGCTCGCTGTTTTTGCTTAGGGGTGTCGAGTACGGGTGAGATGAGAGTAAAGGGTTGATGAGAATACAGTCCTCGGCCATGTATTCGGGCGCGGCGGAGGGGTCGTCGCATAAGCAGCGCCAGAAAAGGGTCTCGATTTCGCGGGCGGCGTGGTGGTTGCGCTTGGATATGGTGTCGAGGCGGGAGCCGCCGTTGGGCTTTTTGAGGTCGGCGTTGCCGAGGGTGGTGGTGGTTTTGGAGGAGGAGTCGGTTGTTAGGCCCATGACTGTTGGCATTTTGACGGCCCTTACGTTTTAGGCCGTGGAGTGTGTGTGAGTGTTTTTGGGGTTGTGGTTGTAGTTTGAAAGTGGTGATGGTGATGTTGTGGTTGTAATTGGTGGTTTGGTGGTTGGTTGTGGTGCGTGTAAGTCCCGTTAAGGATTTATATGTCGCTCCCTGCTTATGCACTAACAATCGTCCCTGGTCGCCTGTGTTCACTCGCTTGATGTGTTTGCTCAAAGTCCAACCTTGAGAAAAAAACAAAAAGAAACAAAAACTCAAAAGACCCTGGAAAAGAAGAAGAAGAAACCCCAAATATGTTATTCCTCTACCCACTGTCTGATTACAGCAAAAACAAGGAACCCGCACAAAATGATATTTCTTGTTCATGCTGTTGATGAAACGATAAAACTCACCAATGAGGTTTCATGCGCATCCCGATAAGATGGGATGTCATAGCTTGACGTCATCGACCTGCTTAACCTGCGCTGCACATCACCAGTATGGGCTGATGGTTGATGGGCCAAGATTCCACAACCACACCTCACCAGTTTTTGCACATCTCTGCCCGGTTGGACAGAGCGATGGGGAAGAAGGACCCTTATTTCTGGCTTCGGGTATTTTCTCGTTTACACCAATGCATGGGATGCCGTTGAATCCGCATAAAGCCGTCGGCCGATGACACGATGACACACTAACACGAGATATAATAGTCATGCAGGGAGCGCACCCGGGGGCTTCTGGATCTTCTGGATGTCGCATAATGTTTCCATCGTAGCCGTAGGTAGCATTGGATATCAAGGAACAAGGCAAGATCGAGGGGTAGAAGGGGTAAGGTAAGGGACACGAGCCTTGCCTTGTCTTGGACCCTTCAGCCCTCTTTTCTCTTCAGTCTTCCCGTTACCTCTCATGGTGGGATGGTGGGAAGCCAAGAACATCAAAGCAGGATTTCGCTTCCACTGTTGTTATTAAAGACGCATAATATGACTTCGCTACCTACCATTCAACTGCTATTTGATACTTCGGCTTGAGCTTGATTGATGCCTGTGTCACCAAGTCAAGACAAACGTGTTGCCTATAGCTTTCTTATACTAACGCTCTAGCGATATAAGTGTACTGTGTACGATTGGGTGATGTCGGAGGATACGAAAAAAATCAACGTAATCCTTTCCGTGTGTGTGTGAAAAAGAGATCTTGTCTTTTTGCTTGAGCTTGACAACCGAAACTCAGAATTCAGAACCCAAAACAGAATTCCTTTCCTCCCATTTGTTGCTTTGCCGTTCACCTTGGTTCACCTCAATTCGTTTTTGTTGCCTTCTTGACAGACCTTGCCGGAGGCTTGTCTGTCATCATTCCAACCCTTGTGTACGTCCATCACGTTCGTTGTCTCAAAAGCTCAAAAGCGGAACACCACCACCGAAACCACCGCATCTTCATGCATCTCAGCACCGTTTGTTGGCCTTTCCATTTTATTGACACCTCTCTCCATGCCTCGCTTGTTGTCCTTGTGTAAAAACTTCATAACCCTGGTTTCATTCCATTCCAACCCGTACATGAATTCATCACCGTACATGATACATGACTTTACCTATACCTAACCTATACCTATACGTAAACCCATTCCATTCCATAACCATACCATAACCATAACCTTTCCATCCATTCCATGCCGTTTACCAGTTCGATCGAAACGAACAAACAAACTCCAGTTTTTGTACTTGAAGCAGAATACCACACCACACCACTCAGACATGCTCACCACCATTCCTCCCTCATCGCCGCTCTCAACTCATCAACCAACCCCCTCCAGTCCACGCAGTCCTACTCCGTCCCCAACCGATGCAAATTCGACAAAATCTTGTCCAACACATCCTGGGGACTCATCCCCGCCTGTGCTCCATTGCCCCCTCCCCTTGATCCTCCCCCCATTCCACACCCCAACTCCCCCTCCCCGTCCTCAATAGCACTCGTGCTCCCCATAAAGACATTATCTCCACTCCTGCTCAGCCCTCTCGCCCGTCCGCTCCACGTGCCATTCCCACTGGCACCCGACTCGATCCCGCCGAGAAGACCGCCAAGCGTACCCAAGGCACCGATACCGGCAATTCCGCCGCTTAGAGCATTTATGTTGAAGGCGGAGGCGGGGTTAAAGCCTCCTACGCCGACACCGCCGCCGAGGAAGGAAGAGCCGAAGGCGAAGCCACCGGGGTTTTGGATGCCGGTGAGGGGGGTGGGTGGTGGTGCGGAAAGGGGGAAGTAGTTCTGGTCGGGGGAGACGTCGGTTGAGGAGAGAGCCTGGGGTTGCAAGGGAGGGGTTTGGAGACCTTGAGCTTCATTGAAGTAGGAGTTTTCGTCGTCCTGGGCTTCTTCTTCTCCGCTCTCTTGCTCGGCCCCTGCATCTGCTTCTGCGGGTGCGTTGTCGGAGGCATTTTGGGATTGTGCTTGGGCTGGAGCAGCAGGAGTGGCTGGCGCTGGTTGTTGTGAGGAAGCATTAAGCGGGGAAGGGAACTGTAAGTTCACATTGTTCGCGTTTGTCCAGGGGTTGTTTGACGTCTGCTGTGCCTTTTGAGGTTGACCTTGTGTTGATGATCCTACTCCCGTGTCCACATTTAATTGGGTAGGAGAGATAGTTTGCCCTGACGCCTGCTGAGCCGATTTTCGTTGTCGCCGCTTCTGAGACTGGGATTGCGAGGAAGCTCCTTGACTTCCCTGCTGATTGTTTGTCTGTGGAGGTTGGCTCAACGGCGATGGCTTGGCCTGGTTCATCTTCTGCACATACGGCGGCAACGGAATCGGACTATGACTTTGCTTTGTGAACTGCGGCTTTGCTGGCTGTTGCGGCTGAGGCTGCTGATTCTGAGCCTGTTGCTGCGGTTGAGGCAGATGATGATGATGACCCTGTTGTGTCGGCGAAGGGGAAAACATCTGCGGTTGAGGGCTGCCCACCATTTGTGGACTCCCCATCCAGATGTTATGACTGCCCTGGTTTTGATACTGCTGTTGCCAGGGTCCTTGGTACTGCTGCCTCATATCTTGGTGAGATCCAGGCTGTGGCCCAAACGTAGGACCGAACATCACTGGTCCTGGAACCGAGTGACTTGAGAATGGCGACGATGATGAAGGTCCACCGAATCCAGCCTCGTGCTGGTTGTAAGTGTACTGAGGTTGGACACTTGGCTGCTGCTGCGTCGGCTGGCCATTGAACGAGTTCTGTTGTGGTAGACTCTCGTTCGGCTGGGCAGATGCAGAGGAAGCATTGCGCGAGTGGGCCTGACTGGTCGCTGGCCTCGAGCCAGGCTCAGAAACGTCCTTTCTCGTCAAGGCCTCACGAGCCTTCTTCATGAATTCTGTGAAGTTGTCCCCATAGTCGTTCGTGAAGTCAGCCTGAACGAGCTTTTTCTTCCCGGTGGTCTGATCCAGTTCAGTTACAGCCGGCTTATAAGGCGAGTGGTGCTTCAACGGATCCCTAGTCTTCATTAGCCTGTGCTTTCAAAGTGCCCACTAGCAAACTCACCTGTTATTATAAACCTGGAAAAATTCGTACTTTTGAGACACCCTCTGATCATCATCCGGACACTTAAGCAGCGACGAAGTCATCGGAGCCGGCATGATACCCTCGTCACTCAATGGCGACCAAACTCTCCGTCTGAACTGAATTTCACGGCCTGAAATGGGGTTTTCCGGAGGCCATACAATTCCAGGAAGGTCATGGATCCGGTCAATGCCAGCAAACGAAAACCTTGAAGACGCAAAGGCCTCAGGCAGGTCTTTCTTAGCGCCTGGCCTCTTCTCGGGGAGTTTGAGTTTCCTAAACTGGGATGCCTTGTACACCTTGAAGGATCTTGGCTGCGGCAAAGGTTGCGGCGGAGATGGTGGCTGAGTTTGATCTGCTGGCGGCAGCGGTTGGTGAGCTTCTTCATCCTGGGGCTGTTGTTGTTGTTGTTGCTGCGGAGAGCTCTGAGCTGACCGCTGAGCTTGCAAAGGCACCTGGGGTACAGGAACAGGCGTCTGCTGAATCTGCTGAACCTGTTGCTGCTGCTGAGGCGGTTGAGTTTGAACCTGCTGCGGCAAAGGAACAGGACTCTGTTGTTGCGGCTGTTGAGGTTGAACCTGTTGCGGCAAAGGAACAGAAGTCTGCTGTTGAAACTGGAAAGCCTGGGGAGGCAGCGGGACAGGGGTTTGTGGGTAATTCTGCGGGGAGTAATGATGATGCTGCTGAGGTTGTTGTTGATAATGCTGCTGCGGCGGTTGGAAATGCTGAAATTGCTGCTGTTGCTGCTGCGGTTGGAATTGGTGTTGCGGCATCTGTTGGGGCATCTGGTGTTGAGCGAAATGCTGTGGTGACATTTGCTGTTGAGGATACGGTTGGATTGGATGCGATGGCCTACGCTGAGCATCGAACTGCATGGGCTGATGAGGGCTGAACACCTGGGAAGGGTGTACCGTTTGCGGGACATTCGGTCGCAATTGTGCCTGGTAGAACGGGTGGTTCTGCTGAGGCATGTACGACGGTGACGGAAGAGGCGGTGCCGGCATAAACATGTGCGACGTATACTGGACGTTGAACTGTGTTTGTGGCTGGACAGGTTTCCGTGGCTTATACACATATGGCTTGTCCTGCTTGTGTGCCAGCGACGACGACGACGCTGGCGACGCAGTGAATGTCGGCTGTTGTGCCGGGTACGTTGCCGAGAACGACTTCCTAGGAGCCGAGGCAACCTGGACAGGGTAGGCTGGAGACGGCTTGGGTATCGTGTCCAGAAAGTTGCTCTTGGAATTGTGCTGCTTTCTAGACGGATTCTCCGTGTACTGCGCTCTGGCTTCCGTAGACGTGGGTCCAAGGTAATGCCATACTTGATTCTCCTTGTCCAAATCAATCTTGACTTGCTCCTTGTTCTTGTCGGGCTCGCCAGTATGGAACTCAGCCCAGACAAATCCAGTAGAGAACTCATCACCCTTTCTCGGTATCTCCTCGACCGGGCGCTTGGCGTTGATCTCCTGCTTGGCTTTCTTCGACGTCGGCATCGGAATGGCGTTGGGTGATGCTTTAGGCAACCTGTACTCGGACGGGTCGGCCACGAGAAGCCACTTCCATTCTACCTGAATCCTATCCCCGCTCGGAATAACGTCAAGCAGGAGCGTCTCTTCCTCGTGAAGGTTCTCCACCACCACACCAGCAAAAATATTGCCCTGGTAGTACTGGATCTGACAGATGTCGTTCTTTTTGAGTCCCTCTGCAGTCTTGCGCACCACAGGATCGTCTTCAAGTATAGTGCCTTCTGTTTTGCGATCTCTCTTGACTCTGTGGAAGCGGCAGCTGAACTCAAATGCCTGCTCCTTGTATTCCGTTCCATCCTCCCCGATAACCGGCACATCACCTTCCTCCACAAACACGCCAGCGGGAGCTGCGCATGTAGCATGGTACGCCCTGGGACACTTCTTTTGCGAACATTGGAAGCAAGCACCCTTCTTGGATCGACAGTACAAGCACTTGAGCTCCAAGCGGGCCTTGTCGATGCCCGCCACATTCGCAATGATCTCCTGGTCGTCGACGGTCTCGATGTACGTCTCGGGTAGATAAAGAGCACACATCCGGTGAGCCTTGCGGCCATCGTCCGTAGGCATAATCTCCGCCCCAGGAATGTCGTTCGGACACAGACAACACGGCGGCTCGACAGGTGCCTTGAGGCGGTAGCGAGTCCTCTTTGCTTTCGCTTGGGTACCCTTGTTGTTTGCCTCCCGCTTCCTTTTCTGCCCCGCTGCCCTGACTCTCTTCCCCCCTCTGTGGTCCAAGCCTGATGGCGGACTAGGCAATCCGGTATCTTGGTCTGATTCGTCCGAGTCCTCATCTTCCTCTTCATCCTCATCCTCAGTTATCTCGTACTCTGTTGACTCCCCGCGCAGCTTACGCTCGATCTCGTAGACATCCACCCAGACACTGTCCTGAGCTTGAGCACATTGGCACTTCTTGGCAATCTTGCCCATGGGGAGCCAGCTGTCTAACGCAAAGTTGACAGCCTCAGCGCAGTTGTAGCCCAGGTTGTAGCCAGAGTGGTAGCCATAGGGGTAAGTCACGACGAACTCGCCGGGATAGGACACGACTTTGTTGACCGTGATGCCGTAATGCTGCTTGAGATGGGAAGGGGAAATCAGGAAGGACTTGTGGCGAAGGAACTGATCGCAGGCTTTGGCATCGGTTGGCCAGATATTCTTCATGGCGGCTTCGAACCGACGGGCATCCGCTTGCGAGATACTATACCATTGCTTGGGAGCACCAAAGTGAAGGAAGTTGATACTGTAAAGATCGACATCCTCCAAATGCCATGCGAAGGTCGCCTTCCACATACCCAGGTATAGATACGCCGTGTTGACGCCAGGAACCTTTGTACCAAGAACATCCAACAGGTTGGGGAGTTTGTTGAGGTTCCAGTTCTCCGTCGACTCGCCAAACAATGTTCCGGGGAGATCGGCGCCGTATAGCGGAGGGGCATACGTCAATGTCTTCCAGTATATCCTTTCCAGCTCTTCGCAGCGCTCGGGTGTAAACTCGGACACGTCCATACGGTAATCCCAGTTCTTGAAAGCCGCCTCGTCGATCATGGCCGACCCTTCCCGACGAATGTACTTGCGCCGTGCTGATGTCGATTGCATCTTGGGCTTGCTTTGTCTGCTAAAGCCCATTCGGCCAACTCTGGGAGTGCTCTCTTCTTCCTCGCAAGCTTCGTCCTTAATATCCTCCTCAATCGACTCAAGTGGTTTGTCTTCGTCTTCGGGCGGTGGTGACACGGGAGTTATGGGGGGATCGTCGGTTTCATCCGCAGCGGCCTTTGCCGATCCTCGAGTAACCCTGCCTTTTCTTCTTCCTCTGCCCGAGTTTGTACTTGTCGTGGTCTTGTTCGATGTCGTAGCGTTCGCAGGCGCAGCAGCGCGGCTTCGAGCACCGGGCTTGTTCTTTTCGGCATTGGCTCGTCGCTCGCCTCGTCGCGCAGGGGGCTGGTGTTCGCTCTGTTCGCAAAGCTGACGCCATTGGGGGAGGTTGTAGGATCGCTGATGGAGAATGTTGACCTGACGATAGGTTCCGTTCTGGCCCATGATCTCCTGCTTAATTGGTTCGCGAACGCGGACCTGCTTGACCAGTTCGTTCAGTGGCGGCAGCGCGCTCCTCCATTCCTCGGGAGGGATGATCTTGATGATGCCGGATTTCATGCCATATTTGTCTACCTTTTCCATCTGCACTCCCCCGAGAAATCAATTCAGTCAGCGAGACCTGGTGTCATAGCACAGGAAGAAGACAAACATACAAAGAGTTTGAAATCTTGAAACTGCTTCATGGTTGGCTTGAAAACAGGAACGTTGTTCTCATATCTATCCGGCAAGACCTCGCCAATGTCCTCACTTGGAGACATTGGGGTGGTCGCAGACGCTGCCCCGGTTTCTGGTTGTTGCGAGTGTGAAGTTGACTCTTTTCTTTCGCCTTCTTGCTCCTCCTTGATCTGTGTACTTTCGACCGTGGCCGCGGCGGCAGGCTCATGTTCATGCGAGACGCTAGGCTCAGGCTGCTGATGTGCGGTTTTCGAATCAGGCAGAGGGTCGGGGCCGAGGTCGAGATCAAACGTAAGGTCTTGGTCGAGTTTGTCGGCAACATCGTCATCCAGATCGCTGAGCTCGGAGTCGGAAGCCTCGTCGGGGTTCATCGCCTTGTCGCTATCAGGTGGCGATCGCAGACCCATGGGCGTGGAAGCGTCGGCGTCGGCGTCGGCATCGGTCATGATGGCATCTGGACTGCTGTGGGCGACGAGGTCCTGGGCGATGTCTTGGGCGACGGGGTGGTCTGGCGCCGCAGCGCCATTCGCTTGGGTGGACATGATACGGGGCACTACATGCGTCCAGGCTTTGCGATTTGCGCGATGATGACGAGGTCGAATGCTGGGACGGGGCGTGCGTGCCGTGTGCGGATAGTCGGTTGGGAAACGGGACGAAAGCAAGGCGTCGGGGGTTGAGCTGTGGTCCGCCAGCCAGGTCTGCCACTCCCAGGGCGAAGGAGGGCTCGTGTGTACGGTAGACACAGGCTCAGGCAAGAGGTCGGGTCAGTACCGGTAATCGTCGTGATGCGTGATGCGTGATGCGGCTTCTTGCTTCGGTTTCTGTTAAAGAGCAGCAGCAAGGGAATGCGCCTGGCAGGCAGGATAATCGAACGGTGGTGGCCGGTGGGTGGGTGCTAGGTACAAGGGCTTGGTAGAGGAACCGCAATGTAGCAGGTTGTTGATAAGATTGGATCAGCACTTGTGCCGGGACCGGGCCTCTGTCTCTGTCGTCTGTTCGTTGGAGTTGTTTCAAAGGGAGCGACTTTTCCAATGTTTCGATGTCAATGTCTTGTCTTGTAACTGCCAATGTTTGTCGTCTCCAGCCGAACGTGTTGACGGGCAGAGGCTACACCTGCTACGGTACACCTGCGACTGACCTGCTAGTAGGAACCCTGAAGCGACGCAGTGACCAAGCAGCAGCAAGCGTTAACGAGCGGGGACGGTAGGTGGTTGGTTGGAATGGATGGCAGCAGCAGTGAGTGGTAAAAGTTAGGTTGGGGACGGCAAGCAAAGGGACTTGTTGAGAGGGAAATGGATTTGATGGGTCGATCTGCTTGGAATCTGGGCTGATCAATTGACGACCGGGTTAACAGTTAGACCTGCCATCTAAAAGGGCAGAAAAAGCAGACTTTGGAGGTCGCCTCCAGGGACCATCTACTAACAACGGCTAACAGGGCAAATTCAATGATAACACAATGGGATAATGCGATAGTGATAGTGATCGGACAGAAGTCGCAATGGGCGCTTCCCTCGCTTGTTTGTCTGTAGGGTTGTGAGGGAAGGAAAGGGTTATGTAAGACATTGTGGATTGCATTCAGGTGGAGGTTGTTGCCCGATGACTCTTTTTCCTCGTCTTGCCCCTGCCGCTACGGATTAGGATTGTATAAAACATGGGCCATCGTCCAGCCTTTTGTCAACATTTCTGTTCGATGGTTCCTGCACACACGAGGAATTGTTCAGATCTTTTTCCTACGACGAACTAGTGCAACAGGAACAGTTAACTTCGTGCAACCCATTGCGCTCATCATCGACTCTTCATCCTCAATTGGTCGCTTCTTCCTCTCGAGATCTTGAACCAAGACGGAGACGGAGCCCTGCGACTGCCGAGAGCGATGAAGTCGATGGACCCGGCTGGAATCTTGACTTGCCCTGCCTGCCCTGCCAGATGCCAGATGCGATCAAACTTGCATTCTGGGACTGGCTCCAGCTGGGCTTACGCGGCTGGGTGGAAACAACCAATGAGAGGGAGTTGAGGGATAGCCGGGCAGATTTGACAGGCTGGGGCAGGTGGCAAAAAGAAAAATCAGTATCTGCACTTTACCAAATCCAGCGAAGATGGGCAAAAAAGAATGCCGCAAACAAGCGAAGTTCACGTGACTTCGGAAATCGTCGCCGTTAGGTCACTCCCGTCCGGAATAAGCCATGATGATCCACTCCCAAAACGTCACTGTCTGTCACTTTTTTGGCACTCGAGTCTTTTTGTGGCTTTCCTTTGATTTCTATCGGCCCGTTGTTGTGGCATCGCGGGCCTTTTGAAATCCGGCAATTGAGATCTCTGAAACTTGTCACGTTGTCTGGGCTGGTGCATCGCATGAGTTATGGAAGATGTGGAAGCACCGAATTGCACTTGAACTGCATCAGAAGAGCTTGAAGTCCTGCTGGAAACACTCTCCGGTGTCGTCCGATGGAGCTTTGAATATGCATGTGAATGAGAAAGTTGGTATGAGCTGTCTTCGCCCAAGTTGGATATCCTCGTATCTGTCCATTTGCGTGCTGTGCACAAGTGATGCTATTCACAAGTTTATGTGTGTCTAAAGGTTGGCAGTCGGCAATCGGCATGTGGCTCACTTCTAGTTGAATGCGGTGCGAGTTGCGAACAGTGACAGACTGTGGATGACTTCATAGGGCTGAACGCTTGTTTGATGTCGCGACGTCGCCGTTCTCCGATGGTGTGTTCTATTGGTATCTTAGTCGCCGGCTTAGGTATTTGTCGCTTGCGCCGGTAATCTTCTGAATTGTTGTCTCTCTTGTCTTACTTCATCGCCAATGTCTTTGCTTATGGACCATCTTCCATCCCATCGCAAAGCACCTTTGAAGGTTGGAACATACAATTGCCCCTTGTCCGATGTCATGTCAAAGTTCAAGAATCTCCACCTGCCAATTCAGCCTTAAATAAAGTTTCTTTAGGTCCCCGCGATCCGCGATCCGCGATCCACGATCCGGGGTCCGTCGCGCCTCGGCATCATGGCCGCCGCATGCGTGGCCCGAGGCCGACGTATGAGATGACAGAATCTCTGGGTTCGGTGAGTAAGCTTTAAGCAACCTTGACAAGTTGACGTGCTTGGTGGTGCCGACCAGTGACAGCTCATTCTGAGTCGGGTTCCGTCAGCCCCAGCAATCCCCGCTTTGGCTTGACTCGGACGGGAAGGATCTCGAATCCTCGGGTTCTTCACGAACATATGGCGTACCTAGTGTCTAGCTCTGCGGCACAAGCAGGTGAGACAGCACGTTTGACGTGCTATGCTTTCTGGTTTAGTATTGCCGGCGAGATGTAGGTACAGCGCCTCACTTTGGTTAAGAGGCATGAAGGGACCTCTACAGGCCCCGCGTGGGTTTGGCCCGACGGCGTCCTCATTAGCATCCACTGTGCCTGTACCGGACACTCCCGCCTTGTAAACCCTCCTCTACCTTCAGAGTCTCTAGGGTCGCCCGAAAGGGAGGGGAAGGGCTTCAAAAATGAGTCCATAACATGATACCAACCCCGCCATATGACCTATGTACAAACTAGCAAAACCAAAAAGTGTGCCAAGAAGTTCAGCTGAAGAAAGACAAACCCAGAAAAAGATCTACCCTACCTCTTCTCACCCTCTTATCAAGACCTGATACCACTGTCCTCACGAAGAAGGAACGGGAAAGGGGAGGTGGCCAGCTCCCAGTAGTCTTGTGAGCTCGAATAATATGGGGATGGTATCGACTGCTAGCCATCCGATGCCTATTTAATCTGTCAGTGAGAGCTCTTTGAAAAGGCGGGGTCGAGCTTGATCGTCAAATCAAGTTGTGTAGTACAAAGTATTTTGCACTCCTTTGCCCACTGCGTAGACTGGCAAAACCAGGGTTGAACTGTGGGGCAAAGACTTCCCAGCCATGAGAGTGACCGCTGGAAGTCTTTGGCTTGAAGCTCACACCGAGTTTCCCGAGCTCAACACGGCAGGCCAAAAGCCGCGTGGGGGGCAGGAAAAGAACAAGAAAAGGGGACGGGCAACTTACCAGCATAAACAACCAACTTCGTCACCACCTCCACATCATACCTCACTCTCGGCCTCGTCAGCTTCGAGAAAATCTCCTTCTCGCCCAACTCGTCCCTCTGGCCCAGATAGAGCTCCGGCTCCTCCACGGCCGATGAATTTGGGCTCAAGCTCCCCGTGCTCTCAACAACCACCTGCCCCTGACCCATCTGCCTCTCATACTTCTCAAAGCCCGACGAATGCGCCTGATCAACCACCGACTCCTCCCCAGGTCTCAACCCGGATCCCTTCTCACTGCTCAAGCTCTCCCTCCTCTTCCTCTCCCGATACGCCAGCGTCTCATACGCGTCCGCTGCGCTCTGGGGGCCAATACTGACTGCGCGACCGCGCCCAGGTCCACGGATGCTGCGCACCATCCTGGACATGTCGCTAACCTTGGGAAGAACCTCGTCGTCGCGCAGGTTGAGCGGGACGTCCTTGTACTCGGTGGCAGGCATGAAGAAGCGGCGGGGGAGGGAGAGGCCGTGGGTCTCGATGACGCGGAAGAGGCGAGGCAAGACTTTGAGGAGTGTGGGCTTCATTACTTCGCGCCAGGCAAAGATGATGAGGACACCGAGGATCAGGCGGATGATGATCACCGGCCAGCCCAAAGCCGACAGATCGAAGAGGGCGTTGGGCCCGTTGTAGATGTGATCCCACCTCGACCGCGCAAAGTGCCAGGTGCCGATCTCGAGACCGACGATGACGCCGGCAAAGGAGACGGAGTCGTCGAAGCAGGGGCAGTCGTCCGCCGGCTCGGGGTGGATGCGCACGAGGATAAGGATCGTTATGGCGAATAGTATGGGAGCCAGATAGTCGCTGGCGTACAGCCAGTCTTGGAAGGGCGGGCCGTAGTAGAATTCGATGTAGGAGATGGCGGCGCCCATGATGGAGCCGATGATGACGTCGAGGAAGCCGTGCATGCCGCAGTAGAGGCGGCCGAAGACGATGGAGAAGGCGTAGAAGTAGGCGAGCAGCTCGAGCGCGAAGGTCGTGCTGGGCGAGAAAGTGTTTTTGTCGCTGTGGAGGACGAGGATTGAGTAGACGGTTACGGAGACGGCGTTGGCGGAGTGTGTAGACGGGAAACCGTATTCGAGAGCGGCGGAACCGGACATGGTGATTCGGTGGAGAGGAGGAGAGAGCGGTCGTGGGAGGGAGAACATGTCTTTGACGAAACCGGTCCAGAAGACGCCGGCGGCGAGGATGTGGACAAGGCTACGTATGGCGCATTGTCAGCTTGGATCGTGTGGGATTCGCAACGGTCCATGGTGGTGAGGGACATACCCTTTGCCGAAGCTGGAGAAACTGCACCAGAAGAGAACTGGTAGACCGATCATGAAGAAGGTGTGTGTTCCGAGGTTGGCCGTGATGGCAAAGTATCTATCCAACGCTGGTGTCCGCATCTTTTCCTGGAGCATAGCTAGGTATGGAGTCTCCCAGCGGATGAGAGGGAGTAATCGTTGTCGTAGGTTGTATCGCCATTTTGGAAGCGCTCTCTGGTCTAGTCACCATGGTCAGCTTGAGGCTCGAAGACATTGGAACGCGACCAAAATGTAGCTCAAGATTGGCGTGTAAGACAGGCAAGACATGGCGGGGTTGGAGGGGCACAATGTTGCGCGAGACCGTATGGATGCGATCATGGTTCCAACGGGAACACAAAGCCAGCTCTTGTACATACAATGATCTAAGCTCTTCAACCCCGCGTCGACGACGCCATTCTGGACGGGTTTCCCGTTGACGGTAAGCGACGGGGCAGTATCGGAGAGCTCTGCGCCGGAGCTAGAGCCATGGTTGTGTGAACCCATGGGGGAGGGTTGAAACTGGTGTTCTTATCGCGTTGGTGTTGAACTCGTAGTCATCAATCTTGATTCGAATAGTCTTTTGGTGTTTTGTTTCGAGTTGTTGAACCGAGGTAGGCGGAGGTGGTGTCAGCAACAGGAACAAGATCAAAATGGCGTATGCGTGTCCCTGCTCGAGTCGTTGGTCTGGAGTCTGGACAACTTTAGGACACTGGATCAAAGTCTCGATCAACCCAAAATCTCTCGATCTTGAAGACTTTAAACGGCCTTGGCGAGCCCTATCAACGGCTCCTGGTAAAAGATCCAAACAAGGAAAAGTCACAAGTCAAAAGTCAACAAATACCAAATCACGTTTCTCTTCCTTCACAAAGCGTGTCGCGGTTTTTGGACCCTTGCAATTGATGGACCTCGACCTCGTTCGGCGTCGTCAAATGGGGATTGGTTCCTGATCTTGCTCTGCGACATACATGAAATTATTACCTAATTGCGGGTAGCACCAAGCCCACCATCCCCTGAAGCTCTCTTCATTATGTAAGCCAGCGCCCTTAACACGTTGTAGTCCGTGAAGCATGCGTTTCTGTTAGTGCACCCTGCCCATTATCATTGCCTGCCGGGACAAGCTCCCTATCACTATCAATGACATCGCATCTCCAAGGAGAGGGACACGTCCATTGAACAAACACTCCGTCAAGACACTTTGCGACATTCATATGTCAAGATGGCGGGTGTTGAAGAGAAAGAGAAAAAGACAATAGTCTTTCTCCATCCCGACCTGGGAATCGGCGGCGCAGAAAGATTGGTTGTCGATGCAGCCGTAGGTCTTCAGAACCGTGGCCATAAGGTGGTCATCTTCACGAGCCATTGCGATCCCAGACACTGCTTCGACGAAGCTCGCGATGGTACTCCTCCTCTCTCTCCAGCTCCATTGTTCAACCCAAACAACCAACTAACAGAGTAACAAAACAGGAACCCTCGACGTCCGCGTCCGCGGCAACTCCCTAATCCCCCCCTCCCTCCTCGGCCGCTTCTCCATCCTCTGCGCCATCCTCCGCCAACTGCACCTAATCCTGCAAATCACCCTCCTAACCTCCGAACTACGCACCTTGTCTCCCTCCGCCTTCTTCGTCGACCAACTCAGCGCCGGCCTCCCCCTGCTCAAACTCCTCGTCCCGACCTCCCCCATCTTCTTCTACTGCCACTTCCCCGACCTACTCCTCGTCCAGGGCCGGCAGAAATGGTACAAACGCCTTTACCGCCTTCCCTTCGACACCTGGGAAGAATGGTCCATGGGCTTCGCCGATTCGATAGCCGTCAACTCGTCGTTTACCAAGGGGATCGTCTCTCAAACATGGCCTAGCCTAGCAAGCAAGCGCAGCTTGGAAGTAGTCTACCCTTGCATCGACGTGCGCTCTACCTCCACCGACCAAAAAACCGACAACGACGAAGGGGTACTGCCATGGACCAAAACGGGCATTATTCTATCTATCAACCGGTTCGAGCGCAAAAAGGACATCGCGCTAGCCATCAAAGCCTTTGCCTCCCTTTCTCCTGAGCAAAGAGGAAAAGCGAAACTGATTATTGCGGGA
Organism: Neurospora sp. CHS-2018c; assembly: GCA_009806235.1. Lineage (NCBI taxonomy): Eukaryota > Fungi > Ascomycota > Sordariomycetes > Sordariales > Sordariaceae > Neurospora > Neurospora sp. CHS-2018c. Next base: position 344,406 of record RAPC01000019.1, read on the forward strand.
GGGTATGACAACCGCGTGCACGAAAACGTGTTCTACCATACCGAACTCGTCAACCTCGCCGAGGGAGCTCCTTACCATCTCAAGACGGCAACAGCCAAAACGGTCGTTTCGGCGCTCAACACAGCACCAGACGTGGAAGTCCTCTTCCTGCTCTCGGTCCCGAACACCCTCAAGGAAATCTTGCTGCGGTCAGCGAAGTTGTTAGTCTACACCCCCAGCAACGAACACTTTGGTATCGTACCCCTCGAGGCCATGTTACGCGGCGTGCCCGTCTTGGCGGCGAATAATGGTGGGCCGACGGAGACGGTGGTGGAAGGGGAGACGGGGTGGTTGAGGGACCCCAAGGAGGTAGGGGAGTGGGCCAAGGTTATGGATAGGGTGTTGAATGGAATGGGGGAGGAAGAGTTGAAGAAGATGGGGAAGAAGGGGGTGGAGAGGGTGAGGGGCAAATTTGCGGATACGCAGATGGCGGAGAGGCTGGAGGAGATTATTGAGAGGATGCCCAAGGGGGAGGCAGCGCAAAATGGGCTGGTTGTTGTTGCGGTTGGGGCTGCGGTAGCGGCTGTTGCTGGGGTTGTTAGTGCTGTGTATTGGAAACTTTGGTGATCGGGCTGTTGGTGTTTTTGAAATAAACTGGTGATGCTTTCTTTGTATAGATAGATACCGCTGGGTTTGGAGTCCTTGCAAGAAGGGCCGAAGATTAATATCGATATTGGACTAGTACCTTCAATAGACAACACTGTCAAACACGGACGGCGTCCCGTGTGGTCTAGAATAAGTCCAACATAACGACGCCGCCAATTGCATCCCGCTATTACCAGACAAGCTGTTATTATCGCCGTCCCGGGCTGTTTTCGTGTTCGTGATCCAAAGTCCCAACCAACAACCTATGTAAACGCTCATGTATTCCCTTATTCCATCGAAATCAAGAATCACTTTGCATGATCCTCAGCTAGGTAAGTTTCAACCGATAAGACTGAACTTCCACCAGTACGACTTCGAAGATCGGACGGACCATATAAGTCCCCGACTCAGAGGCTCCAATAACTCCCGTACCCCGTGGCCGAGCGGTATAGTGTGCGGGAGCCAGAAAACATTGCTCAGTGCGCGGTACTGGTGGTACAGTTTTCGTAAGTCCGTAGGACGTCCCGGGTTCAATTCCGGGCCTCGTCATTGCGGGCTGAGCTTTTTGCCTTTTTCTGGCCTCCATTTTTTTTTTTCGAGATGGGTGAAACAGGATGAAAGTAACTTCTTCCCCTGGAGCAACGAAACATCTCCTCCTCCTCCGTCTCATTCACTTCCGTCCCTCCAACCTTGCCAAGCATTTATGTTGTGTATATCATGAATGCAAAAAAAGCATAGGATAACTGATTGTGATACCTTACCCTCCAGCGCCGCTGCCCCCATCTCCTTAAAAACACTGATTGTATGTATGCCCCCCCTTTCGTCTCCATCATGTCTTTCAAAAAAACAATGACTACCTTACCCACTGCATCCAACCAAACTCATTCAAACTCAAATGATATCTTCATTGCCCCTGTCCCCGCCCACGCCATGGCGTTGGCCTGACCCTGACCCTGTCCCTGACCCTGACCCTGGCCTGACCCTGTCCCTGCCCGTGGCCTTGGCCTGAGCCTGAGCCTGAGCCTGAGCCTGACCCTGAGCCTGAATCTGAGCCTCCCGACCTGCCAGGAGTTGCCAAGCCCCCGCGTCATCGTCGTCCTATCTCAAGACACCGGAGAGTCGACCAAGCATCATGATATCTTCCGCCTCTCCACCGCCACCGGTTCTCTGTTGTACGTTCACGCTTCCGTCAACACTGGGGCTGGGGATGATGGGGTTCACATTCCAGGAACTCCCGGCCGCAGCCCCGTTGAAGCTCTGGTGTGCAGCACTTGAGGGCCCACTTCCGCTACCACTTGCGCTTCCGGCTCCGTTTTGCTGCCCGTAAGTGGGTAGAGGGATGAAACTCATTGATGTGTATGGTCTCTGTTGCTGTTGTTGTGGGTGTTGTGGATATTGTTGTGGGTGTTGTTGCTGTTGTGGTGGTGGTTGTTGTGGCTGAGGTAACTGTTGCTGTTGTACAGCGACAGTGGGAGGCAAGTTCTGGCCCTGGCCTTGACTTTGACCTTGTTGCTGCTGTTGTTGCTGTTGCTGTTGTTGCTGTTGCCTCTCAAGTTTCTGTTGCTGGCGTTTTCTCTGACGTTGTAGACGGTATCGTTCCTTTGCAGCTTGAGCCTTAACCCGGGCCCTAGCCTCGGCCATAGCCTCAGCCTGACGTCGAGCTTGAGCGTCCCTTGCGGCCCTTTCAATTTCCCATCGATTTTTCCATAGGGACTTGGGATCGGGGCCTTGAGGTTCGGTTTGAGTTCGTCTTTTTTTAGTGTTTTGCTGCTGCTCCTGACCCTGACTTTCGCCCGCATTCATGATCTCACCACCGTTTCCCGTTGCCGTCCCCGGCGCCACAGCACTTCCACTTCCACTTGCCGTTGCCGTTCCAGCCCCCGACGGCCCAGCTTCCGGCCCAGCAGCCCCCGTCTCCACCATACTCTCACTTTCACTCTCCGACTCTTCTGAGCCCGACGACCCCTCCCTTTCTCCCGCACCCTGCCCATTTTCACCCCCAGCCCCATCTCCCGCTCCCGTCCCCGACCCCGACGCCTCCGCCTCCCCATTCCCACCACCACTACTTTCACCACCCTCCTTCGGCGGCCGCCCCCACCTCTCCCTCGCCTTCTCACTCCCCCTCAACCCCCCCTGTCCCCTCGCCCTCGTCCAATCCTCCACATCAACCTCCTTATTCCTCTCCCTCCAGTCCGACAACGCCCTCTTAACCGTAACCCCACTCACCACCCCCCTCCCATCCTTCCCCGGAATCACTCCCAGCCCCGCCGCCACGGGGACATCCTTCCATTTCACCTCCCCCCTCCCACCATTCCTATCCAGCCAGTCTTCAATAACCTCCACATCCCGTTCCGTCAATTTCCTCTTGCGACCGCGGGTCTCCTCGCGCGGGTTATTGATGATCTCCGCTATGCGGGCGTTTTCCTCTTCTTCGAGGGCGGCGGCGGTTTCGGCGTCCAGTGCGGCGCGTTCGGAGGCTGTGAGGTCGGCGGAGACGGAGATTTCCGAGAGCACGCGGTAGCCTGTTGTGCGGGAGACGGAGAAGAGGCGGAAGATGTCGTTGTTGGAGATGGTGCCTGGTGGAAACTGGTGGCGGGAGCGCAGGAAGCGGAGGAGTTTGAAGGCGCCGATTATTTGGAGTTTGGTGGTGGGGGTTACGTGGGGGGCCATTGTCTTTTTTTTGTTTTTATGGCCCGTTCGTTTGTGATCATAGGGATTGGTGATCAGAAGGATGGTTGGTGTTGATGACGATGCCCTCGGGAGGAGGGCGATAGGAGAGGTTGTTTGGACGAAAAAGATGGAACAGAGGAGGTCGGACACGGTAGGAATTAGCGGGTTTCGTTGTTGATGTTTTGGTGGTGAGGTGTGCCAAGACGAGCTGTGACAAGGTTTCGGACTTGCTTATGCGGTGTCGGTTAATTTGTTTCACGTGCAGGATCAGGGTTAGGGGTAGGTAGGGCTGATCAGTGTTTTGAACGCTTGTGATGTTGATTCTTTGCTGTTAGAATAGAAGACTTTCTGGATAACTAATGATGGGTATGAAGAACCCTCGAAGCTTGTTTAAACTTTTCGCAGAATGATGCTGGAATCAATGTCTGAGTGCACCAATGCCCCCCAATGCTCACAGAATACAGGCCCTACCATGGACGCCGTTGATGCATCCGAGGTATTCCTCCCTTGGTCCGAACCATCAAGGTAGCAACCTGTAAACCCCAAAGAAATGAAAGAGCCACGCCAACCCAAATAAGCCAGTAGGAAAACAATGCGAGGCAATAGCTTCGGCTACTTCCTCTTCGCCTTTGTATCCTTACCATCCGACTTCCGAGCATCCAGCCTCCTGACGACACTCCCCAACACAGTCTTGAGCAATTTCTCTCCCTCCAACTGCCTCGCTCTCGTATCTCCGTCGTCCCACGTTACCGTATCGACCATATCCCTCAATTTTTTACCATTCTCGTCAGTCAGATTATCATCCAGCTCCGCCAAAGCCTCCTTCGCCGCGGGGTCATTTCCCACTTGAAAGAACTGAATACCAATCTGATAGTACGGAGCATTGACTTTCTCCAACTCCTTGATACATTGTTTGATCCTCGACTCCGGAGAATCCTGCGGTTCCCCATCCGTGATCACAATCAGATTCATCGGCTTCACGCCCGTCTTCTCCGGGTTCCAGCTAGATCTCCCGTAGCCGCGGGTATACGTCTTCAGATACGGGTCCAAAATGTCCCAAAGCCGCTGTCCCGTGAACGTCTGTCCGGACGGGCGAACGCTGTTGAAAATTTGGTTGACCTTGGCGGCCGACGTGATATTCGTATAGCTCTGGCCGTGGTTGAGGAAATGGATGTCGATACCGTCCTTGTCGTGGGCGACGCAGACGGGGGCGATGGCGGCGATGGCGTCCCTAGCTTCAGACCACCGCTGGCCAATCATGGAACCGCTGTCGTCGATTAGAAAGATGGTGTCGAAGATGGAGAGGAAGGCGTAGGGGTCGTCTTTCTCGGTGACAACTTTCCCGTCTAGGGTCACACGCCGTTGAAAGGAGTTTGAGGCCGAGGCATCTAGTTGGTTGTCGTTGACCGTGATGGCGGGGACGGAACTGGATGCTCCGGGCTTGCCTGACATGGCCTCATTGTAGGAGGGCGGGGCTGCCTGGGAGTTGGCGAAGGGATTGTTCGAGGCGAGGGCATCGTGGGCGGTGCTGATGGGTTGGGGGACTTGACTCTGGTCTCGGAGGTCGGGATTTGACTTTTTCTTGAAAACCCCAGACAACCTTTTGAGCCCTCTCGACACGGCATTACCTTCCTGGGGCTTGCCTTGTTGGGACATGATTAGGTCGTTGAATGAAGCTTGATTTGTGGCGGCCTGTTGATGATAATTTGGGGAGATGTTGCTGGGGGGAAAATCGTCGAGGTCTGTCATTTTTAATGGACCTTCTTTCTTTCTGTCCCGACCGTGGTGACTCTTTCCTGCAGCTTCCGGCTTACTGCGTGGTAGCTTCCTTTCTTTGCGCTTGCGGTACTTGGCAATTAAGCGTCAAAGCTGTTTGCGCTTTGCCACTTCCGTTGGTGCAATGCTAAATCTGAGGACCTCAAGGGATGAAACGATATTGTAAGGAATGCGGTATGCGCTGGCTTCTACCGTAACTGACGATCTGTCATCAAACTCGACAATCCAAGCTGACGTCCATCTTATAGGATGGAAATGTCGAGGCAATTACCTCTACTTGTGTGCTCACCATGATGCGAGATCGGCCAGGAAATCAAGGGATGAATTGCCTTCCTGCCTTCCCAAAAGCCTTCGGGGCTGTATCATGTAATATTTGGACAAAGGGGTTCGTCTTTACATTGCATGAGCGGCGTTTGATGCGGAAAGAAGATGATGTCGGGTTGGTTTTCCAAAGATGAAGGTGGTGTAAATTGCAGGTAACTCCGGGCAGTGCTGTTGGATCTGCTGGTACCTTATCCGGGGCGAATCACGGGCCACTTACCGTTTGGGTTTAGCCCCACAATTCCTGGGGAAAGGTCCACTACAGGGCGGGGCAAAACAGGTGGGCGGAGCTGCACTGCCCAGTTGTACCGCCATGTTTTCCGACACGCGCTTTGAGTTCGGTTCGTGCCTGACATCTCCTCAGCCTCAGACGTTGCGCAACCTCAAAGAACCAATTTGCCAGAAGGCATTCATCGCCATGATGCCTGAGGCGCAAGGTTTGATCTTGCCCAGATGCAGCCTTGTGGAACATGTGCCTCTCTGAACACTCGTCGCCCTCAGCCCCAAGGCGGGAGATGACTTTGTCATCAACATGTCCATCATGGCTATCCTCAAGTCAGCAGTGCCCATGATCCGAAAGGCTTCGGTGCGGCGTACATATTGGAAAGTATGTGGGTATGGAGATGTTGAGATACTTACAAAGGTACACACAGCAGTCAACCAGTCAGCCTTGACGAGATCGGCCCTGGCTGAGACGAGAAGACGAGAGACTCAGGCGACATTGTTCCAACGAAGGAGGATGGCCAGACCTTTATATACAAAGCATGGCCGGAGGGCGCCCGGCCAAGGGGAGGATGAGGCTCTCAGCTTCAAGTCTGGGCACTCCTCCAAATGTTCTTCCTCCCCTTCTCCAAAAGCTTGGCAGAGATCATCGTCAAGAGCCTCACTGTACCTCAGCCCTACGACTGTCCTTGGCCCACCCGGTGAACCAGGGGACGGAGGTGGATAACAACCTTTGTTGTGGCCTCTTTCTTGGCGCACCTCGACTCGAGTCACTCCTGATCGAGGAACTTCACCCGTCAGACTCAGCTTTATAGGACTTTATTCGCAAACCCTCCTGGAGAGAATGCCCCGAGAGATCCGGTTTCGGTTTCAAAAATAGGACCTCTAACATTGCTTCAATCTTCCAGAATGTCGGTCAACCGAACTTGACCCCTAAAACGGCGAGTCATGCTGTCCGGTTCGGGCGACGGGAGGTGAGTTTAGGGGACCTTCGCGATGTCCACTGATCCGAGCGACGAACAGCGACGGCGACGGCGACGGCGACGGCGACATGACTGGCTATCACGAGCTGGGAACATCTCGAAGTACAGCTCCGGATGGATCCGGGCGACAAGACGACCGTTGTAACCCCTGATCTTCTTGGCAGGGGTTCCCTCTTGATCCGGACCACCCGGTTGGGAGCACAAGGCCAGCTGAGGTACGGGCTGGATGGGGACAAGGTATTGTAACACAGAGATACCGAGTGGTGATACAAAGTGGTGGTAACCTTTAGTTCAAGGTAGGCTTTATCTGACTTATATCGATGATGTCGGATATCTGCTAGACTTTTCAAGGGAAAACATTCACCCTTTACTTCCAACTCCTAGATCTGCCAGGTATAGTGAATGGATCCGATAGAATCCTTCTCCCAGTTCTACCGCCGTTGAACCCCTTCAACCCCTCTCTCCCGTGTGCCGTATTCCCCACCGTCGACACCGAGTGGGTTGTGGAAGGGGGATACGGGAATTCTATGTGTCTATGTTATGGAGCTGGCCAACGAGAACCCACTCTGCGCCCACTTGGATCGAGTTGATCTCCAAGTTTAATGCATATCCTCATGCATGATTGGCATGCCGTCATCCACTGATTTCTCCATTCACTTGTATCACGGCCACGAGTCCGCAACTCCAGCCTCCTGAATGGACACTTTCCACAATGGGCCCGAACACGGCGTCATCGACTGAGAGATCGCAACCAACCTGACCGAAATCGGTAGTCTGCCAGGGTAATTTTATCAAACTCTCCAAGTCTGAGCCGCGATAACATCACCAAAACAGCAGTCAAAATCGAGGTTTTTGCTCGTGGCCTCTTCGCATTTGAATAGGTTCTTCCCCGGGCTCGCTTTATAAAACGATTTTCCAAAATCGTGTCTTGTGTTGGAGGTCAAATGATGTTGAAATTTGATGATAGGTAGACTTTGTCGACGATGTCCGTTGTCTCGGACACGAGCTGATTGGCGGAGCAAAACACCATGCGCGGTGGGCCTGCTGGAACTTTGGTGCAAAAAGGGCGATTTACCCTGGCAGACGGTTACCGATTTCGCAACCTGACCTACCATCATCTCGATGGTAGCTACGTGGGGTGTTGTGGTACGGCCATTGTACTTTCCACTTTCGAATGGATGTGACTGGATGACCCCTCCCGTTCAGGTTCCATTACAGGTTCCGCGGGGTAGCTCAGCCCGACCCTTCACTCTGCTCGATGTGAATCCCTTTTATTCTTCCCGTCGCCCTTCACTTTTGGTTTCTTCCTGAGCTCCTTCTCTTTCCAAGCCAAAATAAATACTGCTGCCTTTTTATCCCCAGGCGCAGTTCTCCCATTGACAACTCCTCTCCTCAACCACATCCCATCCCGAGACCTGGAGAAGCAGTGTCTTTCACGATGGCTTCCCACCAGCACCCCCATGGTCACCATGGTGCCTTCCACAACAGGAAGTTCAGCATCAACCGCAACACTGGTATCCCCAGACCTGCCCGTCGCTTCTCCATTGGAGAGCCCAGCGCTACTGGTATGTCGTCGTCCTATGATTAAAACAACATGTTCGCCAGGCTAATCAAGAACTCAGAGGCAACCAGCAAAATTCACAGAAAGTTCAGAGCAGCTCATGAGGGGTACGTCGTCTGTGCCACTCTAAAATCTGACGACCCATTCTAACCTTTGCTGATAGACATCTTCCTCATGCTGGCCTGGATGCCACTCGATCCTCCACCGGAGTCATCTGGTGCTCCGAGCAAGCCGGCGAGCATGGTTTCTTTGAGGAGCCCGAGAAGTGGGCAAACCTCGGACGTATGTATCCCCTCCCGCCCATTACCCATAACACATACTAACAACATTACAGAGGGCGCCCCCGAAGTCGACGACGAAATCGAGGGCTGCTTCCCCCGCCCCCAGCACCTCGACATCTCCGTAAACTCTCGCGAGTACGGCCCCACAGCCGGCATCAAGCCTCTCCGCGAAGCCGTCGCACACCTCTACAACGAGATGCACCGCCAAGACAAAGAATCCAAGTACACGTGGGAGAACGTCGCCATCGTCCCCGGCGGCCGCGCCGGCCTGATCCGCATCGCCGCCGTCCTCAACAACGCCTACGTCGGCTTCTTCATCCCCGACTACACGGCCTACAACGAGATGCTTTCCCTCTTCAAGAACTTCGCCGCCATCCCCGTCCCGCTGTCCGAAGAAGACGACTACCACATCCACCCCGAGAAAATCGCCGAGGAAATCGCCCGCGGCACTTCCGTCATCATCACCTCCAACCCGCGCAACCCCACCGGCCGCGTGGTCGCCAACCCGGAACTCGCAGAAATCCAAGATATCTGCCGCGAGCGCGCCACTCTGGTCTCTGACGAGTTCTACAGCGGGTACAACTACACCTCCAACTGCGACGGCACCACCATCTCCGCCGCCGAAAACGTCCAAGACGTCGACGAGGACGACGTCCTCATCATCGACGGCCTGACCAAGCGCTTCCGCTTGCCCGGCTGGCGCGTAGCCTGGATCTTGGGACCCAAGGAGTTCATCAAGGCCATCGGCTCGTGCGGCTCCTACCTCGACGGCGGCGCCAATGTTCCCTTCCAGGAGGCGGCCATCCCCATGCTTGAACCCACGCTCGTCAAGGCCGAGATGAAGGCTCTCCAGCGCCACTTCTGCGATAAACGCGATTTTGTCGTCGGCCGCCTTCGCGAGATCGGATTTAGCATCAAGCTCGTGCCCGACAGCACTTTCTACCTGTGGCTTAACCTCGAGTGGCTGCCCAACCCCATTTCCGACGGATTGAACTTCTTCCAGGCCTGTCTCGAAGAGAAGGTGATCGTCGTCCCGGGTATCTTCTTCGATTTGAACCCCAGCAGGCGTCGCGATTTGTTTGATTCCCCCTGCCACCATTTCGTGCGCTTGTCGTACGGCCCGACGCGCGACATCCTGGAGAGGGGATGTGATGGTATTGAGCGCGTGGTCAGGAAGTTCCAGGCGCTGGAGGCTGAGGGCGCTTATGAAGTGCCGAGGGCGCCGAGCCCGAGCAGGACGGAGGGCGAGAAGGAGAGTAACAATGTGCCTAGTGCCGGTGGTGGGGAGAGGGAGAAGGATGAGACGTTGCATTTGCTTTAAGCGGCGTCAGCAGTTTGTGGTAGGGCGCGGGCTCTTGACTGGCCTTGATGCCATGGTGTTTTACTGGCCGGTGTTTTTGTTACCGTATGCATTGCGAGTTACATCATTAGCCATTTTAGCTAGCTAGCGAGTTTGTGGCTTACTGTAGTCAATTTACTACCACCTTAATACATCTCCGTCCTGGTGATATCTACTTGTTAATTCAACCTGACGATATCTTCTGCCTCCTCACAGCTCGAAATATCCCCCATTATTACCATTACAATTACCCCTTGTTTATCATAAATCCTTACTCCTTCCTTTCCAAGTTTCCCTCCTTCAAGCCCTCGTAATAACATCAACATCCACCCCCCTCTCCCTTCCCCTTCTTGTTCTCCTCCCCGCCTCTTCTCGCCATTCCCACCCCCCTACAGTGTATGGCTTGCGTCTGTCACCCGTTCTAGCTCGTTAAAACTGCCAGCCCATCGAATCCCCCTACTGCTCGATCTATCAAATCACCAGTCCAATACTCGAGAGACTTCTCTTGGCATCCGTGGCCTTCCTCGTTCAGCCTCTGAGACTTCACGGCTTGTAGCCGACGAAGAAGAGCACAGACTGCCACCGCATCGTACAAGCCCTCTCTTCCTTAATATATCGTCAATAGCTCCACCACCTTCTCGCCAATGCTCTCATCAGCACACTTTACTGCCAACGACTCGGCTTACGTGCAGAATACTAGACTAGACCAAATCCTAGGACTGCACTGCCTCGAATTAGACGACCCAGCCAATGGTGGCTTTGAATTCCGGCATCCTAACCCTTTTTTTTACTGCAGTCAGCGGCTGACTGCAGTCAGCAAATTCCCGATCACGCTCTAACTTAGCCATGTCAAGAAATATACGATCACTCGAATCATCAATGGCTATGCGACTCCGAAATAGACCGCAACTGCAGTGCAATGAATATAAGTTGCCATGTGTACACTGAACAAAGCCATACTCAACTTCAGTCTTCACCCCTCAATATCAGGCTTATTTTCACCATGCTCACAATCACAACTAGTCTTGCGTACTCACTTCTCCTGGGCTCTGCTTTCGCCATTCTGCAGCAGAGGCAGTTTGATGGAGGCTTCGACTGGTCATCAGTGGAACCTGCTCAGCAACTGCAATACCATGACTGTTACGACGGCTTCAGATGTGCTCGACTGAAGGTCCCTCTCGACTGGACAAAGAGCAACGACTCGGACAACTGGGCTGCCATCGGAATAATCACCCTTCCAGCTATAGTGCCTGAAACCGACCCGTCGTTCGGAGGCACCGTTCTCGTCAATCCGGGGGGTCCAGGTGGATCCGGCACAGAGATGGCTCTGGAGCTTGGGGGATACCTGCAGGGCATCTTGGAGGGAGACCGACATTACGAAATACTTGGCTTTGATCCTCGTGGTGTAGCGCTGAGCACACCACGCGCCGACTGCTACAACGACAACTTCAACCGCGCGGCTGACAACATACAGAAAGAGGGCATGCCCCCTGTTGCTGCTGGGCCGCAATCCTTGGCCATTCACTATCAGGCCGCGAAAGGCCTGAGTGACCTGTGTGCAACACAGGCTGGCCCGAAAAGCATCTTCAATTACATGTCTACCGCTTCTGTTGCGCGAGATATGCTGGAGATCGTCGAGCGTGTCGACGAATTGCGGAAAAAGACGTCAAACTCGTCGTCGACCCACGAGAAGCCAAGACTCCAGTACATTGGAGTGTCGTATGGGACGATTCTCGGAAACACCTTCGCGTCCATGTTTCCCGGCAGGGTTGGGCGAATGGTCCTCGATGGCATAGCCGATGCCGATGACTATACTAGCGGTGTAAGTTCTTTTACATATTCAACCCTCGCTACCTAGCAGGCGGTCACAAGCTAATGCACCACCAAGACGTGGCTGAAGAATCTGAATGACGCGGAATTGGTTGTGGACCATTTCTACGAAACTTGCTTCAAAGCTGGACAACACTGCGCTTTGACACAACCGTCGGACAAAGGCGCTTCCAGCATCAGAGGCCGTGTCGACCATTTCATTCAGGATCTGGTCGCATCTCCGGTCTCAGTTGTTGCTGATGGCCGGATACGTCTTATTACTTCTCTTGTTGCGCGAGATGCCATTCGACAAAGTCTGTATTCGCCCATCAGCCTTTACGAGCCGTTGTCCATCATGCTTGCCGAAGCCTTAGCTGGTAACTATACCCTGCTTTTGCAAACCCCAGCAGCTATGGGGGACTACGAGCGCAACAATGTTTGCGACAAGCCAGTGGACTCCTCCTTCCCACCGCCAGAGTATACGTGGGATAACGAGGCGGCCATCGGCGTCCTCTGCGGCGACTCGGCCGCTAGTGCTAGCGAGCGCACACTTTCGTGGGCCCAAGACATTGTGAAGAAGCTCGAGGCCGAGTCCCCAACTACCGCAGAGCCATGGTCGCGCATTGCCATGGCTTGCCTTGGCTGGAAATTCCAACCCAAATATGCCTTCGGCGGGCCCTTTGGCATGAGCTCCGGCCCAGATGCTCGGCATGCAGACACCACCCCTTCGGCGCCGATGCTCATACTTTCGAACCGTCACGACCACGCAACTCCGCTACGCAACGCCAACTCGCTGTCGAAAGCCTATCCGGGGTCGGTGGTGCTGGTTCAGGAGTCTTTTGGACATTGTGCGCTACTCACGTCAAAGAGTGCTTGCACCGCGGAGCATGTGCGGTCGTACTTCAAGAGCGGTAAAGTACCGGAGCGTGGGTCTACTTGTAGTGAGGACTGCCGTCCTTCCATCCCTTACACCACATGTCCCGGGTTTCCGCAGTGAATTATCTAGTCCTCAAATATAGATATTGTACTTCTGGTTTTGACCTTGCGGCAGTGCATCTGCGCGCGCACATTCCAAGAACGTCCATAGCATTACAACTTTCAGCCTCTTTCAACATCATCAGCTTAGCTTCTTTACTTATAGAGATTATATGTCTCGAAAAATAATAGCTTTGATTAATTGTATTAGAAGATACTGTTGTTTCTTCGTACACCCTGAAACACTAGGATAGAAGACAATGTCTCGCTTGGGAACCTTGTAATCAAGACATCACGAGCTCACTTGAAGCTGGAAGGAGCGACTGTGCAAACGATTGCGCAATCCAGGCAGATGGCCACGGCAACCGATGCACAACCGGCAGGCGAGCCTTGCTTCTGCTGCAAAACTTCGTACTTGCACGAGCCCGCTGATACCTACAAGTAGGTTCTTCTCCAAGACAATCACCAACCCAACGACTTCAACCTCGATCCGACACTACGAAATTTACGAGCGGCTTCCACATCCTACGATGGCTCCCAGCTCGACATCAGCCAATCTCTACCAGAGCAGTTTTAGCCGTCTCTTGGTATCTCTCCGGTCAATACGAACAGGAAGAATAGCGGAGCAACCCACCTCGAGTTACGACTAGTTTGTCGCTTTTCGTATCTAGGCCTCCCTTGTCTTCAATTGAACCGTTACTAATCACCTCTCTCTCTTGCCAGTTCTCATTGTCTTCGAGTGACACCGAAAAGATCGACAGATCAAAAGGACGGAAAAAAAAATTAAGCAACCACAGCAAACAACCGTCCTGTTCTCGAAAATCGGTCGAACCTTGTCCTTCGTTCTGTTGAAGCCTGAAGGTCATCGACGGCGGTTGTCTCAATCGGCTGAACGCATACCCATATGTCCAAGGAAGCTGTTGCCTAACTGTGATCGCTTCGGAGTTCAGCCGTTCGAGGACTTCTTCGTTGGCCGGTTGTCATTGGCACAGCGCTAGGGAACGCCGTTCGGACCTCCAATACACCAGAATGAAGCTCCGCGCATCTTACTACTGCTCTGCCCCGAAGTCCCCTCAACAAAGCTACAGATTGCCCACCAAAGACCATCATCAGCTGCCACATGAATCGGTATATGACACACTCTTTCCTGACTGGTTGCTGTCCAATGTGGCTGAAAGCATCGCGAAAGGGCGTGATTGGTTGATGTCTCAAACACAAGGCGTGGCCTTGATGCCCAACACCCTGCGCCATACTCTGCTCCCCAGCTTCATACTTCAACAATACTGCCCGGAGGAAATGACCAGCAAGCCCAAAGCCCAAACGTGAACTTTACAAGCACGGGCTGTTCTTAGTCTAGCGTATGCAAGCAAGGTATTACTTTTGAAGAGCCAAAATCGTCTTGAAGACCGTCTGGGGTACGTTCTCCATCTTTCTATTGCACTTTGCGTCGGCTGCTGTATTGAGCCTGTTGCGTGGAGCTCTTCGTTCTGACAAATCTCTCAGATAAAAGTACAAAACCGAGATCCTCTACGCCATTGCTTGACAACGGGGCCAATTCGAACCTACTATAGACGACGTAAATAGTCGGCTGCCTGCAACAGTGTCGTGTATCGAACAACGAGCCATATCGGAAGTTTTAAAATATGCCTCCCCTCAGCTACTATCCGTATGTTCGGAATCACTTGGTTCATTCTACACCCCAGTCATTTGTGTTGTAGCCGTTGAATACCTTATGAACCCATCTCTCTCCTCCCGTCAATGGCTTGTTAATTTTCAACTGACAAACAACCAGAATCCGCGAAGACCATGGCCAAGACGAACTTCCCCCAGCGATTCTCCCTCTTAAAGAAGAGCACGAGGATGATCATTTCCGAGACCATGGAGTTATTGGCGAGCAGCAACGCTGTGCCTTTGGAATTGCGCCGTCTGGGACATCGCGGTGATGTGTACCGCCATCCTATTGGATCTCACTTCAGAGGGCTTGCGAAGAAAATGGGTATCTTGGACGATGCCTTGGAGGACTGGTTTGTTAAGACATCCGGGTTGGATAACGAGCACATGGCCACAGGTCTGAGGTCGTTACCCACGGGAACGATGGAGATCATCGGTGAGGATGGTCGATATATTTCGAGTATGAAAGTGCATGGGCGACTGTTCGACTCCAAGTCTGAACTGTGATCTGATGCTAGGCTCTTGATGGCTCGAGGACAGAAATGGGCCTGGTGATGTAGAAGGGAAAACAAATGACCGTAAAAACACCATTTGCTGACAGCGTTACATTGGCTAGCCGCCACTTCATGCAGCACTGCCTTCGAGGTGTGGCTGGGGAGGGAGCGTCCAGCACAGCGTATATACTGTGTATTTGGTGGTTGGGTCGTTGGGCTTTATTCGATTAATTGCTTTCTTGAGTGTCACAGCTGTAACCGTTAACTCAACTCAGGTCAATGGGTATCTACGGATGAGACGCCAAGGTATATGATGGAAGCTAATGAGCTTGAAACGGCAGCTGAGGCATGGTATGCAGTCTGATCTTCCTTTACAGGAACTGAAAGCTAACAACTGCTGTAGCAGTGCAGGCACTGGCCGAATAGCTGGCGAAAGTTACCCATATCAACAACTCGAGCATGAAAATTCCATCCGTCTTCTTGTCATTACACCAGTCTCCGGGGAAGATGTCACCTACACCCTTCAACATGCTGAGCTAGGCAAAATCCGCTACAAAGCATTGTCATACGAGTGGGGATTATCCAGCGAGGACGACCCAACGATTACCATCGACGGCCATCCGGCCAGAATCCGCAAAAACTTGTTTGAGGGACTCGAGCAGATCAGGTCAATCATCCATAAGCCCAGACCATTACGCCTTTGGGTGGACGCGCTATGCATCAACCAAAACGACAACGCCGAGAAAAGCCAGCAAGTCCAGAAGATGGGGCGTATCTTCGAAGGGGCGTCGCAGGTCATTGCATGGATAGGACCGAAGGCAGACGACAGCGACTATGCAATGGATATCCTCAACTCTTCAGATCCTTACAAGGAGAGGACTTCAATGGCTGAAAAGTTTAAAGACAACTACCGTGCAAAGTCTGCCATTCTTGACTTGTGCGAACGTCCCTACTGGAAAAGGGTATGGATCATTCAGGAGCTATTCCTAGCGATACACCTCGTTGTTGTCTGCGGTTCCAAATGCATCGAGGGGAAACAACTGGATGTCTGTCTCAAATATATTGTCTGGGGGACACAAAATCTCTTTAGCACCCTCCAACCAGACGACATTGATATTTTTCGCGTCTTGCTCGAAAGAAGCCCAGCGAATAAGCAAATACACGCAAGGCGACTGGGGACGACCCGGTCCAACACTCTACTTCGCTGGCTTTATATATGCGCCACTAGCAAAATCATGGCTACTGATCCAAGAGACTATATCTACGCGGTACTTTCCATCTCGCATGAAATCTACAAGGGCTGTGTTCAAATAATCCCGGACTACAATAAACCAGCTAAGATAGTTTTCGAAGAAACAAGCAGCGCGATGGTGGATATGTACGAGCAAGGAGGAGGAGTTTGGAGACAGGGTAAGTTGGAAGACTTCGAAATGAACGAGGTTGTCAATGCGTGGTTGACTAATGAGGTTGGGCTGGACGTACGGATCGAGTGGCATGACAAAGTAAGGTATGGATGAACTAATGCAGAGGCTTCGAACGGAAGATACAGTTGAAGGCTGGAGGGGGATGTGATCGGTCCTGAATCGGAGAGTCGGCGGAGCGACCAACCCTGAATGCCGAGGGCGGTATTGTGGGGATAAGGAGAGAAATTTCAAAGCAATTCAAACCGATAGTAAGGGTTTAAAAGGAGAGGAAAAATGCCCGTTCAAAAAATCGGGACTCAATCCCAGAGGTACCCTTGCCTGTTCCCTCATCCCAATCGGGTACCTGATCCCTAGTCCTGATCACGTTTCCTGGAGCTATCCACCATTCATTAACACCCATATTCCTTCATTCCCCTTTCCAACCATCAACTTCCCTCCCAATCCTTCTAACTCTTCAACCCCCCAACTCCCAGCTCCCCACCTTCCTTTCCACCTCCCTAGCACCCCTAACTTCCAACCGCAGCCTTTCCCTTACTCACTCACCCACTCACACTCACCCCCTAACCTCCCCAACCCACCTCCAATAACAAACCCACAACGCATACACCTCCTCATGTTCCCGGATCTCTGTCGCTTCAAAAGAAGGCGGTAGTTCTCTCGGTGTGGGACGTGGAGGAGGGATGGGAGATATTCCGAGATGTTCTTCTGCGTAGGAGTGGGGAAGATCATCAAACCCCCCCCTCCAATAACAAACCCCATACACCCGACAGTACTCGCACCCCGGCCACAAAAACGGGTCCGTCCCATGGACTTCTTCATGTTCCTGGATTTCTGCTGCTTCAAACGAAGGCGGCGGCTCTCGCGGTGTGGGACGTGGAGGGACAAGAGCTCCCTCTAGGTTGAGAAGTTCTGCGTAGGATGGGAGGTCTAGATCTGAGGAGGAGGAGATGGGGGCGTAGGGTGGGGGAGGGGCGCTGTTTGAAGTTTGGGGGTCGGTTGTTGGTGGTTGTGGTGGTCGACGAGTGGGAGGGGAGCTTCGTGTGGGAGGGGAGTGTCTGTTGAAGAGCTGGTCGAGCTGGTCTAAGCAAGAGGCGAATCGGGCGTTGATGGTTGAGGGTGAGATTGGTCTGGTGCTGGATGGCGACTGTTGCTTTGGCTCTTGTGGGTCTGAGCTTAGCGAGGAGAGTTGGGGGTGTTGCTTGTTGAGGGCGTCATCTTGGTACAGGGGAAGTAGTTGAGACATGGAGTGTCCTCTGGGTAGGTGTCTGTGTCGACGGGGGCGGAGACAGCAAAAGATGCCCATATTGCATCTCCTTTGACTTCTTGGTAAGGCTCCTGTCATTTGGTCTTAGTTCGGCGTTGACCGTCAGCTGAGGGGGAAACGAGCAAACGAGACATTTAAAGTTGGAACCGGTGAAACATTGACTACCTTGAACGTATATATACTCTCCCTTTATCTACAACCTGCCTTTCCCGACAAGAAGCATCGGAGGAGCCTTGGCTGGAAGTCTCCAACTCCTCTCGCCGTGCTGTTTTCCACGTTCGGTGATTGAAGTGGTGCACCGATAAGAATACAGGTGGGAGTGATAACACCACTGGTAGGGCTGGCGTTCGGAGATACCTCCAATGTGATGCGGCGCAGTCGTTTTCATTCTTCCATTCGTCGGTCGAACATTTGGGCTGATACACCTGTAGAATCTGGGGGACCGACATATCGAATGCATCGAATGTTCGCAGTGGTTTCCGTTTTGGAACACCGCGGCGAGTATGAACTGGGTTGTCATTCAGCCTCACTTGGATTTCGGGGCAACGTCTTTCGGTATTTAGATGGAGGTCCTAGACACTTGATCAACAGCGTAGAGGTAGCATGTCGATGTCGTTGAGCCGGGCGTAAAAGAACATCCATTTGTGGTTGTCATCTCGACGGTTGCTCTTGCATCAGAAGCTTCGACCGCGAAAGTTCAATCGCAGCAACAGTGATGGTGTTCCGAAGAGAGTTGATGATATCAGCATATATAATCGCGAAAGAGACAGAGGAGACAATCCAAGCAGGACGATACAACAGATTCTCAAGAGAGAATAAAAACAGTTGTTAAAGGCGTCGACGATGCCTGCTGCCGTCTTTTTTGAGGATAGGTAAGGTAGGTTCATGCCCGAACGAGAGTTGTCCAAATCGACCGCTCTTCACCGGGCCGGGCGGACACCGGCTAAAGCCCACTATAACTTCAGTGCCCTCTCACTGAAGCGTTTCGGCGTATTCAAACACACTAGGCACCTGAAGATTGCCTCGGCGTTCCTTCATCCAGCTACGACTGCAAGAGAAAAATGCATCTTCCAGGTGAGGGTTTCTCATGTTCACTAGTCAGCCCCGAAAAGATCCTAGACTTCAAGCATAAGAAAGCGCTTCAATCTGCCGAGTGTCTGCGCTGACTTTTTGCCTTTTCGTCCATTCGTCGGTCATTCGGTCAGCCAACCTCCCTGGAATCAGTCACCGACTCAGGCGGCTGTAGGATGTGCTAACAGCCACCCTTTCTCTATACATTAGCGGACATCAGATCAGATGCATCACTATCCAATTTAGTTAACCTTTTACTGCTCAAGTGATAGTGAACTAACAGCACCCTCACTACCAGCAATTCCCCTCGATCAATCCAGCTTTATGTGCGACCTGCATCTTGCAACCCGACCAGCCGACCAGACCTGCCCGCCATTGCTCCCGTATTACAAAGTGAGGTCGAGTCGAATGCTCAACTCGACGCCTTGATGCCAATTTCACAAATCAATGGTTCTCAATTCTCATATGCCGAAAACTGCCTTACCTGCCCCTGATTTGTTTAGCGGGAACCGTGATAAATATTATCAGAAAGGAAAGCATCATGAAAATGAGCTTGACTTACCGCACCACCCCTTTTGTCTACGCGCACCATAAATAACTTGCCGCACCATCTTGACACCTGACAGTAAAGTGGGGCGTTTTCGGTTGTAAATTTCTGAACTTCCAATGTTACCACTACTTGTATTGAAGGCATCGCCAACCTAGTGCATCGCCAACTTTAGTGTCGCCAACATCAACATCGCCAACCTTAACAACGCTAACCTTAATAACGCCAACCTTAACAACGCCAACCTTAACAACGCCAACCTTACCTTACCTAGTACATCACCAAAACCTTTGCGCTACCCATATAAAGTGCAATGAAGTTGGCGATGCAACGCATTTAGGAATGCAATGAGGTTGGCGAAGAAAATCATTGAAACCATTGACGGCGCCGTTGGTATATTTACCAGGTACAGAGGAATGTTTGAGACGTTTTCCCGAGGAAATTTACCCTATAAAACGGTGTAATTTTTCCGTCAGCTGCTCCCAGCTGCCTTGGGTGGAGTAAGTGGTGCGTCAAGTCAAAACATGGTGCGCGTAGACAAAAGGGGTGGTGCGGTAAGTTAAGCTCATGAAAATATGGTTAGAGCTGGAGAGAATTTGGTTTGGGATTAACTTGCAACATCAATGCAATCCAACGGAAGGTAGTGCGGGTCACATTGTCCGGGCAGGAACAAAGACGAAGAAAGTGGCGGTCATCTGTCAGGAACAGGAATACCACGCGGCCTGGGGATTCCACGCGAGAACAAAGGATTGGAAATAGAACAATGGAAAGAAAAAAATGGTGTCTATAGCAATTAACCTCGAGAATGCCAAACTGGCATTGCGGTAAGGGGGGTACATCAAGAAGCTGGAATGTCGTTTGACCGGAGGTAGGGGAGTTGTGATAGTAGGGCAAAACGAGAGTCTGCTTGCGGCCATGTCGTTGTGTCGGTAGCGTTGACTGATTGCTCATCGGTTACTCGTCGGTTAGGTGCACGTGCGTGGAGTCCACCCTGTGGGGGCCTCGCTTCCAGCCAGCCAACCGACTCTCCTCGTCCCTCTGAGAGTCGGATTTTTTACCTGTAACGCGCAAGCTCTGTAACGGCCAGAATCTTCACAAATCCGTTTCTCACCCAAAACACAAGCAAAAAAGATGGTAAAAGATTCAGATTGACCGTCTCAATGTGGCCCGTGCACCACACCTCACAACACAATATCCAGCTCGTCTTCATCCTCCCCTTCTACCTCATCACTGTCACTAGAATCGTCTGGTACAGTGACTGTCACCCTTGCACGGCTTGCGGGCACCTCCAGCTTCTTGCCCGCCACCGTTATGGTTGCTGTGGCAACCTCCTCGTCTGATTCTGTATCAACAGCCTTCTCCTTCCCCTTCCTGGATTCCTGTTTGGGCTTCTTCTTGGGAGGGCATGGTGTTGAGGGTAGTCTTGATGATGGCCCGACTAGATGAGCGTGCCTCGGTAAGGTAGGGAGCTCACTGGGTATATCTACACCCTCATCACCCAAGATAATCTCAACTGACGAAGTGCTTCCTCTACGAACCTTCCTTGCCCTCTTTTTGCTGTGCGTTTTGAATGGCACGAAGTCCTCACACATCAAGGGGAGGGTAGCCTTCCCGGTAGCCTCAAAGAGGGCATCCTCTTCGTCCTCGATGCTGGCCAGGAAGGCGTTGAGATCCCACTCTGTTGGCTGGGTAGCCTTCCATGCCTTCATTTCAGGGATATGATATGAATAATCAGGGCCCCATATCTTAGCCACGAACGTACGCCGGGCATCATCAGTAACAGCCTCGTCCCATCCCTCCTTTTGCCTCAAAACGGCATCATATTCAGGGTGATCCATTGTAATACCGATGAGACCATTGTCGTCAGGAATGCTGCCCTCGTCAGGCTCAGCCACAGCCTTCTTCTTGGCCTTGCTTTTACGTGGTGGCCACTGCTTAAGACCAGGCGTCTCTTCAAGTGCAAGCTTCTTGATGAAGGCCATGCTGGCTCGCTGGGTCTCCTTCAAACCCTCCTCTGTATCAACCACCCTTCTCGCTGCAACCTTGGCATCAAGAACCTCCTTTGTGTGGGCTCCATCACCAATGGCCACATGCTTACGAGGGTTCTGTTTCTGTGATTCTGCCTCGATGCGGCGCTTCTGGTGTTCTTGCCAGTCATACACCAGCTTTTGAGTGTTGATAGACACTTTCAGGGCAACCTTAACATCGCTAGCCCACGTCTTGAGGGGTGAGCTGGCCTCATCGATTCTCCCCTGGATGGCTGGTGATTCCAACGTACGTAGCACTTTACGTGGAGTTACAGCTTCAAGGAGGTCAGGAAACAGGGGTTCTTGCCGTGCTTTCACAGCCTCACGAAGCTTGTTGAGAGGGACGTCTGACAAGTTTGGTCAGCCTCATGCCCACGTGATTTCGTTATGGTCATAATTAACATACCTGGTTTAAGTGGCCAGAGACCAGTCCTCTCCCATCCCTTATAGATATTGCTTCGAGTAAACCCAGCCTCTTTAACCCTCTTCCAGTTATTCAGAAAGACTGTGCGGTTGATAGTTATAGCCCCGCTAGCAATCTCGTCTGCTAATGCCTTCTGATGAGCCTTCTTAACTGCTTGATAAACCCCCACATCAAGCGGTTGAAGCACATGGCTAGTGTGTGAGGGTAGGGTGTAAGGTATGATATCGAACGCCTCACAGTACTGCAGGATGTGTAAGTCTTCATGGGCTTCAAACCCATCCATGAACAACACCCTGTGTGCCTTCGGTTTAGTTGAGAAGCTCACCGCCATGCCCCCGCCATCAGAAGGCTCTGGTCTTTCAAAGGGAGGCGGGCAGTCTGGTGACAGACCAAACCACTCGTCGATAGTGTGGCCGTCGAAGGAGGGGGACAGTTTGAAAGAGTGCTTGTTGAAGTGCCTGATCCATTGCAGTGCCCTGTGTGCGTTATTATATCCACTCGCTGTATTTGTAATAACAACGTCTGGATCTACCTCATGACTAGCCTGCACATTGCCCTGCACCTGTAATCAAGTTAATATGAGGTCAATCAAGCTTGATTGCAGTCAATGAGGCTGGAGCCTTACCATAATCTGTGCCTTGAATATCAGGAATGAAGGGATACTCTTAGCCGCGGCTAATATAGCATCGATAGCAGTAAGGCTCTCTTTGTTAGAAGGGTTAAAAATAACCCTTCTTGTTCGTGCCCGATTCTTCACAGATAACACCTGTCACCACGTAAGTTAGTATGGGGAGCAATGTTGACAGGGAAGCTCTCATACCTTCATAGTTCCCTTGATTTCCCCTACTTGAAAGGGAGACTCATCCATATTCCAGACGTTCTCTTCCTTGATATTGAAAGCTTCATAAACGGCCTTCACCTCTTTGAACCAGTCTTCCAAGCTCTCCAACTGGGCCTCGGCGCTCATCCTCTTTACGTCTTTGAAACTAGCTGCTTTGAACTCGAACTCCGGGTGTTTCTTGCGCCACTCGATGGGCCAGTTCCTGTGCAGTGAAGTAGAGGGAGGAGAGAGTCGTTGATCACGAAGCTGATTAGCTAACTTGACGAGGGAGGCATTGTTCAAGGGGAAGTGGCCACGGTCAGCGATCTGGACCACGATGTTGAGGGCCTTGTCTTCATCTGCAGTTAACGCTGGCGGTCGATGGGCTTCTGCACCCGTTGGCAATGCCTTCTTGTCCCTGATGAGCATCACGTACTTCTTAACGATGGCTTCACTGACGTCAAACAGCTCCCCTGCACTCTTATACGTGACCCTCCCCTTATTTCTAGCCTTGTTGTTGACTTTCGAACGTGTGGTGGTGGATCGGGTCACGGTGGCGGTCTGACCTGCAAGAAAGTGGCGGGCCGCCTTCTCTGCACGGGATGCAACGTCAGGGTTAAACACAGGCATGATGAAAGTATATGCAAAAGATAGAGCACGACGAGACGAGCAGAATGAAGTTATTCACAGTCTGATGCAGTAAGAATTGATGATGTTGTCGTGGAATGCAGATTCTACACCGTTACAGAGCTTGCGCGTTACAGGTAAAAAATCCGACTCTCAGAGGGACGAGGAGAGTCGGTTGGCTGGCGAAGCGAATCCACCTAACCGACGAGTAGCGGTCGCTATCCGTGCAACCTGCCGGTCCGTTGTTGACCTTCGTCGTTTGCTCCGATGCAATCGCACGAAGACCCGTTGAAGGATTTCAAGTCCCCAAGGGCTCAGATTCCCGCCTCTTTAATGACATCTGGTGACTCAGCAGCTCAGATAGAAATAGACAGGTACTGATGAAGGGATGGTCAGCTTTAATTGTAACTTGGCTGCTCCTGGCACGAGTCAATACCCATTGTCCCTGATGGAAAGAAACCGGCCTGAATAGATTCTGAATAGCGCCTTGTTTCCCACAACGGTGTCTCGGCAAGATCTGGTATAAGATGTATTAGTACCTCAATCCACATTACGGACTTCCTATCAAGCCAACGTCAGCACTTTCAATCTTTTGACACCACTCACTTGACAGAGAACTCACCATGCTGCCAACAAACCTGAGGTCAATCCTCGCCGTGATTGCTGTGGCCGTCACGGTCTCAGCAAATCCCTATCCTAAACTCATTGGCTGTGTCGACGTCGTTGACATCAAGACTGGAAAAGTCACTGACTGCGTACCAGTCGGCCAACTCCCAAACGGCCAAGATTCCAACCATACGAAACACCAAGGGGGACACGCCAGAAGGAGAGCAGCCAACGAAAATAACCTTTGCGTGAACCTCAAATTCAACACCCAATCCCCCTCCACCACAACCGGCCCCGACCAAAACCGCTGCGTCTCCTTCCCCACCCTCCGCCAGCTCCAAACAGACTACCAGTACCAACATTCCCTTAAACCAAGAGGCGACGATGACAAAGGCGCCTCCAACGAACCCTGCCTCGACGTCTACTACCTCTCTCCCAAGGACAACACCACCATGACCGGATCCTGCATCTCCATCTCCGACCTCGAAAAGTACGAAACCGTCACCATCAACTACCAAGACCCCCCAACTGACGGCTCCCCAAACGACCCCTACGGCACCGACCACTCCTCGCACCCGGAAGGAAGGGACCTCTCAACCGGAAAACGCGACTTCGGCCCCGGCGTCAACTACACCTTCTGCACGGAGCCCTACGACGTGATCCCGCACATCCAGCACGAGTCGCCGCACTTCCTCGACTGCG
The DNA here is from genome assembly GCA_009806235.1 of Neurospora sp. CHS-2018c. Lineage (NCBI taxonomy): Eukaryota > Fungi > Ascomycota > Sordariomycetes > Sordariales > Sordariaceae > Neurospora > Neurospora sp. CHS-2018c. The sequence continues at coordinate 368,644 of RAPC01000019.1, forward strand.
TGCTGATCCCAGCCAACGCGCTCGGCCGCAGCCGCTACTTTACATACCGCACGTCCAAGGACTCGTATACTTTGCTGACGGCGAAAACGTGCGAGCTCGCCCTCCGGACGACGGGCACCGTGGTGAACAAGGGCGAGATCCTCAAGATCGGCAATACCGATATCGAGCGGTCGTATCTACATGGCGTCAAGGCCATCAATGACTTGCCGGAGAATGCGGGTGGCAAGCAGCAGCTTTGGATGGCGCAGGGGTTTGAGGTGGAGGGCAAGTGGAAGTGTTGGGATAATGCGGAGACGCAGCAGTATCAGGTGTATTTTGGGTATAAGCTGAAGGGGAGCAAGCCGGCGTGGTGGGAGGGGATGGGGAATAGGTAAGGTAGGTGAAAGGAGTTTGTGAGGGAGTTACGCAGTACGGTAGGTACCCCTACCATAGCGCGCCAGGGGGGTCGTAGAAAATGATCACACGTAGGTATGATTTTACACTTGAGAAATATAATAATTTTTCATCTTTATACTCCCGTACGTCTTCTTGGGTCTGGTTTTGTTCAGCCACGGCTCCTTCTGCAACTTCTTTGCTTTGCAGTCGTTTGCATGCCACCGTGGCTCACGTGCCTGGCACTCCCGGGAAGTCGGCGCACCGGCCACACCACCTTCAACCATCAACACCACCGCTTTCATCGCTGCAACCATCGTGCAACACTAGGAATCATCTGGAATTTTTGATATCTTTTGATTTCAAGCCTTCAAACGACCGCGCAGGTGTTTGCACGACTTTTGGTGGGGTGCGATTTCATCGCGCATCACTTTGCGATCGGGGCACATCGAGGAAGGTGCAAACACCACCACCCCCCGACCGACACTCCAAGTCCATCACCACCACCTTCCGTCCCAAAACACCAACAAAGGCAGTCGCGATACCATTCACCAGACTGTCAACCCGCCAAAACGACTGCCAACGACTGTCACCAACCCGACAAAGCACGTCATTCAACTGGCAAACCGTGGGCTCCACCCAGAATTTCAACAACACACATCTCCTTCCACCTCAACACCTTCACTACTTCCATCTCAACACCACTTTCACCGCCAGACCAGACAGTCGCGACGACAACAAACGCGCAACACGGCTGGCAACGAAATTTCTGGCGACTGGCGGAAATTTCTGGTAAGTTCACGACCACGGCTATTAGGTCGATTGAGCGGAAGAGGATAGGCGTCCCGGCGGCGAGCGCGGGGTAGTTAGCGAGCTTCGCGTTGAAGAGGGTTAAGAGGAAGGATGTCCGTAAGGGAATGGTGGTGCTCTCGAAGACTGAAAGTGGACCGCCGAAGGTGTATCGGGAGTTCATTGCTGAAGGTAAACATATGCCCCTCCCCGTTTTTCCCTTCTCTATTTCTAATTAACAAATCCCCAGTCCTAATCCTCTCCCACGCAACCACTATTAAAACCAAATACCAGGCTATATTCTACGTCGGCCCCGTTTCCTAGATTTGCACTATTATCGACATCGACCGTCTATTTATTAGAACCAGTAATAGAGTTACCGTCGCGTTCCGGTTCGTCCAGAGACCCGAATACCTAGTCCCGGGAGATAGACTTCTTTTTAGAGAAGGTAGGACCAAGGGGTTGGGCATCGTTAAGAGCCTAGGGTATGATAATACCTATCGGCTACCTCCCAGCGGCCTCCCCAGAAGGGTATAAGAATCTAACTCCCCCCGCCTCTCGGTTCTCAAACTCTCTCCTCCAAAACACACTCACATTCTCACATCTGAGATCAACCTCAACACTTGATCTTACAAATCTTTCACTTTCGACTTTCGAGTTGTCACCCGACTTCTTCCAGAAGCGGCCCTCTCGGCCCAAATCTACCGCCGCGGGATATATCCTGCTGGCTATTCACGCCGGGTCGGTTCCCATCTCCCCTCCTCCCATCTCCCATGTCCCATCCCCCATCTCCTCCTCGCATCTCCCCGACTGACATCTTCCATGCAGAAAAGCGTATCGGATCATCTCCCCGATGAGAAAGCAGAGGAAAAGTTACCCGACCCATGGAGAACTTTTGAATACTGTCATGGAAAAGTGGCCTGGATGCCCGACAGTGATGATGACAATCTCGCGTCTCTTACCTTTGTAAACGACTTGCGGAGCCAGCGACGCAAAGTATACAAAGTCCCCGTCCCTGTGGTTCTCCACGGCTGCGTCGCTAAATTACAGGATTTGGGCAGTGAACTGGTTGTAGTATCGGTTATCCAACCGGCGAGCTTGCTTCCTCATCACTCAAGCAGTGAATTCCCCTCCCCATATCCCTTCTAATTGTTCGGTTTACTAATATCGTTTTAACTTGTATAGACCTGCCTACATTCTCCAAGCTATATCTCCATCATATATTGGAGTTAATGCGACGGGATATTTGATCTAATACGGCTGCAATTACATCAGTGAGTTATTTTTTATTGGACTATGCCAACAATTTTGAATGCCTGACTAACCATGACCTATAGCATGCCCGTGTGGTGCCCACTTCTGCTATGCATGTGGCGATGTTTGGAAAACATGTCGCGAGTTTCTCGATCGCCCAACCTGACTTACTGCTTCCAACCAACCTGCTCTTTTTTCATACCGCCGCACTTCATTCGCCAGGGTGTTGCTACATGTGTTGTGTTAAGTGTGGGCACAAGACCTGTGGGCTCTGCAAAGGCCAGGCTCACACTGGCACAAATTGTCCTGAAGATCCAGCGGCGCAAGAGGTGCTTGATATGGCGGAGAGAGAAGGGTGGAAGAGATGCCACTCGTGGGAGGCCGTGTGATGTGGAGCAGATGTGGCGTGCCAGACACCAGATGGTGTGGTTCCTTCGAGAGGTATGTAATCTGGTTATCCGGGATTTTGCTCACAGAACCACTAACATTATCAGGGCGAGGACATTTCGACAAAGAAGCCAATCAAGAAGCCGTTCTACCGAACCTTTTCTCCTAATGATAAGTGGACGACCCTCAGAGAAAAGGTCTATTTGACCACCGTTTCTCCTCCCCCGACGCGGACAAGTCGACTACCAATCCAGCACATGGATTKATGAAGCGGGTTTGGATCCCTCTAAAYACAAGATCTTCAACACGCAGGAGAATCAGGACCACTATCCGGATGGATTCAAATGGACTTGTTGTGGACTGCCTGGAAGCGATGAGGGCTGTGAGCCGTGTCATCACAAGCCCCCCGAGGGCTATGAAAGCGACGAAAGCGACAGCAGGCGGCGAGAGCGGCGAGAGCGGTGACAGCGATGAAAGCGGCGAGAGCGGCGAGAGCGGTGACAGCGATGACGGCGAGAGCAGGAGTCAACTGTCAAATTACTCTGCTCTATCAACTGGGACATGGCCGTGGACGTCTTGTCACTGCCTACGTGTACCGATTCGCTGGACAACCACACAATCTCAAGACACGGTACCTGGTCATTCGTATGAACGCCCAGAAGTGTCCCTTTGGACATCAAACAATGGACCTTCAACCGTCGCCGACAGTCTTTGTCCACCCCTGAGCCACCCGCCTCCCGTCCCGCTCGGTGCCGCTCTTACCATAGTTCCCTCCGCCCAAAATAACAACAATCCTAAGACTTCGAGTCAAAGGCAATGTAAAAATCCCCTTCAACCATGCGCAAGGATAAAACCCTCTGGAGAGAACGTCCTTTCCCGAGAGAATAGTCTATTCAACTAAATAACATCCTCGCCCAAAACCGCATCAGAGGCCCCTGGTCCTGCCCGCACCGACACTCATTTGACACTACCCTGACGGACAAAGAAAACCAAACCACTCAATCTCAATCTTGCAACCGCAGGCAACCATGCAACTCCCAACCAACCTCCTCACCCTCCTCCTCTCCTCCTCCACCTTCCTCTCCCTCATCACCGCCACCCCTATCGCCTCTCCCTCCGGCACCAACCCCGTCGACGTCCCCGCCGACGCCAACATCAACTTCCACGCCGACTCCGACCCCAACGACCCCGCCATCGCCTTCTTCTCCTCCCTCCCCCCTCCCCCGCCCAAACGCTCTCCCAACCCGTCCTCCCCCGCCACCACCGGCCTCGTCAAGTCCAACACCAAGCGCGGCGGCAACAAAGACTTCTGCCGAGGCGGCGGCTTCTTCAACAAGACCTCTGAGGGTTCCCCCTGGGTGGACGACTGCAAGATCATCATCCAGAACATTTCCCCCCGGGGCGGGACGTGGCATTACATGACGGGCAGCCAGCGGACGCTGGTTTCTCATAAATCTTGTGCGTTGGGGATTGAGAGCACGGATGGTGTACCCCCCGCGCTGCAGACGCTGGTGGGCGATCTGGATATCACCGAGTGGATCCAGAAGAGCATTGATAGGTTTAAGTCGAGTGAGGAACAGGGGAAGGTGGGCAGTTATGGGGATACGCAGTGTGTGAGCCAGACGTTTAAGGGGGATGAGTATAGTTTGAGGTGGGGGTTGTATCGGAATAAGGGGTACTAGGTGTAGGTAAATCTGGATAAGGGGCGGGGGGGGGGGGGGGGGGGGGGGGGGGGGGGGGGGGGGGGGGGGGGGGGGGGGGGGGGGGGGGGGGGGG